>LR750197.1:0-16306 GCA_902729485.2 Mus minutoides | reverse complement strand
AGTAGAATGTTGTTCAGTTTCCAAGTGAATGATGGTGTTCTGCTTCTTATGTTGTTATTGAAGAACAGCCTTCGTCCATGGTGATCTGATAGGGTGCATGGGATAATTTCAATACTTTTGAATCTGTTGAGATCTGTTTTGTGGCCAATTATGTGGTCAATTTTGGAGAAGGTGCCATGAGGTGCTGAGAAAAAGGTATTTCCTTTTGTTTTAGGATGAAATATTCTGTAGATATCTGTTAAGTCCATTTGTTTCATAGCCTCTGTTAGTTTGACTGAGTCTCTGTTTAGTTTCTGTTTCCAGGTCTGTCCATTGGTGAGAGTGGGGTGTTGAAGTCTCCCACTATTATTGTGTGAGATGCAATGTGTGTTTTGAGCTTTACTAAAGTTTCTTTAATGAAAGCGGCTGCCCTTGCATTTGGAGCATAGATATTCAGGATTGAGAGTTCCTCTTGGGAGATTTTGCCTTTGATGAGTATGAAGTGTCCCTCTTTGTCTTTTTTGATAATTTGGGGTTAAAAGTCTTTTTTGTTCGATATTAGAATGGCTACCCCAGCTTTTTTCCCCAGACCGTTTGCTTGGAAAATTGTTTTCCAACCTTTCACTCTGAGGTAGTGTCTGTCTTTTTTCCTGAGGTGTGTTTCTTGTAAGCAGCAAAACGTTGGGTCCAGTTTGTGCAGCCAGTCTGATAGTCTATGTCTTTTTATCAGAGAATTGAGTCCATTGATATTAAGAGATATTAAGGAACAGTAATTGTTGTTTCCTCTCATTTTTGTTTTTAGAGTTGGGTTTCTGTTCTTGTGGCTGTCTTCTTTTAGGTTTGTTGAAGGATTACTTTCTTGCTTTTTCTAGGGCATAGTTTCCATCCTTGTATTGGTGTTTTTCTGTTATTATCCTTTGAAGGGCTGGATTCGTGGAGAGATATTGTTTGAATTTGAATTTGTCATGGAATACTTTGGTTTCTCCGTCTATGGTAAATGAGAGTTTTGCTGGGTACAGTAGTCTGGGCTGGCATTTGTGTTCTCTTAGTGTCTGTATAATCTCTGTCCATGATCTTCTGGCTTTTATAGTCTCTGGTGAGAAGTCTGGAGTAATTCTAATAGGTCTGCACTTATATGTTACTTGACCTTTTTCCCTTGCTGCCTTTAGTATTCTGTCTTTATTTAGTGGGTTTGTTGTTCTGATTATTATGTGTCGGGAGGAATTTCTTTTCTGGTCCAGCCTAGTTGGAGTTCTGTAGGCTTCTTGTATGTTTATGGGCATCTCATTCTTTAGGTATGGAAAGTTTTCTTCTATTATTTTGTTGAAGATATTTGCTGGCCCTTTAGTTTGATAGTCTTCCTTCTCATCTACTCCTATTATCCTTAAGNTAGGTCCTGGATGGTTTTGTTCCATTCCATCACCTGTTTGGTATTGTTTTCCTGTAACTCTCTACGTATTTCCTCTTTAAATGCTTCTAGTTGTTTATCTGTGTTTTCCTGTACCTCTCTAAGTTTTTTCTCTTTAAATGCTTCTACTTGTTTATCTGCGTTTTCCTGTATTTCCTTCTTGTAGTCCTCCATCATCATCCTGACGAGTGACTTTATATCCATGTCCTGTTTTTCTGGTGTACTGTTGTATCTAGGACTTGATGGGGTGGGTGAGTTTGGATCTGGTGATGCCAAGTACCCTTGGATTCTGTTGCTTTTGTTCTTATGCTTACCTCCTGCCATCTCTGCCCAAGGAGACCTGGTGTTGGTGCAGGCCAGAAGGGAGAGTCTGCAATGGTCTGGGCCTTTATCTCTGTCCTGGCTGGTGACTCAGGTCGCACGGGATTGGGCAGGAAAAGATGCTGCGTTCAGCTGCTCACCTGTGGTCCCAAGACAGCCTGGGCAGTCCTGTGATCCCAAGACAGCCTAGGGAGTCCTGCGGAGAGTGGGCAGAGCCTGTCCCCGAGCCCTGGGCTGTGGTCCCAAGACAGCCTGGGGAGTCCTGTGGTCCCAAGACAGCCTGGGGAGTCCTGGGAAAGTGCGCAGAGCCTGTGCCCGAGCCCTGGGCTGGTGCGGGTGCCCAATTTTTTTTTAAAAAGGTTGTTTAGTTTGTAGGAATCTAACTTCTTGAGCTCTTTATGCATTTTGGATATTAGCCCCTTTATCAGATGTAGGTTTGGTTCTCAATCTGTAGGTTGTCATTTTGTCCTCTTGATCTGTAGAAGCCTGAAAACTAGTGTTTCTCACGGTGCTGCTCACAATAGCCCCTGTAGAATCAGTCATGGGAGCCATGAACAGGAAAATGATTAGAAAGTGTGCTACATATATACCCAGGTTTATCCAGCCATAAGGACAAAGGTCACATGTATTTTTTTCTATGTAGAATCTGAGTGTCGGAGAAGGAGTTGAATGTAGAAGAAGGGTTACTATATATTTGGAAGAAGGAAACCAGTGGGTAGTAGGAAGGGCAAGAAAGAGTAAATAGAAAAGGTGGACTTGATCACAATAAGCAATGTCATAATATACAAGGATGCAATGCTAATTAAAAATGAACAACTTAATCTTGTTTGCATTAATTATCTTGATTTATTTATTCCAATCTGCAGAAGCACTGCAGACCACCACATTTTTCATGGAAGAGTCATACAATTTCATCTGTAAAATTAAAAGAGAAAGGTAAACATAAAAAATTTAACCTCTAACCTAGGAGATAGAAATGTAGTTGTTTTCCAGAAAACTTAAGATCTCAGTGAGAACAACACAGTTACTAAACCACTCTCCTGATTATGGCAATACTACTTACATTGCTCAAAATATGGAAATCTATTTATCAATTAAGGAATATGTAAAGAAAATGTGGTATATCTGCACCATGTAATACATTTTTTTTTTCTTTAAAAAACAGATCTGAGCTGGGCGTGGTGGTGCACGCCTTTAATCCCAGCACTTGGGAGGCAGAGGCAGGCAGATTTCTGAGTTAGAGGCCAGCCTGGTCTACAGAGTGAGTTACAGGACAGCCAGGGCTACACAGAGAAACCCTGTCAACAAACCAACAAACCAACCAACAAACAAAAGAACAAACAAAAAAACAAACAAAAAAACCCAGATCTGATCATTACCAGTATCATTAATAGGCCTGGAGGACCTTGAGTTAAGGCATAGAAAGGCAAATACCACAGAACCACACCTATGTATGGAATCTAAAAACTGAGTTTGGACATGCAGAATGGAGAGTTTTACTGGGTACTGGAGATGGTTAGAAAGTTTCTTATATCAGTGTGCTGGAGACTTGAAGTTTAGGATGGGAAGAATTAAGGAGGAAGAGAGGAGAGAGAAGAGGAAGAGGAGAAGGAGGAAGAGAAAAGAGCAATGGTGACAACAGATATTTGATAAACCCATCTTTTAATGAATAAAGTGGGGTGATGTGTGAAAATATCCCAGGGGACTGGGATGTGGATCACTTCTCTAGAGAGGCGCTAGCTCAGAATCAATACATTGTCCTGTGGCGACCTCTTCTGGCAGTTGTGCTGTGGGAGTTAGAGAGGCCAGGCATTTATGTAGTGGGTACCCTTTGGATCCTGAAAAATATTTGTTTTCTTTAGGGGAATTGAACTTTGGTTTCCAGAGCATAAGTCCCATGGTGGACACTGGAATCTATTCTGTTGTCTATTTGGGTAAGGGATTGCCTCACAGGGTACCTGAGAGTTACTGGCTACCATGTGGTGGGCAGAACCTCCTACAGATAATTATGGAGTAGACTTGGGCTCCTTGGGCTCATTGCCATGCACATGAGATAGGCCAACTGGGATGGCTTGTGCAGGCTCCACATACACCTACCTTCTCAGTGTGGGAAGCTGGGGTCCTTCTCCTGATTTGCCTCAGCTTTTGTGTTCTTGTTCTCCAAAGCAAGAAGGAGAATGAAATGCTTCTGAGTCACAGATCCTGCCTCAAAGCTTCAGCACTGGCATGGGCAAGGCCTTAGCAAATAGATACCAACTTACAAGTGCAAATGGATGCTGCCTTGGATAGATTGGCTCCAGGGACACAGCTTTGCTGATGTCGGACTGGGAACCTAACAGAATGGCAAGCGGCATTTTCTCCAGTCTCCCTTTTCAGGAGTATTTTTAAAGGAGGGAAGATGGCTATTCTCTTCCCTTAGGTGAACTGGTTCTGAAGTGGTAAGTGTCATATGGCAAAGAAGATAAGTCACATGGGACCCCATTACCCTTCATAGTGATTTTTAGCCTTCTATCCCTGTACTTTTTGTGTAAGGAAAAAAATGTCTGTGAGTTCCTTTTGTCCATTTATATCAAATGATGCTTTATATAACACATATTCAACATTTTACATCAGTATCTTCAGCTCATGTTAAATTATGTTTTACAATTGAAAATCACATGTCTTATTTATGTGCACATTGTCAAGCAACCAGATTAAATGCTTTGCCATAAGCATCATCTGACTACTTAGGTTCTGGTACTGGGCACATGCAGAATATATCCTCTTACCAACCTTCTGCTATGCAACATGTTACTAACTGTAATCTCTCTGACCTATGATTGCTCCATCAAGCTTATTCCTCATGTCTTTTATGTCTATATGGAGTTCAATTCCACATGTGGACACACCCTGTGATGGCTCCTTGACTTTCTTATGGGCACAGAGAACAATGTAAAAAGGGACTGGGAAGAATCCAAGAGCTGAAAGATCCAGAGAAGATATGTGAGGTATCTTTATGGCAGATTGCAGATATGACCTCATAGTAGCTGTGGTTGCCTGTATGGAGTCATCCCAAGACCAAGCTCATCAATAGCCATGGTGGAGTCATGGGCTCTACAACTCATTGCTGAATTATGTATGTGATGGATTCTTGGGGAGAGACAATCACTACCTTCAGTTGTGTATCAAATGGTGAGTCTACCAAGCTTCAAAACAAAATAAACAGGCACAAATCTGGGAAAAATAACAAATTCTCCTGACGGTGTGGACAAATTACTGTGGATAGGACTGTAAACTAGTCTGGCTAGTATAGAAGCTAGTGGGGAAATAACTGAAAAAAAAAAGAACACTAAACCTGCTTGAAGGACTCAAGGCAAAACTCAGCTATGTGCACAGCAGCAGTCATTACAGTACTGTTCCTAACAGCCAAGTTATGGGACCAGCCTGGCTAAAGAAGAGATAAAGGCAGTAAAGTATATATGCAGGATGGGATAATTTTAGCCATAAAATATAATTATTCTATCTGTAGGAATAAAGATTGTCTTTTTGATACTAGAGTTCATGAACTGTAGTACCAGAAAGATTGTTGCCTTTCCTTTAATTCATTCCTCACAAATTTTATACAGATATATAAAATTGTGTATTTTTCTGTGACATGAAAGTGGAGGTGAAATTGTCTTAGGTGACAAAGTGGATTAAGAGAAGAACAAATAGCCGGGCATGGTGGCGCACGCCTTTAATCCCAGCACTCGGGAGGCAGAGGCAGGCGAATTTCTGAGTTCGAGGCCAGCCTGGTCTACAGAGTGAGTTCCAGGACAGCCAGGGCTATACAGAGAAACCCTGTCTCGAAAAACCAAAAAAAAAAAAAAAAAAAAAAAGAAGAACAAATAAATTTCTCCTGTTGGTGGACTTGTAGTGAAATGTCTTTGAAGTATATGCACACAGTACCATGTAAATAACATGCAATGAAAATTAATAGTAGTAATAAAGACATAGACTAGTTTTATCTCAAACAAGATAGTGCAACAGAAAACTTGAATCACAAAGATGAACAGCAAAAAGAAAGCATAAATAATGTAAAAATTGTTTGGAAAACACAAAAACAGCAGGCATAAATATTACCTAGGGTGAAATGTTGGAATGTAAAAGAATGCACAGTCAAAAGATATTGAGTGTTTGAACAAATAACTACTATGATCAAAAAAAGGAACTTCTCATGTAAAAGTCAATATAAAGTCTGGAAGTGAAGGACAAGGAAACATCCACATAAATGGAAACCAAACACAAACAAGACAAACTTGAGCAAATATGATGGTTAATTATGGATGTCAACTTGACTGGATCTGTAGTGAGATGACAAAAGCCACGGGGGATGCCCAGAAGTATGAAGACTCATCCTAAATGGCGGCAGCGCCTCTGTGTGGCAACAGAGGCTAAAAAAAGAAGAGAGGGAAGAACAATTGACTTTTAACCTCTCTATGGCGCAGTGGTTCTCAAACTGTGCGTTGTGATTCCACTGGGGGTCAAACGACCCTTTCACAGGGGTCACATATCACACATCCTGCATATCAGATATTTCCATTACTATTCATAACAGCAGCAAAATTGCAGTTAATTAATAGAAATGAAAATAATTTTATGACTGAGGGTCACTACCACCTAAGGGAATGCATTAAAGGGTCGCAGCATTAGGAAGCTTGAGAACCTCTGCTTTAGCTCTTGCTGGCAAATTCATCTATCCTGTTGTTGCTGCATGCTTTGCTGTTGTTAGAGTCAGCTTTTTGTGCAGGCTCCAAAGCAGACTAAAGACCAATAGTTCTCTAGAAAACCTCTAGGCTTTTGGTGCCAGACTGGGCTTGCTGAGCTTTTTAGTTAGCCTAATGAGCTGAGCGACAATTGGATTCTCAGTCTCTCTGGCATAAGACAGCCATTGACAGACTTCTCACACTGTATCATTTAAGCCAATGTAATACACTCTCCTTTAAATATATCCAATCTCTCTGTTTATCTCTTCTCTTTCTTTCTTTCTTTCTTTCTTTCTTTCTTTCTTTCTTTCTTTCTTTCTTTCTTTCCTTCCTTCCTTCCTTCCTTCCTTCCTTCCTTCTTTCTTTCTTTCTTTCTTTCTTTCTTTCTTTCTTTCTTTCTTTCTTTCTTTCTTTCTTTCTCTTTTAGGAAACCATGACTAATAAAGCAAGGAAATGAAAAATAATGAGATAAAATTTGAATATTGATGAAACAACATAAAACAAAACTGGAGAGAGCGCCTATGCTCATGGATTGGAAAAACAAATACTAAAACATATTATTTAAAGAATCTATAGTTTCAGTGTAATTCTCCTCAAAATGCAAAGGACAGTTTTCTCAAAACTGAAAAGGAAGGAAAAACTCACCATACCAAAACTCACATGCTACCATCAAAACCCACTATACTTAGCCCAATCTTGATTGTAAGAATCAAGCTGGACCATCACAAGAATCAATATAAAAAATAGAACAGACTTACAACATCAAAAATGGTTTGAACCTGACATAAGCACACAGACACGTACACAAAACAGACATTCATCTGTGTGTTTAGATGTAATTTAATTTTTTGTTCTTTAAGTACATATTTTCATTTTTTTATGTTATAGGGATGAATACACTTTGGATTAGAGGTATGTTATGATCAAGCTATAATTGGGGATTATTCATTAATTTTTAAATTATTTTATTTTTATATTTTAATGGAAATAGATATTTTTAAGTATAATCTATGCAGATAACAGTTTCCCCTCTCTCCATGTCTCTAGTTCTCTCTACCTCCCTTCCCATGCAGATACATCCTCTTTCTGTCTTTCATTAGAAAACAAGGAGCCATCTCAGAATGTATATAATACTATATATATATATATATATATATATATATATATATATATATATATATATGAGAGCATAATATGTTAAGACAAAAGCAAACATGTTTGGATAGGATAAACTAAACAATATGACAAGTTCCCAAGAAAAGACACAAGAAATAGACACACATATAGAGACCCTCTCATTCACACACTAAGGAGTCCCATAAAAACAAAAAACCAGAAGCCATCATGTGTATGCAAAGCACCTGTAGTGTTACTTAATTAGGTGATTAATTAAAATTTATAATACCGAAAAATCATAGCCAGGTGATGGCGGTACATGCCTTTAATTCCAGCACTCGGGACGCAGAGGCAGGTGGGTCTCTGAGTTAAAGGCTAGCTTGGTCTACAGAGTGGGCTTCAAGACAGACACAGCTACACAGAGAAACCATCTCAAATATGAAGGGCAAACAAACCAGCAGCAGCAACAACAAAATATAAAAATAACTTTAAGAAGATAAAACTAAAAGAAAGAGGAAAAGGAAAAAAAGCCCTGACACCAGATGGTGAGACGTGGAACCCCAGACCCCGTTTTCAGTGGACCATCTACTGCTGAGCATGCCGCCTTACTCTTAGGACCAGTTTGTTTTCCCAGTGAGATTCGCTTGGAGAACACTAAATTTTTGTTTGCAAGTGGTCATCACTGGAGACAACTTCTGGGTTAAGGATAAGGGCTTACGTTCGCTTTTCCTTTCAACGGATCACATTTGGTGCAGAGCCATGGAGAACCTGTGCGTGTTGCTTTACTTTAGTCTCTGTCAATTATATATGTTCTGGTCCTGATGTGTTTTGTTTCTTTGGTGTAAGAACCATCATTTCTGGTTCTTACAATTGTTCTGCTTCTTCTTCTGCTTCCCTGAGCGCTGACCAGGTATCTGATGGAGACATCCTGTTTAGGGTCAATTGTTCCAAGGTCTCTCACTCTCTGCCCATTGTCTGGCTGTATACCTCTTTGTATTTATTTATCCCCACTTGATGCAGGAGGAAACTTCTTTAATGATGGCTGAGCAAGCCGCTAAATTTTGAAATAGCAGAATGTCACTAGGGGTCATTTTATTGCTATACATCTTAGTAGAACAGTAGTATTTTACTTATCTCCTAGACAGTAGTATTTAGTTATCCTCTAGGTCCTTGGGCTATCTAGTCTCAAGTTCTTGGTTACCCAAGCAGTGTTGGGTATGGGTGACCTTAAGCAAAATCAGATATTGGTTGGTTACCCTCACAAGGTTTGTGCCACCTTTGCAGTAGCATGTCTTGCAGGCAGGACATCATTTTAGCTCAGATGGTTTGTAGTTGCTTTGGTCATTACGTAATACCTCCAGAGGTTCTTTTATTGTTCAGGATTGTTTTAATTATCCTGTTATATTTATTTGTTTATTCATTCATTCATTCATTTATGTTTGTTTCCATATGAAGCTGAACATGTTCTTTCAAGATTCGTGAAGAATTGTGTTGGAATTGTGATAGGGATTGCCGTGCATCTGAAGATTGCTCTTGGTAGGATGCTCTTTTTTTACCATGTTAATCTTTTTTTTTTAATTAGATATTTTCTTAATTTACATTTCAAATGCTATTCTGAGAGTCCCTTCCCCCTCCCCCCTCCCTGCTCCCCTGTCCACCCACTCCCACTTCCTGGCCCTGGCGTTCCCCTGTATTGGGGCATATAAAGATTGCAGTACCAAGGGCCTCTCTTCCCAATGATGGCCGACTAGGCCATCTTCTGCTACATATGGAGCGAGAGACACGAGTTCTGGGGGTTCTGGTTAGTTCATATTGTTGATCCTCTTCTAGGGTTGCAGACCCCTTCAGCTCCTGGGGTTCTATCTCTAGCTTCTCCATTGTGGGCCCTGTGTTCCCTCTTATAGATGATTATGAGCGTCCACTTCTGTACGAGACAGCTATATCAGGGTCCCTTGAGTAGGCACTAGCTGTCCTATGCCATAGTGTCTGAGTTTAATGACTGATTATGGGATGGATCCCCCCTGGTGGGGTAGTCTCTGTATGGTCCATCCTTTCATCTTAGCTCTAAACTTTGTCTCTGTAACTCCTTTCATGGGTATTTTGTTTCCTCTTCACATCTTACAAATCATGAACATGGTGATTTCCATCTTCTGATACCCTTTTCATTTTCTTTCTTTAAAGACTTGAAGTTTTTATCATACAAGTATTTCATTTGCTTGGTTAGAGTTACCCAAGATATTCTACATTTGAGGCCACTGTGAAAAGTGCTGTTTCCTTATTTCTTTCTCAGACCATTTGCCATTTGTATATGAAAGGGCTACTGATCTTTCTGAGTTGATTTTGTAACCAGCTGCTTTCCTGAACATACTTATCAGGTATAGAAGTTTCCTGGTGGAATTTTTGAGGTCACTTATACATATATTATTGTATAGTCTGCAAATAATGACATTTGTCTTCTTCCTTCCCAATATGTATCTTTTTGATTCCCTTCAGTTGTTTTATTGTTCTAGCCAAGACTTTAGGTACTTTACTTATCTCCTAGACAGTAGTATTTAGTTATCCTCTAGGTCCTTGGATGGAGAGAGTGGACAACTATGTCTTGCTTCTGATTTTAGTGGAATTGCTTTGAGTTTCCATTTAAGTTGATATAAGTGATGAGTTTACTGTAAACTTCCCTTTTTGGGATGTTTTCTTGTATTCAGTTTGTGAGCATTTTGTTGGGTAATTTTTCATCTATGTTCATAAGGAAAATTGCACTGTAATTCTCTTTCTTTGTTGGGTCTTTATGTGGTTTAGTATCAAGGCCACTGTGGTCTCAGAAAATGAATTAGACAATGTTTCTTCTGAGAACTATTGATTTTGATTTTTCTTTGAAAGTCTGATAGAATTTTTCACTAAACCCATATATCCCCAGGCTTTTGTTGGCTGGCAGGCTTTTAGTTATTCTTCTATTTTTAGTGGTTATATGTCTGTTTAAATTGCGAATCTGATCTTCATTTAACTTTGGTAATAGCATATATCAAGAAAAATTTCCATTTCTTTTAGATTTTCCAGTTTGGTGGAGTCCAGGTTTTTAAATTACAATTTTCTGTATTTCCTTGGTATCCTTTTTTATATCCCCCTTTTCATCTCTAATTTAATTAATTTGTATCTTCTTTTTTCAATAGACAGTAGTTGGAATAAGATTCTCAAGCCAAAGAAAGAGGAAAAGAGGTCACATGTCACTCTTTCCTGCCACTGTGTCCAGAGTCTTCTATCATCTTCCTGATGTATTCATTTTTATTTACACCATGAGTTGGTGCTCTTGGTTGAGATAGGCCATTTAATCTATGGTTTGGGGAATATAAGCTAGGAGAATATTTCTTAGAGACTGGCTAAAGACACCATCATCTTCAAAAACAAAAAGCAAAGTATGATCTTTCTCATTTAAAAGGGAGGCTAATATCACTTTGCAAGAAGAGCCTCTCCCCAATCCCAGAACATTAGAGAGTCTAAACAATACTGCACATGCCTCAGTTTCCCCTTAATTGGTGGCAAGTGGGTGGTTGATTTCATTTTTTACCACTAGAAGGAAGAGCAGGGAACAGAGGGCCCAGAAGCCTCTTCCTCAGAAAGCAGTTTTCATTAAGCCAAAAGTCGATTTTTGTGGAGTGCAGCACAGAATTCACCCATGCTTTCTGTTCAGCAAAATCTACCAGACAGCTTCAAGAGGAGGCCTGCCACAAGGTGGCCCTAGTTCTCTCCCTCTGGATGATCAGGCAGAAGCTTGTCAAACACCATTAGGGTGATTATGAGATGGAGTAATTGCTACACAATTTTGGCAGCAATCTCAGTGTGTGTCCTCTAGGTTTTTGGGTGTGATTGGGACACATATAAGGTTGGAGGGTTCACAAGATTCGACATAGATCTGGAGAAAAAGAGAACACAGCTCCCAACACCAAGGGATGCAAAGGAATTGTGAGCTAGAACTCCAAGGCTATGAAGGTTGATGTGGAGGACATGCTGTGCTCACTTGTTGGAGAGATTTAATCACTTGCTTTAGAACCTATAGAACCTGGACTGTCAGCTCCCATTTGTTTTCTCCAGAAGGCTTTCAGAGTAGAAGATAAATCCTTCATAGCCCTAGCAAAGCCCAGCACATTCTGTCTGGCTGTCGGTAACTCCTGATAGTAGGGCTCTCTTCTTCTCCTCTGGACCCAACACAGAAGCTGGAGGGGATCTGAGAGAGAACTAAACCTAAGGCAAGCCTCATTTGACTGCCTCACTGGCCTTGACCAAACATACTCTTCCACTAGCCTGTGAGTTGTGCTTGCCTCTCTGACTATGCCCCACAGCACTCAGCACCTGCACCTCCATGCCCAAGCTCTGGTCCTGGCACAGTCATTATTCTGCTTTTCCCTTTTATGGATAAGGGTAACTGTCACTTCCCCAGGCCCATTGCACATGCTCATCTGGCTTCCTTTTGCAATTCTTCCTCTGCCTTCCATAGCCCTCCCTCTGACTGGCTGCTTCCTGACCTTCAGATATCAGGTCCTACATCTTACCAGAGGTGCCTCCTTGTTGGTGGGATGATAATGGGCCCACACCCAAAACTGAATCTCGCATCATGCTACTTTATTGTAGTGCATACCATGCTCACTAGGGGTTAGAAATCCTTTCTGCAAAGGTTCTGTATGGACCTTATATGCAAAATTTTGTTTCAAGGAAAATATAAAAAACGTATAGTCACTGGGCTGCTGCATAAAGTCTGTCTACGATAGCTCCTTCTTATCCTTAGGGATACATTGTAAGACTCATGTACCAACTATTGATAGAGCTAATGTGTATTGTGTATGTATGTGTGTACATATATGCACATATAAATATTTGTGTACCTCTATATTCATATACTAATATATGTATGCTAGAATTTACACTCTTGTTTCTTATCTACATTACATTTAGCATATTCATTTGGCATGCTAAAGGATTATTAACAGTAATAATATGAAGACAGGACGGTTTTGCCTGTTAACATGCCTGTTAACAGCTTGTTATAGCATGGCATATGTCACTGCTCTTGCATAGTAAGATGCTATCCAAGTGTCACTGTTGTCTGCTGGCCACAGAGCTGACCATTTACAAGCCTTTTCGATGGCCACAGTACAGTGTGTGCACAGTACCGATGTGCTTACTAAAGCAAGATTCATAGCTCAGGCTCAATGCAATGAAATAGAGTCAGGAGCCATCTCACTGCAGAGGTCCAATTTTGTACATTCTTTAAAAATACCAATTTAAAATGTTTAGGGAATTCATCAATTCAGAACTGTTGATAGCAGTTGACTAATATTTAATTAGATTAAAAATGTCTTGGAATTCACATCTGAATTTGGATCTTCAATGAATCAGGTGTTGTACTCTATACAGAACAAGTTGGTTGCTGTGAGGCCAAACGACCTCTCAGGATACCCGGTTCCCAGTTCACTCTTTCCTTGTCATAATCAGGCAGCTCACACAATGGGGTACATGACATATGTAGCAACTGAGTGGAAGAAGAGCATCTTTTCCATTGAGTAGAGAGAACATATCATAGCAGTTTGGTTACATTAACCCCATTTAAATCGGAAGCCATTGGGTACACTTAGCCAATAGGAACTGAGATGGCAGAGGCTCAGCTCTGGAATTATCCAACAGTTATCTCACACAGGACTGTGAATATCAGTGCAGAAGATGGACAGGGCATCTTCTCACCCACATGTTATACAGAAGTAAGAAATGTGTCAGGATTTATAAATGAGATGGTACAAATTCCATATAAACACCTCCTAACCATGACAGCATATTTCCCAATGGCTTCTGGTATCTTTTTTCCTCCCTTTTTTCATGTTTTTCCTAACTTTAACACACACACACACACACACACACACACACACACACACACACACACATGCATGCACACACAGCTTTTTTTGAGATTATAATCACACCTTGAAACTTTTGTGTTTACCCTCTGTAAGATTAAGATTGCTGGCCTCTATAAGTACCGACTGCAAACAGCAATTTAATTTTGAGTGTTAAGTATGTGTTCTTGACCAGCCAGTAAGGATTGTTATACCAATATTCTCCACTGAAGTCATAGACAACAACCAGAACAACAGGAGCTGAGAAATGGCTTCTGCATTTTATCTCATGAGAAACACCTGAAAATTAAAACCAAAGCAGTGGCTGCAGGCTCCAGTGATCTGATGGTGACCACTGTCACCAATAGTAGAAACATTTCTAAGCTTATTAACATAATCCAAACACCAAATAAGACTTACTGAGATGTTTCATTGTTATCAGGGTTAGGGGTGTAAGCTCTCAAGAAAGTATTTCAGAAATAAAATTTAGCATAAATTCTTTGATAGGACACCTGCTTAGATGCCTTATCTAAGATGCAAGAAACCATATCCCTCTTTTTGTTTTTACAACATCAGTCCAAACAAATAAAATGGAATTCAAAATTACTGGAATCCAGAATCTCTTATTAGACCTAACTACAGAAGTCATATTTTTATTTCAAATATTAAAGAGCTCAACAAATGGAGAAAATCCGATAAATTAACACACATGAAAAATAGCTGATTTAAATACTGCTGTGAACTTCCAATTGTAGGATTCTACTTAATAAATGTCAAATAGAAACAACACATTCAAGTACTTCAGCTGTAGTGTGTAAAGACCACAAATGAAACAGTTACATTAAAGTTGATGGGACAACTTCATGAGTTACTAGAAGGAACTTCACTTACTACGATCATAGAACTGGAAGGGAATATGACTGGTATCAGTTTCAACAGAGATGGGACTTATCTATACCACAGTGATCAGAGGGGAGTCCCCAGTCCCTGGGATTTGTTCAACGTCTGTTCTTGGCATCATACCTACAGGTGCAGATACTCACAGCCAACCATCAGACTGAACCGGGGGACCGAATGGAAGAGCTAGGAGAAGGAATGAAGGAGCCGAAGGGGATTGCAACCCCATACGAAGAATATCAACTAACTGGACCACCCAGAGCTCCCAGTGATTAAACCATCAACCGAAGAGTATACATGGAAGGATCCATGGCTTCAGCTACATATGTAGCAGAGGATAGTCTTATTTGACATCAGTGGGAGGGGAGGCCCTTGGTCCTGTGGAGGTACTATGCCCCAGTGTAGGGGGATGCTAGAGAGCTGAGGTGGGAGTGGGTGAGTGGGCTGGGGAGCACCCTCATAGAGACAAAGTGGAAGAGGAATGGGATGGGGGGTTTATGGAGGGGAAACTGGGAAGGGGGATATCATTTGAAATGTAAACAAATAAAATGATTAATAAAGTTAAAGGAGAAGAAATTCAGTTATTGCCATCCATCTCATGCAGAATATAAGCTAGAACGACAGCACTCAGCATATTGCAGATGAGGATATCTAAGTCTGTTCTCTTATTAAACATCACTGAAAGGACAATGATACTGGAAGGTCCGAGACAGAACCACTTCACACATCTTCAAGGATACTCCATAAGTCTTCTGTTTAGAACAAATGTTAACGGTAAAAAAAACCTGCATCAGTTATAGACCAGCTTTCATATTTTGTGTGGTCAGAGAAGCAAGAAGAGGTCATGGAAACTGCACTCAAATAAACAAATAAAGGCTGACAAGGTTTACAGAGAGCTTCTAAGATCTAAATATGGGGTTATGAGTTTTGTGGATGTGTTTCAAGCTTTCTTTAATTTATAATGGTGTTGGTTATGGGTTTGCTGCACATTGACTTTATTACATTGATCTATGTCTCCTGTATCTCTAGATTCTTCATAACATTTATTGTGAGGCAGGGTGGGATTTTGTTCAAGGCCTTCCCTGCATTTAATGGAATGATTGTATGTTTCCTGTTTTTGTGTCTATGTGGTTTGTTACATTTGGTGATTTTTGTATATTCATCAGCCCTGGTTCTCTGAGATGAAGCTGAATTCATCAGGGTGGATGATATTTTAAAGGAGTCAGTTGGTCAGGGTTTTATTGAGTATTTATACATTTATATAGATAAGAAACTTTAGTACATAAATCTATCATTTTCTTTGGTCTTAGTCTGATCTTGATTTTGGGGTACTACTGGTTTCATGAAAATCATCTGGAAATGTCCCTTTCTTTTCTATTTTGTGGACTAATTTTAGAAGAATTGTTGCTAGTCCTTCTTTGGAGGGTTGGTAGATTGTACACTGAATCTATTTGGCCCTGGGCTTTTACAATCAGCACATTTTATTTTCTCGCTTCCATGTTGGCTATTATGGATTTGCTTAAATCATTTGCTTCATCTTGACTTTTTTGGGCATGTATATGCATCTAGAAATTCACCCTTTTTTTTTTCAACTTTTATTAGATATTTTCTTCATTTACATTTCAAGTGTTATCCAGAAAGTTCCCTGTATCCTCCCCCCTCCCGGCCCTGTTCCCCTACCCACCCGCTCCCACCCCTTGGCCCCGGCGTTCCCCTGTATTGGGGCATATAAAGTCTGCATAACCAAGGGGCCTCTCTTCCCACTGATGGCCAACTAGGCCATCCTCTTCTATATATGCAGCTAGAGACATGAGCTCAGGGGTACTAGTTAGTTCATGTTATTCTTCTACCTATAGGGTTGAAGACCCCTTCAGCTCCTTGGGTACTTTCTCTAGCTCCTTCTTCCTTGGGAACCCTGTGTTCCATCTAATAGCTGACCGTGAGCTTCCACCTCCATGTTTGCCAGGCATTGGTATATTTTC
>LR750191.1:516742-795023 GCA_902729485.2 Mus minutoides | reverse complement strand
AATTTGGTATATTTACACAATGGAGTACTACTCAGCTATTAAAAACAATAAATATATGCAATTCCTAGGCAAATGGATGGATCTGGAGGCCATCATCCTGAGTGAAGTAACCCATTCACAAAAGAACTCACATAACATGTACTCACTGATATGTGGATATTAGCCCAGAAACCTAGACTACCCAAGATACAATTTACTATTCCTAACTTTTTAAAAAAATCATGAGTTCTAGGGCTTGAATTCAGGTCCTGAAGCTTGCCCAGCAAACACTTGGCCAACTCTGCCGTCTACCCCTGCCGTGGGATTTTTAATGATGTCCTAGATTCCTCTGGGGGCATCAGAAGGAACTCCCTTACAGGGAGGAGAGATTCTCCACCCTGCGTGTGTGTGCATCATGGCCCTCTGGAGAATTTTGAGCTTTCTTCCATACCTGCTCAGTCCAGCTCTCCTGAGGGATGTTTCATCTGAAGCTCTAAGGGCAGCACATGCCCAGATCAGAGTGAGGCCTCGGCCTGTGTGGCAGATATGCCAGGCCAGTACAAACTGGTAATTCCACCCTGGAGGGTCCTGCAGAGACAGAGATAGAGAAGGCTGCTCTAGAGACAACTGTGTGCAACTAAGAAACCAGAAGGTCAAAGATGCATTTTCAATTTCTGTAATCCTTTGGTCATGCTTTCACTTTCCTGTGGGCTGCAAGACTTCCCTTGAGCTATTCTGGTACCCAAGTTTTCATCTGGAGAACTATTCATTCTTCAGAACCCAGCTGAAGAACGCCCCATCTTTGAAGCAATCCTCGGCTTCCCAGATGGAATCAGATTTCTTCTCAACCCCAGCATATGTCCTTCTGTTCTCCTATGCACTCCCTAGATCAGAGCTTTGAATCCAGCACTGGGGTGTTAAATGCTCCGAGAGCCCTTGTGGGGTCTACCTAGGAAAACCAAGGAGGAGGGGAGAGAGCCTGGGGATTCTTTGTGACTTCTCTGCCCCTGCACAAAACAGTCCTGTGAGGCCAGTGATTCTAAGCCATCAGTTTATAGCAATGACACCAGATGGACAATTATTTGCATCTTTCTAGCCCTCGATGGTCATCTGGTCCAAACCTTGGGCTGTACTATATATGTGGTTGGCAACAGCCTCCTGATCTCCTAATGAAAGAGGTTGGTCTTACCTCTGCTGAGGCCTCTGAGAACTGCCTGACTTTAGCCATTTTCCGTGCAGCCTAAACCTTAGTGGTTTAGGCTTCTGACCCAAGACTCTCCCTGCATATCTCCTGTAGGAGTTTGGCCTGAAGCATAGAGAGTGACTGGAAGAGATGGGCAGGTGTGGCCATGGGACTCACACAGGCCTCACCCTGTCATTAGTGGGCAGGGTTCTTCCCTCCCAAAGCCATGGTATAGTTGCAGATTCTGGGTCAGCACCTGACTCAGTCGCTCTCAGTCTCCACCTCTGCAGCCCCTGTCAAGCGCTGGCCACAGGCTGTTGTCTATGGAACCCATTTTCAGCAGATTGTAAGCTACTTGTGATTCCAGCACGTGTCCCCAGGCAGGCCTAGTCTCTGGGGGCGGGGGCTTGGCTGTCTAGGGGCTCTTCCTGCTGAGGGCTCGCTCTGAGTCCTAAGTTCCCTGTTACCCACAGCCTCAATGATTGAGGTCATGACCACAGCAGTTCACAGCTGAACAGTTTCTGGATAAACATTTTCCTGGATTGTGGCTTGCTCGCATGGAGGTGAGAGTCACATCTTCCAGGATCACAGAAGCTACTGGGAATCATCACTCTGTGGGAAAGGAATATCCAATGAGTCTGCTGTATACAGTAGCTCATTAGCAGAATTGGAAATTGACCTGTGGGGCTACTGCTTTTCCTAACAGGGACCATTGGTTTTGGAAGGTGCTGACATCATCTCATCTGACTCTGGAAGTGAGAAAAGTAGGAAGAAGAATTTTATTATTTTATTTGAAACGTTTATAATTTAACTCCCAAGGAATATGCAATCTGGGAAATGCAGAAAAAGCAAAGAGGAACAAAGTCCAAGCAACACATCATCAAATATGTGACAGAAACACAAAGTCACTTTCTGAAGTGATTCCAGCCACTGGCACATCAGTACAACAGTTCATGTTAGACTTTGTCTCATTGCTGTGACAGGGGACCTGACAAGATCAGCTTAGGGAAGGAAGTGTCTATTCTGGCTCACAGTCTGAGGGTCCTATCCATGGTGAAAGAGCAGCCACAACAACAGGAGGCAGCTGCTCCCATGGAAACAGAAAGATAAATGCTGGCGCCTACCTCAGTCTCTCCTTCAGTCCAGGACCTCAGTCCACTAAAGGCTAATTGACAGTCAAGATCAACCATTGAGGTCTATGGTTCGTCACTCCAACAGAAATGATGGATGGATCTGGTTATCTTCTCATCCATTCTCAGACCATTCCTCTAAAAAATCTTCACGGGGTGCTGCAGGATCAGAGCTGATGACTAACATGAAGCATAGCTAAATAAAGAGTGAAGGCAAAGATAGGGTGAAGGAATGACCCTCTGCCCGCACAGCTCTCATCCCTTACTATGAAGGACAAAGGTAATTTGGGGGTTGACTCTTCAATGTCAATATCAAAGGCGGGTCCCCCTGTTGACTCTTCCAATCTTCAGACAGTGATTGGGAAATGAAAAAAAAAAAACAATAGAAAGAAAGAAAGTTGCAAAAGGTATGAGTGGCCTGTGTTGAGGTAGCTCCCGCCCAGGGGGCGTGGTCTGCACATATCTCCTCAATGTGGTTAGCCTCCAGAGGTGGGAGATGAGGAGGATCCTTCAGGAGAAGTGGTGTGGCCACTGCTCCTGGGAGCCCATTGACTGATTATAGCTGCTTCAATTGGCCACACTCTGCCTCTTCAGGAAGCCTTGGAGGTATAAATAATAAAGCAAACCAGGCAGGCCCGTTTGGCCCTGTGGATGGCGCCTGGACCCACTGTGAGTATGCAACCCCTTCTGGAAAGATGTGGAGTTTCTAGTCTATACCTCATGAGGACAACTCCAGGATAAAAGGCTGAAGGGTACTGTACTCTCTAGAAATGTGGAGGATTTCTCGTGTGTGTAAGAGCAGCCCCGGGGGTAGTGCTGGGCAGGTACAGTGGGGCCTCGGTTCATTTCCATGGCTACCTACTTCTGAGAAATTTTTAGAAGAAAACTGCACAGGGTGGGAGGGGAGAGAAGGGAGCTCTTCAGAAGCAAGACCATCCTCTCTGCCCTCCGATTGCCCCTGTTAGCCTCTGTGGCTGTTTGCTTCCTTCCAGTTGAGCTGCTGAGCCAGGAAGCATCCATCAACTTACAAGTTCGTGGGGAAAAAAATGAGACATGCTGCCACCTTGCCTGCTTAGCATATCCTCTCTCTCTCTCTCTCTCTCTCTCTCTCTCTCTCTCTCTGACAAGGTTTTAATATGTATCCCAGGCTACCCTTCTGCCTTGGCCTCCTGAGTATTGTTGATATTACAGGGGTATATCTTTACATTCAGCACTTAAAAACTATGTTTGGAAAGAATGCAAAGGAAATTCTGCAGGATAAATTAGTAAGGGAAGCCATTCCAGCCTCTGTTCTGCAAGAAGTGAGCATTAGGGTTCTCTTGTGGGGCAAATGTCTTTCCATTTAGTTCTAAACTTGCTTTGAAAAATAATGTTATTTTCATTGCCTCTAGATAATTTTATCTTAAAACATCATCAGTCCCTTAAAACAGGTGAGTCCTAGAGTGTATCCAGGATATCTTTGGTCTTCTCTGGACATACTTCGGTACATCTCTGGGAAGGGTCTTTGAAATCTCTCAGCTCCAGAGAGTGCTAGACAGATCCAAATGTTGCATACTGACAAACTGCAGGAAGGATCTGAGGGAAGCTGCAGCCCCAGAGGGTGCAGAGTCCTCTGGGCATGGAAAGAAAGATGCTTGGTATAGGCAGCCAACCTGGGATGTCCCCCACAGGACAGGGAGCTCTGTGGTTGCTTAAAGCTCAAAATATCACCGGTGGAAACTGGTCAGAAGCAGCCATATGCATTGGTCTCACTGGCTGGAGAAGGGCTAGCTGGCCAGTGGCTTTGTCAAGTGGGAATGAGGTGGCACTGTGAGGAGAGAGGTGGGCGTGGCACCTCTCTTCCAAAGTGCATGATTCTAAATCTCTGCCCAGAGAAGAGGTTGTCTTTAGTACATGTATTCTGGTTATGACTGGCTTCTCCAGCCAACTGCTATTAACCAGAGAAGCATTGTGCAACCCCACCAGAACCATAGTTGGTCCCTGTCCCCACAGGCACCATACCCACAGACCTGACTTTCTCTGGATCAGCAACTGTTTGCAGACAACAGTTTACACAGGCAGTGAATATGCAGACTCTTTTTTTCTCTCCTTGTATTGTCTAAGCTTACCAGAGTGATGATGATTGCCAGAGAATCTGCATTGTATAGGGACTGTCTGCAATGTGGTGATGATTTGAAATGCAGAGGGGATGTACAGAGGTTGTGGGTCAACACCATATCATTTTATAAATAGGAACTGAACCTTCCAGGATGCCAAAAGAAGGGTAATCACATTCATTTATATGCATACATGGGTACACACACACACACACACACACACTTACTTAGTCAAGGTCTCCAGGTGTCACTGTGGAAGGATAGTCCCTTCCTCAAGTACTGACCACATGCAGGCTTGATGCTAGCCGTGTAACTTGTTCCAGTGGCTTCTCTGCACAGCTGGGGGTAAATAGGAGGTGAAATTATTCATAGGAAGAAAGAACCATTTTTTCTCAAATAATGTGGGATGCAAAGGATCGGGAAATCACAACGCTGTCTCTTGCGTGTCCCACAGCCTTTGGTGTCGACCTCCTTTTTCGTGGTTCTATTTTTATACTTGTGATTTGTGTGAGGAACGAATACACACTCATATGCACAGAGACACAGAGAGAGCCATATACACATTCCAGCCTGCAACCCAATAAACTGTTACTCAATTCAAGAGATCTGGCCCATCAATTTATTGGGAAATAACCAGTTGCTCTACTATTTTAATTGCCAGAATTTAAAAAAAAATAGCTTACTTCGGTATCTCACCCATCTGACAAATTTGGGTCAGTTTGGGGGCTGTGGAAATATGTGGAAGTATGGGATTAGTGTGGGCCGTTTCAGAGGAAAAAGCCAAAAGCGGGCCTGGCCAGGGAACGGTAGAAGGCCTGAGGAGACCACAGTGGCAGTGTCACAGGCTTATAGAGGTGGAAGGTGTGATCTGTGCATGGCTGTGTCCTGAGGGGCTGGAGCCCCGGCTGGGCAAGAGCATCTGGTGGGGAAGAGACCAAATTGTGGCCCTTACCCAGGCAGAAGCAGCCATATGCATTGGTCTCACTGAAGATGCTGCTATCCCAAGGGTTCACAGAACACACAGGTAGGAGAGGGAGGCTCATTATCCCTGCATGAGATCCCCTCCCTGCCCTCACCGCTGTGACCCGGCACTAGCATCATAAAGCCCTTTAGGGCTGAAAGTGGAGCTCCACAGAGAGCCAGCCTGTGAGAGGGAATGTCAGGCAGGCTCCTGGGGCTGAGCAGCCAGCCAGCAGTTGGCTTTCTCCACGCCCCCCTCCTGGTTCAGGCTTCTGGCCTGCCTGTTCTGACTTGCATGCAGCTTCCACGTGGCCCTGACTCCCAGGGAGGTTGGAAGATCATATGGGGAGAACTTTGTGTTGGCTGTGTGAGTGACATGGCCTGGCTTGATTTTTCCATTCCTAAGCATTGGGAAATGGCCCAGGGTGGCAGTCTGCTTTGAGCAACTGCAAGCTTCTATTTTAATCCAGGGTGCCTGTGGCAATAGCCCCGCCCTCAGAAGCTAGAGTTCCAGATTGTGTTTTGTTTTGTTTTGTTTTGTTTTGTTTTGTTTTGTTTTGTTTTTCAGACAGGGCTCCTCTTCATGGTCCTTGCTGTCCTGGAGCTCACTCTATAGACCAGGCTGGTCTCAGACAGAGATCCGCCTGCCTCTGTCTCCTGAGTGCTGAGTTAAAGGTGTATACCACCATCAATTCAGCTGAGTTCTTTTTTCTTTAATTTCTCTGAAGCATCTTTATGGATTCTAGCATTTCTCTCCCATAATCTATTTTTGCCCAGACCCTTGCTAATAGCAAGTTAATTTTAATTGTTACTAAATGAGATTCCAAGAAGTGTAAAGTGTTTGGGGGTGGGGGGAACTCAGGGAAAACAGGACAGTACCTAACAAATGCAAACAAACAGGTCTGAGGTTCACCTTCCTTTTTTCTGTGTTTGTTTGTTTGTTTGTTTGTTTGTTTGTTTTGTTTTTCGAGACAGGGTTTCTCTGTGTAGCCCTGGCTGTCCTGGAACTCACTTTGTAGACCAGACTGGCCTCGAACTCAGAAATCCGCCTGCCTCTGCCTCCCGAGTGCTGGGATTAAAGGCCTGCGTCACCGCGCCTGGCTGAGGTTCACCTTCCTAAACAAAAATTCTTCAGAAAAATTACCTCATAGATACAATGTTACATAAAATGGGAGTTATAGAAGGATGTTGATATTAAGTTCAAAGCAGTGTTTCATTCTACAAGCTCATTATAAGTTCAAAGCCACAGTTTCACATGGCCTTGCTTAATCACAGTACACACCTGTGGCCTCATCCTTGGACCTGATCTAGAATGAATGTTTTTCCTTGGACACAAATTTGTCCCAAGCCCATTTCTTCTTTTAGTGTAATTATGAAAGCTTATTGTATTTCTTCTTATGCAATCTTTACTTACTATTATGAAGAGTGGACACATTCTATTCTTGATTCTAACTTTAGTACATCTTTCTAGCAAACAATTAAAACAATCTCTTAAAACTTTCTTCCTAAGATCAAATCAGGAATTCTATAAAATCATTAATTCATCTAAACATCATTAATCCGTGAAAGTTCATCTTTATGTTGATCTGTAGGAAATCTGCTTCATGGGGTGGGCTAATGTGCAGGAACCCTCAGGCTCTGTAAGAGTGAGAAGAAAGGGCATACCAGCTGCAAGAAGCATTCCTGAGATAAAGTCTCTTGGGACCTTGCCTCTCAGAGCTTACCCATCTTGGGACACACAAAAAGGTGGGCCACCTCCAAGAAGGTCACCTGCTAACTTTAGCCTTTCCTAAATGGCTCCTGACACTGGTTGAAAGGAACCAATTGTCTCGGAAAGTTAAAAGTCACATCCTGAATCCCGGGGAAGGACAACACCTATCCATCCTCTAATTCTGCCCAAAGGGTCAGAACCTTTTAAGATCCTGCTTTGGGACCAGACCAAGGCTGGCTGGCACCTGAACGGCATCCTTGTTCTGCTCCCTCCGCACATACTGCTTCCCTTATTTACCCACAGGCTCTCTCTCTAAGATGGCTCTCAGCCGAGTCCTGCCCCCAGCTTCATGCTAAGGCCTTTACTGTTGTGTGATTTACCATTCCCTATGGGCCATGAACTGGGAAATGGAAATTGCAGGTGACAGAAGGTGGCATGATAGATACACATAGAGGCATGGTTTTGCTTTACATAGAAATAGCCCAAAAATTACTGAATGCCATGGTCCTGGCAGCTCTATGAAGCTGCAGAGCCAGAGACAAAGGGAAAAAGTGAATGGTATTGTCTTTAAGAGTTTTCTGAGCCACTGGGAGGTGCAGGGTCTGAGAAGTCAGGCCCAGAGCCAGCCAGGCTTGGCTTTTGTCTTCACTGACATGAAGATACTTCACTGTCTTCCCCTTTCCTGAAGAGGCTGAAGAGAGGACTACTAAAGACTGGGGTTTCTCTCAGGAGGACACTGATTTCATGGGATCCTTTGTAGAATGTTTGGTCTCTGAGAATTAGTCAAGAAAACCAAAGCCGGCTCAAGCCAGCCAAACCCAAGGTGGAAATGAATTGGCTTGGTTTGGAAAAGTGGAGGCAGGTGGGTACCAAAGAAAGGTTGATTCGGGGACTTAAGATGTCATTAGATGTGACTCTCCATTTCCCTTTATCGCTCTTTCTTCTTGCCATCTACATGTGGGAGAAGTGGCTTGCTCTTTAGGTTTAAAGCTATGTCATTAAAGCAATCATACTTAACGGGACTCCCATCTCCCATGAAGTACGTCCCTCAGGAAAGTCACTGACTGACTTCAGTTGAGTTCCACTCTCACCCATGAAACAGTTGTAACAAGAGGATGAAGTGTTGTTCTGGCATGTTCTCAGTCAATTACCCACGCTGCAATATTCTGTTATTGCGGGGGCTGGAGGTAGAAAGTCCTCAAAGATGTTGAGACACTGCTATCTTAAGATAAAGGAGGGGCTGGGACTACGGATCAGTGGGCGACGAAGCACTTGTTATGCAAGCAGGGGGACCTGAGTTTGGATCCTCAGAACCCACAGAAGGCCAGGAACAGGCAAACATCTTTAATCTTAGTGTCCTGTGGCAAAATGCCAGGCAGACATGGTAGAATCTCCAGGAACCCCTGGACAGCTGGCCTGGCCTACACAACAGTGAGCAACAAGAGACCTTGTCTCAAACAAAGTGGAAAGCAAGGACTGACTCCTAAGGTTTTCCTGTTCTATTCATGTGCGTGCACACACACACACACACACACACACACACACACTCACACTCACACACACACACTCACTCACACACACACATTATGCACATGTTCATATGTATCATATATACGTATGTATGTATGTATGTATGTATGTATGTATGTATGTATTCATACACACAAAGAGAAGAGAAAAGGGCTCAAAAGCAAGAGTGGTAGACTAGCAAGATAGCTTAGCCCAATAAAGGCACTTGCTATCAAGTTTGACCTAAGTTTGAGCCCCAGGACCACATGGTGAAAGGAGGGAACCAAGTCCTTCAAATTGTCCTTTGATCTTGACATATGTGCTGTGGTGTGTGTGTGTGCATGTACGCACATGCGGGTACATGCATGAGTGCATACATGTGCATGTGTTCTCAAAGCAATAAATAAATAAATGTGAATACAATTTAAAGCAAGAAAGGTGTTGTCTGCTCAGGCTTCTCACTTCAGACATGAGGAAAGTAAGGTCTAGACCCCTGGGATGACAGAGGTCCGATGCCACCAAGACTCTCAAAGCACTTGGCTGTGGTGTTCAGCACCTTACAGCCGCTAAGTCAGGAGGGAGCCTTTGGGGTTCTCCTCTCCTCATCTTAACCTCAGCTCTGCTGCTCAACAGGATAATCCCCAAGGACAATGACGCACATGCTGGACCTGGGCCTGTTTCTGGCAGGCCTCCTCACTGTGAAAGGTCTCCTGCAGGTCAGAGATGCTCCAGATATGTATGACTCTCCAGTCAGGGTCCAGGAGTGGAGGGGTAAGAAGGATGCCCGGGAGCTTGCTCGACACAACATGGAATTTGGCTTCAAGCTACTGCAGGGGCTGGCCCGCAACAGCCCTCAGGGAAACATCTTCTTATCCCCACTGGGCATCTCCACTGCCTTCTCCATGCTGTCTCTCGGGGCCCAAGACTCTACACTGGAGGAAATCCGGGAAGGCTTCAACTTCAAAGAGATGTCGGACAGGGACATCCACGCGGGTTTTCACTATCTTCTCCACAAGCTCAACCAGGAGACAGAGGATGTAAAGATGAGCTTAGGCAATGCTTTATTTATGGACCAGAAGCTGAGGCCCCAAGAGAGGTTCCTGAACCTGGCTAAGAATGTGTATGATGCGGACATGGTGCTCACTAACTTCCAGGACTTAGAAAACACTCAGAAGGATATCAACAGATACATCAGTCGGAAAACCCACAACAGAATCAAAAACATGATAAAAAGCATAGACCCAGGCACCGTGATGATTCTCACAAATTATATTTACTTTCGAGGTAAGGCTAGGGGCACGCTGGTGTGGGGAAGTTAGAGGGACTTGGGTTAGAAATTTGACCCAGTCCTTCGTTTGCTCTGAATCTAAATCCTTGTGTCAGTAACAGTCCAGACTCTGCCCTCTCTGGCTGGAAAGTGAACGCCAAGATGCATAACCCACCAAGGAGTTGAATTCTCTCCCCCCTCCCAGGGATTCATAGGGGGAATGTCAGGGGAGACGAGCATTGCAAACCCTAGATTCCCAAGTGTACGCTTTCATTGTGGCGGATTGTCCTCATTTGCTTTGGTTTAGAAGTTGGAGTCTCTGCTTCCTAGATGAGAGAGAAAAGTGAAAGTTGGGGAGGGTTACTCCAAGGTCTAAAACTATTCATTCAGGAGCAGAACCCACTTCTCTAGGGCTTAATGCTATGCACCTTGCTTTATAGTGCAAGGTCACCCAGGCAATAAAATGATGATGATGGTGATGGTGGTGGCGGTGGCAGCAGCTGCCATTTTGACTGGTGGTGGCGGCCATTTTGGTTCATGCCTTCATCCCTTATCAATTCGGAGATTTCCTCAGTATAAAGGAGATAATGAAAACGTATATGGAAGAGTGTTCTCCAACATCTGTACTCACACAACAAACACATATACACAGGTTTTGGAAAAGTAGGAAAAAAAATGAAGAAAAAAAGCAAAGAAAACCAGAGGCTCACACTCTCCAGCCCCAGCAAGGCCATCACTTGGCTCTGCAATGGTCCCACATAGGGATGCAACATAGGAAGATTGATAACTGCTGAGGGAAAGGGGAAAGGGAGACAAGGATGACAGCCTGAACCACAGAGGCATATGAGGGAATCCAGGCTAGCTCAGCATCTCCATTAGGAGCAGGCACGACAACAGTGCAGATGTAAGGAGCACTCACTCAACAAGGAGCACTCACTCAACAGGGAGCACTCACTCAACAAGGAGCACTCACTCAACAAGGAACACTCACTCAACAAGGAGCACTCACTCAACAAGGAGCACTCACTCAACAGGGAGCACTCACTCAACAGGGAGCACTCACTCAACAGGGAGCACTCACTCAACAAGGAGCACTCACTCAACAAGGAGCACTCATTCAACAGGGAGCACTCACTCAACAAGGAACACTCACTCAACAGGGAGCACTCACTCAACAAGGAGCCCTCACTCAACAAGGAGCCCTCACTCAATACACACTAGACAGTCTGTGTCTGCTTCATCCCGTAAGTCACCAAGCTACTCTCTGACATGCCTGCCACATCCCCACTCTATACATTAGGGACTGAAATTTAAACACTTGTTCAAAACCATCCTTACAGAGCAGTGAAGCCAGGATTGGGACTTAGGGAGTCAGCCCCCAAGGCTCTGAGGACAGCAGGTTAGAAATGATACAGCTGTGAGTTTATGTGCAACGTCAGGGCCTTCTCTAACTAAAAACAGTGGGAACCTGAGGCTAAGGAGATGGCTCTGGTGGTGAAATGGCCTGTGTTGCAAGCATGAGGACCTGAGTTCAGACTCCCAGCATAGAGATTAAAATCCAGGCAAGTTGGTACAGATTTGTAACCCTAGCCCCGCATGGTAAGGGGACAGAGACAGGAGCTCTCTGGCTAGTCAGTGTAGGCAATCAGTGAGTTTCTGGCTCGGTGACGGAGTCCTGACTCAAAAAACAAGGTGGGGATTGATTGATAACACAGCATTAACCTCTGGCTGTAACACACACACACACACCATCAATCAATCAGTTAGTCAGTCAATAAAAGGGAGATTGCAGACAGAGCTCTGCAGCATGGTGTCCCCACAGGATAGGAGCGTCAGAATACCAAGGGAAGTATTTTCACTCTCACAAAGCCAAACAGCCCTCTGTTAAGATACAAGCTATGGCTGTCTGAGCATCAGGGGCCTTAGGGTAATATACTCTGCTACCTCACAGCCCTGCAATACTAGTCCCAGGCTCTGTTTGACTGGGTCCCTGGGCCTGTGTGCTTCCCACAGATGTCTTCCAGGCATAGAGAGAGACATTGGGTCACTGCCCCTGAATCTAGGTGGACGGTGGCCAGGGATCAGCGGGGTCAGGCCTCCTCCTTTTCTTCCAGACGCCTTTGCCATTTTGTCCACCTCTACTCTTCAGGCAGGTGGCAGTATGAATTCGACCCAAAACAGACCAAAGAGGAGAAGTTCTTCATAGAGGAAGGCAAGACGGTGAAGGTGCCCATGATGTTCCAAAGGGGCTTGTATGACATGGCCTACGACAGCCAGCTCTCCTGCACCATCTTGGAAATCCCCTACCGAGGAAACATCACAGCCACATTTGTCCTTCCTGACAAAGGCAAACTGAAGCTGCTGGAGCAGGGTTTGCAGGCAGACATCTTTGCCAAGTGGAAAAGCCTTCTCTCAAAAAGGTAAAGTCAGAGCCTCGTCCACAGAGACCCTTGTCTTTCCCCTCTTCCCTCACGCTCTCCTCATTTCTTCTCCCCTTAGTCCACAGCCAGGCTCTCTTGGGGGCTCTGTAAAGGTGGGCAGGAGACTGGAACACATCCAGGAGTTGGTGAGGAGTGGCTTTTTGAAGTTTATGTATTTATGAATTATGGGAGTGTGGGGGTTCGAGTCTCGCTGGAGAGGGTTGTCAGGGAGAGCTTCACAGAGGAGGTGTGAAGTACAGCTTGCAGGCTGCAGGGAAGAAAGAGAAGCCATGGATTCTTAGGCAGAGGAAACTAAGGATAGGCACTTGATGTACTGAAGGGACAATCCGATCCTCTGAGCAGAGGTGCATCTTGTCTCCCAGCCCCCTCTCTCGGCCTGGAGTAGCCAAAATCAGGGGTGTCCACCCCTTCTCTAGGAGACTCCCATCTCTCTTTAGGGTGGGGACTTGCCCACATATGCTAAAGGGAAACTTTCACTTCATCCCTACTTCCCAGGCCTATTTGGGCTGAAGTTCTTTTGAAGTATACACAGGAAGCCAAGCCTACACATCTTTAACTCCCTTTATTGGGCAATTGAGGAGGAGAAGAGAAAGAAGGAAGAGGAGATGGGCTGTTCTTCCTGAAGCCCCTTCCCACCGTGGAAGGACTAGGAGAGGCCGAAGGGCTACACTCTTTTCCAAAGAAGGAACCACATCAACAGATACATGCCTAACCTCTTCCACCTACACCCCAGATTTCCAAGCGTGTAGAACACGTCAGAATTCAGGCACCAGGGTCCTCCAACTTGGCTTGTGTATTGAAGACAGAGTCTTCACACAGTTTGAAGGCTGTTGCCGGGAGTTCCAGAGCAAAAGCTCAGGGTCTCCTCAGAGGAGACAAAGTTTCCTCTTTGAGAGGCACAAAGCTGCCAGGCTTTTGAAACAGCTACCTTTACATCAGTCAGCTTCAAGGGCCCATGCCTGCCTTGGGCTCCCTGCCTCACCATGCCAATGGCTTGGGGACCATCCATCATGCAGTAGCCAGAGGTTTTTATTTTTTCCAGTTTAAAATTCTTATTCCTAAATTCTATAGAGAGAGTGAATAATGTTGAAACTGGTTTTTTTTTTTAATGTTTTGTCTAAAACACTGCTTCTTTATGTTTTAATCTTAAACATAAAATTTCATTTGGAAAATTTAAACTAATTTTTTACTCAGCATGCAAAATGATGGGTTCCATGATGATATTTTCCTATACATAAAAATCTATGTATATGTGTATATACACATATATGTGTATACATGCATCTCTGTGTAATATATATATATATATATATATATATATATATATATATATATATATATGAATATATGTATACATGTATACACACATATATATGTATCTTATACCCACATACATATGTGTGTCTATTTGTGCACTGGTCCCTTCTTCCCCCAAATAGTGCCATGGTATCATGTCACACATGTATTATGACTGTGAGTGTATCTATGTGAATCTAGATTCTATATTTGATGGAAACTTGCTATTTTGTTTTTCCTATCTCCATTACCCTCTCTTATTCTACCTTCTGCTCTCTGCTCTTTTTGAATCCAATATCCACTGTCTTCTTCTATTTCACAAATTATGTGTGTGTATGTATACATATTTAAGTCTATATCCACATACACAAGAAAACATTTAATATTTGAATTTTTCTCCTCCTTTCTCTGTTTCTGTTTGTTTTGACAGAGTACCCTGTAACCCAGGCTAGCCCTGAACTCCTCACGTAGCCAAGGATGACACTGAACTCCCAATCCTCATGCCTGTGCATCCTGAGTGCTGGGATTATAGGCACACATCACCATACTTGGTTTAGATGCTTGCCTTTCTGAGTCTGGCTTCTTTTACCCATTTTCTTGCAAATGTGGTACTCTCTAAAGCTAAGTAAAACTCCACTATGCACGTGTGTGTGTGTGTGTGTGTGTGTGTGTGTGTGTGTGTGTGTGTCCATTTTCTGTGTCTGTTTGTCTGTTGGTGTGCCCTGTGTCTTCTGCTTATCATCAACGAGAGCTGAAGTCTTGCCACATTTGTGCCATCCCCATATTTGTACACAGACACTGTGTCCTTACTAGAACTTTGCTCTTTGCTTCCTGATATCAGCAATGTCTGTGCTCTCTTTAGAGCTGTCACCAGCAACCAGGACACTATTACACTTCCTAGCATGCAGTCATCTCATGGAGGCTAGATTAATTGACAGTACACTGTAGTGACAAATCCACAGCAGGCATGAGACACACATGTCCCCACCCCCCATGCTGGTAGGCCTGTGTGCATGGGGGAAACTCCTGCTGTTATTAACCACTCTCAGCTACTCAGCTCCCTTAGTCCCCTCTGCTGGTGAGCTGTGACACACTTGCCTCTACTCCCTGGCTGGCCTCCTACCTCAAACTCCCTTGGCCAGATGTCTGCACTGTTCTCCTCTTGAAGACTATAGTGACTGAGGGGCCATGCTGCAGAGTCCAGGCTTAGCACCTGGACTCTTTCCTATGGGTCAGCCATACCTTCTCCTTCTGGAGTTCTGCTTGCCTCTCTCCTTTGCTGGCTCCCTTCTCCTATCTGTGTGTTAGAGCTCAACGCCACAGGGCTCAGCCTGGATCTCTTTGCTATCTAGATTTTTCCATCTGGTGACGACAACAGGCAGAAAGCATTCAATACTGTGTCAACCATGAGACTGTTCCTGTCCTCAGCCTCAGTTCCCTGCCTTCCAATGCCAGAGTCCGGTTAACTCAGGATATCTGATGGGATGTCTGTGTGCTCAGCACACTCGAGTGCACACACACACACACACACACACACACACACACACACACACAGAGAGAGAGAGAGAGAGAGAGAGAGAGAGAGCTCCTGCTCAAGCCCACTTTTCTCCTTTCTCAGTTTCTGGCAATTCCCACTCTTCATTAAACCAAGCTTGACCCACTGGGCCACAATTGATCCGTTTCTCCCAACTGTTCCCACGTGTGTGTGAGGAAGCTCTATTAACCTCACACTGAAACAAACTGGGTATCAGCCTCTTCCATCTGTCTCTGAGGTTCCCACACCAACTGCCTGTCAGAGGTCTGTCACCTAGCAGCAATGCCTGTCCCAAGCAACAAATGCTAAGGGTATATTTCAAGCAGAACCACAGAGCCATTCTGAATCTTAATAAGACTGCAGCATGCCTCTGCTCATTCAGAATTTGACCATGGTTCCCTATTGACTCAGGGGGAAAATCTATCTTGTCCAACTCCCTTCTTTACTCGGGGTTGACCCAAACCTCTTGTTTGACCCCCATCATTCCTGATTCCCACAAGTGGGTCTATTTCTTTTGTCCTGTTGTTCATACTTACTGCCCCCTTACACACTACCAGTATCTGTGAGTGTGACTGACACACTGTACTTTTCTTAGTGTGGGTGTCATTATCTGCCTTCCTGCCAGAACACAAGTCAAATGCAAGGGCTTTCCCTGTCCATCACCATCAGTAGATGCCATGTGCTTAAAAACTATTTCGTTTTTAAAGAAAGAAAGAATAAAGAAGTAGAGAGGCAAGTCTGGTGATTATCAGGCTACCAACGGTATCAAGTTACGAGATTTAGTGAAAATCTGGAATGAACCAGAAGTAAAGATGGAGAGGGAGCCCAAGGCCACAAGTACAGTTCTCCTTTGCATGGCTCAGAAGACCAATGTCCTTTTCCCCTGGTGTGGGGCTTCTCGAGTGGGCTTGACCCCAGCTCTGACTGGCTCCACGTTTTAAGCTGTCTCTAGCAGCAGGCTTGCAGGGGTCTAATCTGCCTCAGGCTACAGCACAGCCCAGTCTGCTACAGGGAGATCAGGAATACAGGGAAGAATCTGAGACTGTTTCCAGTGGATGTGTGCTCTGGCGAAAGCTGGGCAGGAAGCAGGATGTAGTGAGAGAGTATGAGGTGTCTTGAATCCCATAGATGAGCCTCTCTTATTCCGAAGACAGAAAGATCAGTGAGCCTTGATATAGGGAGGATAAAAGCCTCGACCACCATCTTTCCGGAAGCCCAGCCTGGATGATCAGAGAGCACTTCCCATCACCCCTGTCCTTCTCTCCTCCACAGAGTGGTGGATGTGTGGGTGCCCAAGCTCCGCATCACATCTTTTTACAACATGAAGAAGGTTCTGTCCCGCCTGGGCATCAGCAAAATCTTTGAGGAGAATGGTGACCTCACCCGGATCTCATCTCATCGAAGCCTGAAGGTGGGAGAGGTAAGCTCGCCTGGCTAGACCGCTGTCTCCTACTCAGGAGTCCTCCTGCAGCCTCATCCAGAGCTGTGGTCAGAACTCTGTGATCCCAGGCAAATCATGTCTCAGCCTCTGATTCCAGTCTTTTAAGCTAGAATTGTCACTCACACGGTTTATACTGGACATGCCCTGAATATTGACCAAGTGCTGGGACATCTGTCAGACCCAAAGCCTATCTGGATCTGACCGGAATCTTCTCTCTGGGAAGGAAGGAGGGTGTTGTACCATTGAGACAGGCAAGCAGAGGCTCAGAGCTCTGCAGCTGTGCAGTGACCTGTTGATGAGGGCAGGAGAAGAGGGCTATGTGGACAGGGTCTTCAGACCTAGCAGACACAATATAAGACTCTCAGTTAAATTTAAACTTCAGAGTCATAATGCATAACTGTTTTATAGCATAAGTATGTTCAGAATATTGCATAGGGGCCTATTCATATTTGAACATAACCATTGCTTATCATGATTGAAAATTTAACTAGATATTTTATATATTTAGCGACCCAGTATGGGGCTTCAACGGGCAGAAACAGAGAAGAATAGTGGGTATTAGGCACTATTCTGCTGCAGTGATAGAACACCATGGCCAAAAGCAACTTACAGAAGAGGTTACTGTGGTCTGTGGTTCCAGGGGGACAGTCCTTAAAAGGGCAGGCATAACAGCAGACAACCAGAAAAGGAAGCTAGCTGATCACATTTTGCCTACATACAGAAGTACAGAGGGAGCACAGGAAGCGGAGTGAGACTCTAAACTCTCGAAGCCCCCCGCGCAGTGACATGTTTCCTCCAACAAGGCTGCACCCCCCAAAACTTCTCCAAACAGTGCCACCCACCAGGGACCAAGTGTTTAAATTCAGGATCCTATGACTGCATTTCTCATTCAAGCCACCACTTAAGGGGAGTGCTCATCTGAAGGGGTGTGGTCAATGTGGGAGGTGGTGGAATTGTCTGGTGTTGAGTACAGTAAAGGGAGGGGGTCAAGCTGTTCTGGGAGGGGACTGTGAGGGGAGATTGTGAGAGGGCCCTCAGAGTAGATGACTTATGGTGCTCAACTACTTGCAAGTCTGAGCTAAGTAAGACTTCACAGCTCCTTTCTGCCCCCTTGCTGTTGGAGGGACCCTGAGACACAAAGAGAATAGCAGCCCCTACTGCATCCCCCCATCCCCACACTCCACTATAGCACCATCCTCACAACTATGCTGTGTAACTGTCTCCCTCTCTGGGCTTCCTGCTCTTAGCCTGACATACCCATCCCCACGACCGACCCCTGCAGCCCCAGATTCAGCAGCCACTGACTGTCTCTTGGTTCTGCAGGCTGTGCACAAGGCTGAACTGAAGATGGATGAGAAAGGCACAGAGGGGGCTGCAGGCTCTGGAGCCCAGACACTGCCCATGGAGACCCCACGACATATGAGGCTAAACAGACCCTTTCTGATGATGATCTATGAGAATTTCATGCCTTCCATGATCTTCTTGTCAAGGATTTATGATCCTAGTGAGTAATAAAGGAGAATTCCCTGTTGGCTTCAGACCCCACTCATTTCCAAGGGCACCTCCAAAACCTCTCCAAACAATGCCACCCACGAGGGACCAAGTGTTATGGAGTCCCAACACGGCCCAGCAGCCCAGCAGCCCAGCTGCCTCTGGGGACTTTGTGCTCTGTATCCATTTATAGCCTCTCCCTAGCCATCAGCACTCCTGAACCAAATACCAACCTTTACCCGCACTATGCCCACACCTCCTCCATCCCTGCAGGCAGAGAGTGTCTGTGATGTGATAAACTCCACCTCCCCTGACCCATCTGCTAGAGTCAGGTAGGTAGATGCTCCAAGGGAGATGGAAGCCATAGACAGTGAACAGAGCCTGGGGAGAAGAAGGCATTGCTAGGAGAGCCACGTGTCTCGTTTTGGAACCTCTCTGCCTCCCTTTCTGACATGAGGATTGCACTGCTCCTTGACGAGGCTCTGAGGAAATCAGTGCCAATTCCTTGCAGAATTCGTTTTCCATCGTGAGTCCCAGGCTGAGAACTCGGGCATGCGTGCTACACGGTTCGCCTCCCAGAGTGTCCAGGTAGGGTTGCTAGCCCAGCCAGACCTCCAGGAACACGGTGGAAGTGACCCAACACTAGAAGAAGGCTGCCTTGGGGTGAAGCTGGGGATCGCTGCCAAATTTGTTCATTTCTTTCGGTCACAGGAAGAAGATTCTGAGGTTCCTCGGGCCTCTGGTCAAAGGCAGGTTCTATTATTGAACTTTTGGGAAATGGGGGTCTCTCTACCCATCTCAGAAAACTGGCTCTGTGGTGTCAACTTATGGCCACTAGGGGGCACCAAGGGCCAGGCCAATGGTGTGAGGCTGGAGCGCAGAGGGATGTCTTTATCCTTCTGGCTGTGAAAAGCCTGTGCCAGCCTTGTTGGGGGAGGGGTACTCAGACGGGCTTGGTACCTTTAAAGCAGCAATTGCCACTTCTTGCCTAGCAGGTCTCCGAACACCGTGACCTTCTTGCTTTGGTCACTAAAGATCAATAGGCAACCAGAAGGAGCAAGCCTTGTGAAGGAAATGAAGCTTAGAGAGATGAGGCGGCTTCCCTTGGCGTTAGAGTAAGCCTAGCATTAGCAGTATTGTAGTTTGTGGTGGGAAGCTCTCTCCGTTGCTATGCATCTCTTCTCCAGCCAATGAGAGGCCAGCAAGCACCTCTTTCACCCCATCCTACCCCTGTGGACTGAGAATCCTCGGAGGTCAGGGCTGTGGAGAGGTCTGGGAACAACTGGGTGAGCAGAAAGTTTCAGAGTCAAGCGCTTCTCTGGTTGGGAGTGGGAGTCGGTGAGAAACTAGTGGACCAGAGGCTGAGCTCCCCATGAGCAATTTACTACATCGTGGTGCTGCATATAAGGCACAGCCACTTTAGCCACTGATCTGCTGGGTGGCCCGGCTGGAGCCAGAGCCAATGCATGTACTTAGGGAATAGTGATGGATGCCTCCGGGGACCAGGTAGACAAGAAGAGTTCTGTGGGATTCTACTTTAAGAACCTGGTTACCGACTTCTGTCATCTCCTCCAGCCTGAGATGGCCAGTGGCTTCCTAAGGATATCAACTCTAAATATCTAGACACACACACACACACACACACACACACACACACACACACACAGTCCCATGGGAATGCCCTCCTTCTCCTGATGAGTCCCTACTCGCCCTCCGTTCTTCACAGGCTTCCGTCCTCTTCCTCGGCATCACCCAAGCAGCCTTTCTTCCAGGAAATGGCTCACTTCCAAGCTCATTAGTGGCTGATGGGTCTGAGTGTCAGTCCCCACTCCTTCCACGTGAGCTGCAGTCAGTCAGTGCTACTAGGTGTCTCTGGGCTGCACACCATGGGCCGGCAGCTGAAGCACATAGGCCAGGCTCCTGGCCCCAAGGAGTTACTGTCCAGTTGTTGGGGAAGTAGCCACATCCATATCCTGTACCCACGTCCAGTTAAGCTCATGTCTACAGTCTCCACTAACCATTGAAAAGGCCCCCTGAGGTACAGGAGAGCACATGACAAGACAGTCAGATCCTATTTCAGGACCCCAGAAAGGGAATCAACACAGCTATAGCCACTAATTCCAATTATAGGGCTCAGTCAGTTAGCATTTGCCCAGTATGTGTGAGGTCCTGGGTACAAAAATACCATCTTAAAAGTGAAAAAAAAAAGAAGTTAAAAGTACAATATTTTCCCAGGAGAGTTAATAAGAGACAAAATACAAACTTGTCTTCCAAACAGAAATTGAACATAAGTTCTAACTTTTAAAAATGACTATTGCTTATCATAAACATTTCCCAATATGGCTTCTGACCTTCACAACCACAGGTTCAATCCTTACTATAAAAATCATATATTTGCAATTTTTTTCCAAAAACGAAACTAGGGTAGGAGAGGAGGGATCCACGCAAGCATCAAGAATGGCATGTGCTAAGGCCCTGCGGTCAGCAGCATGAATGAGGAACTAAGATGGCATTTTAGTAGCTAGAGCAATGAAATAAGGCCGTAGGTATGTTGGAACAATAGGCGAGACCTTGTTTCCCACAGAGAAGAACAATTCTAGCAAACTTGTGGCCAGAAGATGACCCTCTAGCAGATCACTATACAGCCTTGCATCTAAGTGCCCAGATTAGTACACACAACAAAGTGTGTACTCAGTATGTGGTGTTAAGATGAGATTTCCACACAGCCACTCATTTGCAGGCAGCTGGGCATCACCCAGTCTCCCCTGTTTTCTGGTGGGCAGGCCTGCTGGCATGGTAGGTCTGTCTCCTGGGAAAGAGCCAGCCCTACTGCTTCACAACATCTACAGATCCGCCTCCGTGTGCCTACTCAGGCCGTCCCACCCTGTATGGGTGCTGCTCACTGCCACAACTGCCTCACTGAGCTCCAGTCATATTTCCAGGAAAAGCCAGTCCCTCCCTCTCCAAGGTTTCCCAGCCCACCTGGCTGTGGACTGGCTGACCTCATGAGTGAGCGAGCAAATGAATCCACGGGCTTGACTTTGATGTAACTCACAACTCTTAGTCACTTCTTGATGCCTACACTGCACGGGTGTGTTCATCATTCCTCAAACTCATCAACCTCCATGGTGAAACCATTCCATGTTACTGATTAAAAAAAACTCAAGCCTAAGGAAACCACATAGCCCACCCAAAGATGCACAGCTAGAAAAGGACGAGGCTAGGATCAGATGGAAGTCCCTGAGTGCTGTGCGATTGCTCACTAATCCATCTACCCACTCATTTTTCTATCCATCCATCTACCCAACCATCCATATTCTGACTCACTCATTCCTCTATCTATACACCAATCTCTCTACCCCACTGGCCCATCCATTCATCCATCCTCCATTCACCCATTCATTCACTGCTCCATCTACACACCTACCCATCTATGCATCTACCTATGTACGCATGTGTGTATGTATGTATGTACATATGCATGCATGCATGTATATACATATGTACATATCTATGTATCTATATATCTATGTAACTATCTATGTATCTATCTACCTATCTATCTTTCCATCTACCTATTCACCTCACTGATCTGTCCATCCATTTGTCTACACACCTGTCTGTCTGTCTGTCTGTCTGTCTGTCTGTCTGTCTGTCTTAATCATGGTTTCTATTCCTGCACAAAACATCATGACCAAGAAGCAAGTTGGGGAGGAAAGGGTTTATTCAGCTTATACTTCCACACTGCTGCTGATCACCAAAGGAAATCAGCACAGGAACTCAAGCAGGTCAGGAAGCAGGAGCTGATGCAGAGGCCATGGAGAGATGTTACTTACTGGCTTGCTTCCCCTGGCTTGCTCAGCCTGCTCTCTTATAGAACCCAAAACTACCAGCCCAGGGATGGCACCACTTACAATGAACCCTCCCACCCTTGTTCACTAATTGAGAAAGTGGATCTCATGGAGGCATTTCCTCAAAGAGACTCCTTTCTTTGTGGTAACTCCAGCTTGTGTCAAGTTGACACACAAAACTAGCCAATACTCTGTCTGTCTGTCTGACTGTCTGTCTGTCTGTCTGTCTCTGTCTCTGTCTGTCTGTCTCTGTCTGTCTGTCTGTCTGTCTCTCTGTCTGTCTGTCTCTGTCTGTCTGTCTCTGTCTGTTTGTCTCTGTCTATCTGTCGGTCTGTCTGTCTGTCTGTCTGTCTGTCTGCCTGTCTATCTTTCCATCTACCTGTTCATCTCACTGATCTGTCCATTCTTCCACCCATCAATCCACTCACCCATCATGCACCCACACACATGTTCATCCTACTGACCCATTCTTCTATTCACCTGCCAAACTCATTGGCTAATCCATCCACATGAGTACTTACACACTCATGCATCTGTCCATCCATCCACTGACCCACCATCCTCTCACTAATCTGTCCATCCATCTGCCCACTATGAGTCATAGATTGTCCCAGGAACTTGAGTTATACCAGCTAAGAAAATCTACAAAGACCTTCACCTTCATGTAGGTTTTAGTCAGTTTGGAGAGGTATAAAATAAACAAGGTATGCAATAAAGAAACCATTTAACAGAGCAGGCAAGGGTGGCCAGCTGGAAGTGTTGGTGTCGTATGTGTGTGGTGGTGGTTGAGGGGGTCATGAGCCAGCCCTAAGAGCAGGGGATGCTGATTCCATATTGCAAAGTCTGTTACATTGCTGGACTAGGTGCTGGTGACACAGGTATATGCTGCACACTGCTCCCCTGGACAGATAAGTCCTTAGAATGTACACACCTGACATCAGAATCCCAGCAAGAGAGGCCCCTTTGATGCTATTCAGCAGGCTTTCCATTGGGGTGCAGGAAGCCATGCACAGATTTTAAGTATCTCTTAAACACACAGGGGCCAGGCCTGGACTCCAGCTTTCTGTCGATGCCAGCCTAGCCCATAGCTCCACCTGCCCCGCTGAGGTCATTTCTGTGGGATGCATCCAGAGTGGTAGGCTGATGCGTTGGCAGGGAAGGTCACCAGTGGGAAGTCCCAGTGCTCTGCCCTAATTTTTCCAGACACTCCCTTGTGTGGCTTGAGCCTGGGCTCCCATTCTTCATCTGTGCAGCTATGGGGTGGCATCAGAAGATTCCCCCCATCCGATAAAACAACCATTCTTCCAAACACGATAGGGAACGAGCAGCCATAACTGACCATGCAATATGAACCAAGATGGCGTCCCAGACACAGTGAAACCAGAAGTGAGGGAACCTGGCCAAGCACAGCCCTGGAGGAGGTTACTGCATGGCCCTCCTCCTCTGCACCTCCTAATGATCTACTCAGGACCAAGGAGAGAGCTCCCAGTCCTGCTGGTCACCACAGCAGTGTCAAGGCGGCTTTTGTTTGTTCTTCTAGAAGCCCTAATTCCATTCACACAGTTTCCCAAATTTCATTCCTCTCTGACCTACAGGCACAATTATGGCTGAGCCACCTCCTCTTTTGTGTTAGTGGAGTTTTATACCCATGAGCCCACCTCAAGTGGAAAATATCTGATATCTAACCATTTGAGCACCACAGCTCAGAAACCCAGCACCTTTACCCAAAGAGTAAAGGCTGCTTCCTTTCACTGCAGAGGTGTTGGGAGCCATGATGCAAACCAGATGTTATCATGCTAGGAGAAAGAACAAGATTTGGAATTTTTCAGATAATTGTTTACCTCTCCGTAGAGTTCAGAACAGCCTAAACCTAACCAACTGTACTATTTGGTCAAGTTCTACCTTTAAAATGGTTAATATTAAAAAATAAAATTGGGACCGACAAGCTGGCTCGGCAGATGAAGACAGCTGCCATCCGATCTCGGGCCCCAGGACCTAAATCATAGAAGAAAAAAGACTGAGCTGTCACAAGCTGTCCTCTGACTGTGAGAAGGTGATGTCAGAATCCAGCTACTGCTCAGGCAACAGTACCTGAGCAGCCCCTACGGTCTCACAGACGCCCACAGGTGCCGCACAGAGACTCTGTTTATGAGTCTCCAGCTAACAGACTTCCGTGAGCCAGGGTTTCTCACTTAAGGAAAAGACTTATGTCAATGGCTATTGGTGGCCACATATCCTGTTCCCTATCCCCTCCCTTCCTCCTACCTGGTGATCAGAGAACCAGGCTGCAGGTTTGTGCTATGAAACCTCCCTCCCAGTCTTCAGAAAGGCATAAGAAGAGACCCCACCTCTGCCACCTGAGCCCGGATTCTTCTCTTCAAAGCCCCACCCTCTCCCATGATGTCTGTCTCTAGTGCTTGGGCCTGAATTCTGTCAGTCCTCAGATCCCCAGTCATGTTGCTCTCTGTCTGTCCAGAGCCTTAGTAACTCTTCTGATGTCTCCCCCTAGTATTCCCTAATAATCCCCAATATTCCTCTTGAACACTTACCAAGTACTTTAAAAAATATTTATTTTTATTACTTTTTAAAATTCTATGCGTGTCTCATGTGGGAATGAGCACGTGAATACAGGTGTCCGTGGAGGCAGAGGCACTGGATTCCCCTGAGCTGGTGAAACTGATGGCAATGCGCCATCAATACTTCTCCCTGACTTGCGTGCACATGCAGTGATGAGCTCCAATCACTCCCCTCCAACAAATGTAATAAAACCTAGAAGAAATAAATAAAATCACTGAAAGAGAAAAACATAATTATATATAGAAAACAAAGTAAACTTACCACAGGCAGAAGGTTATTTACGTGAACAGTGGCAGTGTAAGTGTGGGCCTGCGAGGAAGCGAGACCTGTGGTGGCCCTCTGGAGGGTTACCACGCTAGAACAATAATGCACTGTAGTGCAAGGAATTGCATCTTCTCCAGGCAGCCCAGAGAAAGGCTGATCCGATAGAGCCAGCCAGGGTGGGGGTGGGGGGTGGGGGAGGGTTATACTTCAACTCTCAGCTGAATTAACACCCCTGCTTTTGATTCATTGCCTTGTACAAAATCCTAACTCTGCTTGTGAGAGGGCCGAGAGAAGTGGGGAGTCTCTCTCCCTGATCCAGGCAAACCGGAACTAACCTGCCCTCCTTTACCACTTTGTTTCCTAATTTCTTCTAAAACCATGAGGGTTTATGAACCTCGGCGAACTGGGTAAGAAGGTAGGCTGGGCCACTCATACTCAGTCTGCCAATGAAATAAACAATGATGAAAAGCAGGAGAAAAAGGAGAGAGATTCATTCAATGTGGCCATATTGGGAAGAGCGACAAAGAGGTTAAGAACTCTCCCAAAGTCCATCTTTGGGGTCCTGACGGAAGACTCTGGCTTAAATCTAGGGCAAGAGACATATGTATAACTAAACAGCTCCAGAAAAAGTACGACCCTGCCCATCACTGACCCGTCATTGTCCCGGTTCCAGGCTGCCCTCTGAGGTGGCTTTCTGACAGGTTTTCAGAACTGTCAATCTCTTTGCTTTGGAGACAAGCCCCTCCTCCAGCTAGCACCAGGCTTCAGCCTTTTCCTTCTCTCCTGGGGAACGCTAATGTCTCGGGGGCCACTGCGTCCGTAGTCTGATAGCCAAAGGAAGGGGACAAGAATCTGCAGAGAACCCCTTCATTTATGCCAGTTACAGAGTGACAACAGAGTGTGTCCAGATTAACCCCAATGAGTCAACATTGTGGGTCTAGCCTGGGAAAGCTCTCGGGAACTTAGTTAAGTCCATCACGACCCTAGTCTGAGTGAGCCCTCTGCCTTGAGGAAATCACGGAGCTCCGTGGTCACAGAGATCCATAGTCACGGGGCTCCACGGGCAGAAACTGTTGGGTTTTAGGCTGGGGCAGGGGGTGAGGTTTGAGTGAGCAGTACAGAGCGGAAACGTCCCTCAGGCCTGCTGGCAATATGGGGTGGTGGAGTGTGAAGGGCAAAGAGCTTCAGTCTGGCCAGGGAAAGCAGATCCAGCTCATGTAATGATCCCCGTGAGGGGAGAGAAGAGGGGACACATGTTTTGTAGAGGTCAGCTGGGGTCACCAAACTAAGAGACACTGTATTTGCTTGTATTTCTGGCAGAGGTAGGTGTTTGGGGTGTCTCAAGGACATGTCTGGATGAACAACAGGCGTGGCTAGTGGTAATGGTAGCCAGACCTGTCTGTAGCCCTTCACCATTTAGGGATTTAACATCTGGAAGAGCCTGTTCCAACAGAAGAGCTATGTATAGGCAACAGGTTCCCTACTTATATGACCTGAGAGAAACAACAGGAGAATCCTAGTTCTAGAGGCCAAAGGTGGACCCTGCCTTGAGCCAATGCAGAAATATTTTTCTTACTTATGTACCTGACTATTTAGCTTCATTTGGTTAACTTTTATTTTTATATTTAATCTTTGGCTATTCTAGGGCTTGAACCCAGTGCCTTGCATGCATTAAGTAAGTACTCTACCACCTTGGATACAGACTTAAGTTTTGGGATTGTTTTGGGTTTACAGTCACTTCCTCTAGTGATATCTCATAACCACTGAGCACTAGTCACAGCAATGGAGTAAACACTACCACCAGGCCAGTGAGTAAACTGTGAATGTTATTTGAAAACCACCAGTTTCATAGTTAGCATTCTTCCTCCTGCTCCAGGATCCCATCCAGGGTGTGTGACATCCTGAGTGACACCTACAAGATTGTCTCCAGGGCTGTGAAGAGGCTGAAGGTGGCAGGGATGCGCCAGAGTCACATAGGGTGAAGCTGAATTCATAGGGGGAGCATCTGTTAGGTTTGGGGTGCTCAGAAAGTCCTATGATTAACTCAGTGCTTTCTGAGAGGTGGGGATCTAGTGGCCACTAGCAGGGACCTTAAAGGGGGATCAGGTGGCATGCCGATTGTTAGGACTTAGGTAAAATGTAAAGGCCCAGGTAACAATTACCTGGCTAGGCTGCCGTTATAAGGAAACTTTCTTATGTTTCTGCTGTTACCAGGAAACTTTCTAATGCCAAGATTGATCACATATTCTGTTATGTTCTGACTTTGGAAACAAAGCCAAATAGAAGTCAGTAGAAATGTTTTGTATAGTTACCCACTGTGCTGGCTGGTTTTGTGTGTCAACTTGACACAAGCTGGAGTTATCACAGAGAAAGGAGCCTCCCTTGAGGAAACGCCTCCATGAGATCCAGCTGTAAGGCATTTTCTCAATTAGTGATCAAGGGTAGAAGGGTCCCCTGTGGGTGGTGCCATCCCTGGGCTGGTAGTCCTGGGTTCTATAAGAAAGCAAGCTGGGCAAGCTAGAGGAAGCAAGCCAGTAAGTAACATCCCTCCATGGCCTCTGCATCAGCTCCTGCTTCCAAGTTCCTGCCCTGTGTGAGTTCCTATCCTGACTTCCTTTGGTGATGAACAGCAATATGGAAGTATAGGCTGAATAAAACCTTTCCGCCCCAACTTGCTTCTTGGTCATGATGTTTGTTCATGAATAGAAACCCTGACTAAGATACCCACTGTGGTTTCACATTCCACCTTGCCACTGGGGTTTTGGGAACTCCACTGGACAGATGAAGTATAGAAGGCCAGGCTGCATTTACCCTATGCCTCCATCACCATCAGGTGCTGGGCTCCTGGGCAGCACTATACACTGCTCAGGGGGTGGGAAAACATAAGGAGGGGACCTCAGCCGAGGTGATAAATGGCACAGGCTGAGGCCGAGGAGTTACAGGTTCCCAAACTCCCTGGCATTCATGTGCCACTGGAAACCGAAGAGATGATTTGGGAACAAAGGGGACTCATGGGCCTTCGAGAATGAGCCCATGGCTGGGGAGGGAGAACTCTGGCTTATCTTAGCAGTGCAATTGTCCAGGGACATGGAGGGGCCTTCTGCAAGAGACTTAAGTGACTGTCCTTTAGACAGCCTTTGTCTAAAGGCTTCCTCCATGTCCCCAACAGTGGTTCTTGATAAAAGGGACAGTCCATGCTTATCCATACTGTTTATTGATTACTCATCGTGAAAAATGGGTACATACCACTTCTTTAGGGTAGACCAGAGATTAAATACCTTTTGCAGGAAGGAATGTTCGGGAAGGGAAGTTTATTGACAAAACTCTCAGGGCCCATCTAGATACCTCATTAGCATGGAGAACTCTGTTCTGTGCTATGTGACTACTAGTCACATACTTTATGTGCAGAGCTGTGGTCACATGTTCTAGGCCAGGAATCTGGTCAGAGGTGGGTGAAGCACCTACCATCCTCATGTAGGAGGCGCTGGAGCTTCCAAACCTACTCAGCCTTACAAAGTTTCCTGGCTCAGTCCATTGCCCCACAACTCACAATAAGCTTGAACTAGAACCAACCACCCAACAGCAGTTCCTGTACCCATGTATAAGCCTTTATGGTATAAGCTGCCCCTGGGATGGACCTCAACATAAGAGAGACACCTGCACCAATATAAGGAACTATTTGGAATAAGACTTCCATTTTGGATAGTGGTCAAGTAAGGTTTAAGTTTCCAAGACCTCCCTGGAAACTGACATCCCACTTGGCAGAAGACATGTATGTAGGTAACTGACATCCTGGTTGGCAAGTTAAGACATAAATATTAGGCAAGTTCCATACTGGTAGACAAGTTAGGACATGAGTATTAAACAAAGCAAGTCTCCTGCCTCAGTTGGATACCTCTACCAATGGAAGCAGGATAAATGTACAGCAAAGACATGTTCCTAAGGAAATTCTCTAGCCCTCAATCCTGACTGGCAAAATAACTCGGCACAGATGTTTGTGGATTTGGGACTTAAAAACCCTGTAGGATCTTACCTCAGGGCCATGGTTCAGTTCCCAAATCTGGACCATGGCCCTAGTAGACCAGTCCTGGGGCGTTTGTTCCATAAACTATCCTGTCTGACTAAGATGGGTGTTCATGTGTTTTGTGAGGCAATTCCTGGACCCCAACTCTGATTCCATATCCCCACAATATCTACTTAGTCTCAGTGCTCATCAGGACTGTTCCAGGGTCTCTTGACCTCACACAGAGAGAGCTGGTTGTTTGGTTTGCCACAGAGTTCTGTACAAATCCTATAAGGATCCTTCCAGGATGAAGGTCATCTCAGAAGAGAAATCTCCTGTGTTCCATCACTCACAACAGAGGGAATTCCTCAGGACCTGGGAGGTCTATGGAGACCCAAACCCTTCCTCATCTCACCTTTAGTTTGTCCCCAGTTGTTAAGGTGAAGTGACTGCTGGGAAGACTAAAGAGCTGCACTGAAGAGAGGTCACCAGAAGCTCTGGGGAGCACCTTCCACTGGGCAGCTCCACAGTGGGGACAGTGGCCTCAGCTGCAGAGCTCAGCAACCATCCGACATGGGGCTTGTAAGTCTATAAGAATGGACGATAGTCAGGTGTTCAGGTTCAGTCTTGAGGCAATAATTAGCTCCCCTGTTGTGAGGAAGGACAGGTGATATACAGATACTAAACAGAAATGTATAAAGATATAGCCAAATTTAACTATTTTTACTATGTTTATTCATGTGTGTGTGTGTGTGTGTGTGTGTGTGTGTGTGTGTGTGTGTGTGTGTTGGGCCACACAGATACCATAATGCATGTAGAGGTCAGAGGACAACTTTAAGGAACCATCTCTCTCCTTCCATATGGATCCCAGGGATTGAATATAGGTCATCAAACTTGCCAGCTAAAATCTTTACCTGCTATGTCACTAGCCCGTAGGCATATTTGATCATTTACTTACTTTTAAAATTGTATTTTTTTATGTTCTTTGGGACAGAATCTCTCTAATATATGGCCCTGGCTCTCCTGAAACATGCTATGTAGATCAAGCTGACTTCTTATTTACAGAGACCCACCTGCCTCTACATAATGACTGCGAGGATTAAAGGTGTGTGCCACCATGACTGGCTGCTACAGCCACATTTTATGGTTATGAAGCAGGCATGTCAACTTGTGTTTATAATCCCAGTACTTGGGAGTAGACATTGGTAATAAGCCAATAAGTGAACTGTGAACTTTATTTGAATTTTACAAGTTTCATCATTAGCATTCTTCCTTCTGCCTCGGGAGTCCATCCAGCGGTCGGAGGGTCTCTAGTCCAAGGCTACCCTGGACTACATTACCTCAAAAATGCAAAAGAACAAGCACCTGTAAAAAAAACTAGAGTTGGAGTGGACACATCCAAGATTATGAGGATGATAACAGACCCAGTAGTCAAGAACAGATGATTCTAGATACCTTCTACCTCCACATTGCTGAAGACGCTTGACAGAGGAGGGTAAACTGGGGTCAAGCTCACGGTGATAACCTTTGGGTAGGCCTTTGAACACCTGCCCTGTCCCCCCTCAGTGTGCTACTGTGAGTAGGATTAGAAATTGTAGAAGAAATAGACCTTTGCTTTCTAAATTGGCCCTGAACTCCCAAGATTTGAGACCTTAGTGCTGAAGATGAGCTCGGATGAATTTCTTTCTGGGTCAAGGACAGATGCTCGGTTGGAGGTGAACGTTTTGGGAAACACCTTCACTCCCTATTCTTAGGTCTTTCCTAGTTTTCCCTGGAAACTCTGATGCTGTGCTTCTGGGTGGGGCCTGGGAGATCTGCTCCTGATGAGTACCCTGATTAGCCAACTTTGGGAAGCCCCGAACTTTTCAAGCTCCTCTCCTGTCCCACGTCAGCTGTAAGACTGGACGATAGTCACCAGGCATGGACAACTCAACAGGTCTGACCCTCTGGGTTCCCATCACCTCTCCCTGGCCTCCTACTCCATCCACCACCTTCAGATCCTCTTTGATTCATCTTCCTCTCTCCTCCTCCTCTCCTCTAGAATGTGTAATCACAGTTTTGTTCTGGAGAGCCCACATAATGTCTAGATATCATAGCCAGGAAGAAAGACATATAAAGGAGGCAAAAAGCCCAGTTTACTTCAGGCGTTGGCAAGGAGGGGCAGAGTGTATGATCCAGAAAGACTGCAGTTGGAGGGGCTGAGTTGTAGCTAGTGGCTGGAAAGACAGATGTCAGGTGAGGAGTCACGGAGAGTGGTCTAATCATAGAATCATGGAAAATCTCATGGAGCAATAAAGAAATGCCGGAGCTGCCTTCTTTGTATTGATCACATGTACCATCTTTATGTTTTTTTTAAACACAGATTACCAAGCATTTGGTTTTCTACCAAACCATACAGATTTGTTTTTCATTCTCTGTGTCCCCCTTCCTTTCATATCCAGTATTCCAATTGCACATGTTAGCAATTCCTATTTCCCCTCAAGATCACCTTAGCACTTTTTTTATTTGCTTGTTTTGTTAGGTAGCTGTCTTCACTTTGGTATGGTCCATCTGGTAATTTTTTTTTCCTTTTAAGAAGTTTTCTTTTACTTTTTCTTTAAGTCTATGTGTATATCCCTCCGTGTGTATGTGTCATGAGTGCGAGTCTCAAGGAGGCCAGAAGAGGACACCAAATCTTCTGGAGCTAGTTTTACAGACTGCTATGAGCTGTCCTGTAGCCCTGGGAACTAAACTCTGGTCCTTTGCAAGAATAGAAAGTGCTCTTAACTATTGAACCTTTCTTCAGACCCATCTTCAAGCTCATTGCTCTTTTCTTCTGCTGTTTTAGATTCACAGAATAAATTTTTGTCCTCAGATATCAAATTTATCCTCTCAAGAGGTTCAAGTTGATTCTGTTTTGCATTTTACCTTGTACTATAATAATATATTTTATGTATAAGTATATTTTTAACAGTAAGTAAGGCTAGAAAAAAAATTATCCTGAGTGAATTCCAGACCCAAATAGACCAGTAATATGGTATGTATTCAATTATATATGGATGTTAGCTTTAAGTTTCTGATAACCAAGCTATAATTCCTATAACCATAGAGGTTAGGTAATAGAGTAAGGGACTAGGGGGAGTAAAGGACTCCCCAGGGGAGGCGGAAATAGAATATATAGTTATGGAGAAACAGAGGTGAGGGAGATGGGCAGAGACTGGAATGGGAGAATCAAATGGAGAGGAAGAGGGAAGAAGGGGTAAGTTAGAAATAGGTAAAAATAAGGGTCAGTTGAGGGCTAACATGGACACCTGGTACAGCAGAAGCCTCTTAAAATATATACATATAAGAAAAAACTCTAAATGGAAAATCACCAACTAACGGGGGAAAGAAAGCCGCAACCTGACATCTCTCACCACGAGCTGAAGCCTCCAGTGCCGGAAATAGATTACATCTAATTGAGTTGTTGGCCAAAGGGGCCTCAAACAACCCAGGCTATTGCCAGTGTTATCAATCACTGTCCACAAAGTGATAGTAAGGTACTACCTAGAGCCTTCACCCCTACTGACTAGTGTTCATGATACTCAAAGGTACTCCTGACTGCTACCAGTAGAGAAAGGTAAACACCAACCCAGCTACAAATCCTTCAATCTACAATGGTGATCAGCCTGCAAGATAAGCTGGCCCAACAAAAGTCATGGAAGCAACCAACCAATATCTGATTAGATTTAAGGCTCACTCTGGAAAATGGAGCCTATGCCTGATACTGCTAGTCAGCCAAGAACCTAAGAGTAGATGGGGGACCTAAGGGAAAACCAAGCCTGTCACCACTCACCACAACCAACTTACCACGTTCTGCTAAGTGAAGATACAAATGAAATGACTCCTCTGAATGTCATTCTGCTAGCCTCATAGATCAGGGCTTCTCCCAGCCATCATCCGGAAGCCTCCTCTTACAGTAGATGGGGACAAATATAGAGACCCACAGTTGAAAAATATGCAGAGAGAAAGAGAGAGAGAGCTTGGAGCACTCAGTCTCAAATACAATGGACTCTGCAGAAGAGGTAAGAGTGATTGCAAGAGCCAATGGGGATGGAAGACCCCAGGACAGCAAAGCCTTCTAGTCACAACAGGAGTTACTCACAGTGACTATGGCGGCATGCTCATGGCCTACATAGCTCTAAGCCAGACAGAGTCCTAGAACCAAGAAGGGAAGTAGACACAAGCCCCCATCCCTGCTCAGAATCCATCTCCAATGGACAACCACTGGTAAAAGAAAAAAAAATTAGTTCTCTCCATTGGAGTCTCACTGGATATAGAAACCACACTTAAGGACAGGGCCGATGCCAGGCAGTAAATGGCCAACACAAAGAGAACTCAATGGTATTTTTAGAGGTGTTTTTGTTTTTACTTGGGGGAGGGGTGTTGGTTTTTTGTTTTATTGTTGTTGCTTGGTCTCATAATGGTTTTTCTGACCTCTTCCCCCCACCCCTTACAGATCTCTTGTCTATGTTATGTTTCCTAAGTTTGTGGTTTTTATGTGATTTCTCTGTGTGTTAACATGAGTATCTCTGCATCTGTATTTCCTTCTATTTTCTTTGGCTTTTCCCCCCTCTATTTGTTTGTTTTATCCTATTCTGATTTGTTTGGTTTTATCTTAACATATTTTATCTTTTTTTTTTAAAAAGATGCCTGTTTGTTTTTTAAAGGAAGAGAAAAGGAAAGAGTGTGGACTTGGGTGGTTGGGCAAGTAGGAAGATTCTGGGGAGGAGTTAGGGAAGGGGAGAGTGTACTCAAAATATATTGTTAAATAATTATTTTCAAGAAAAAAAGTTATAGTGCTCTTTAACAGACTGCTTTAAAATCCTGCCTGTGAATGCCTTTCTATCAGTCATGACTGGGTCTGTTCCTCTTAACCTCATTTTGATTCTGCAAACCATTTATCATCTTCCTGTTGTGAACCAGAGATCTGTGGGAAAGCTGCAGCATATTCCAGTGCTTGACCTGGGATGGCTAGGATCTCACAGTTGTGGAGAAATGGAATGCTGTGGATCAAGAATCCAAGTTATCTCCAACTACCTATATAGCCCTCTTCATAGGCACTTATTGTCAGCCTCCGTGTCCTGCTAACTACTCAGCTGGAAGGCACATCGAAGCTTGCCAGACTTCTCAGCCCTCACCAACCCCAAAGCAAGACTGGGACAAAGACCTGAATTTTGTAAAGGGGACTTCCCCACCTGATAGCTTAGCTGAGGCTCCCACAAGGCCACTGGTACAGGAACTGATCTGTGACTTTCTTTTCCTATGTGACAATTACATGTAGCCCCGTCCATGGTGATGGATGTCATTTTGGGTCATTTGGATTTGTCTTTTATGGCCATGGCTAAGGACAAGTGATTTTCATATTTCCTCTAAAGCACAGGTTGTTATTTTATACCGACCGTATTCTTTGAATGTCTAGAGATTTGGATGTTGGACATTATAACACTCTTTCGCTGCCTAGCTTTTATCTTCCTTTACAGTCGGCTGATACTTTGAAACACACCTAAGTTACTTGCAGATCTGCTTGGCCCTGTCAGGGCATGCTTTTAAGCTCTAAGACTAGTCCAATATGACTCTAAACCAAAATTAGTTCAGTTCCAAAGGCAGGATGTGACTGACATGGGGCTCTCTAACTTGAATATGTGATTTTCTGAGTCTCACTGGTTCCATACATTTTCATCTATGTACCTGGGGGTTGGGGGAGGGTCTGTTTATGCAGATTTATATGGCCAATCTCCATCCCTCTGTTTTGGATGAAAGTGGAACCCAAACTTCACACATGCATTTCCTGTAACACTGGAACTTCGATGGAGCCAAAGCGTTTTCATCACTCTGGCCTGGAGCTCTTCCTGCCCATTTCCAATCATCACCACTCCTCAGAGGCAAGCTGCTCATTTAACTCAATTTTAACTCAGTCACCCGTTCAACAAGCACTCACAGAACACTCAGTGTTGGCCTAACAGTGGGTTTGCAGGGAGGACAAGACAGGCAAGAGTCCTGACTCATGCGGTGTTCAATACCACACACAGATGTGAAATCACAACAGTGGTAATTGTTTTGCCAACAGGCTGAAGGTGACATAGAAACATCCACAGAGCACCATTTCCCTCCCATGGGTCATCAAAATCAGCTTCCTTGAGGCAGTGGTGTGACTTAGGATCTACACAACAAATTGGAGTTCTCTGGGAGGAAAGTTGAAAAATAAATACACTGCAGGGATAGGGTTCAAACAAAATCAAAATGATTATCCTAAAATAAAATTTATGGAGTCAAGATTTAGGAGCTCTGGGCTGTGCGATGGTGATGGTGTTGAAGAGGCTCCATTGTAGCAGTTGAAAGACAGGTCAGAGCACTGGGGGACAGAGGGGTGTAGTGAGACTCCTTTGGGAGACAGTACCACCTAACAAGAGTTATAGCAGAACATTTATCCGTATCTGCATCGGTGCTGCCACCAGTTACCTGAGAATCAACTGTGAGTAGACTCTTCCTCATTCTCCACGTCTTAACTTGAGGCAAATTGGCCAGACTGATGATGGATGACACCGGGAATGAGGAAGAGGCAGAGCAAGGATGGTCCTGAGGCTCAGGGAGTCTGGTGGATGGGTACCACTGATGCGGATGCTGATAAAGGTTTGTCTGCAACTCTCATCGGGAAGCCGACTGGGAAAGTTGATTCCAGTTGGATCTACTGTGCTGGACCTGGTTTGTAGCATCAGGAGGCACTGGCAGATAGGCAGTTAGCAGCGCTGGAGTTCAGAGGGAAGGAACCTGGCTGCAGATGAAACATGCTCACCATTTGCATTGCTTCACAACGAAGCTGTGGGCGGGGAGAGAGGTGAGAGCTGCCAGCCAGATGCTGAAGTCTGCTGGCTTATAAGGATGAGCTGGAGGACAGGACCCCATCAAGGGGAGGAGGGAAAAGAGGAGGAGCACAGGTTTGAACAAAATCCAGCTGCCTAAGGGCTGAGCGGAACAGGAGCTGAGGTCGCCTTTGTTGTCCTACAGGGAAAGCAAGGTGAGGTGAGCACTCAGACACATTCAATGGCTGCTGTACATCTGGTTTTCTGTGGTGAAGAGCCAGACTGTGAGTTAAAAGTGACCGTTCAGGGTTAGGGACACTTGTGGACTCACAAGGTGGCAGCAGAAAGGACGAAAGGGGGGAGGTGGCTTTTGATTGTGGGTTCGTTCTTATGGCTACTCTCAAGCTTGTTTAAATCCAATATCCAGGCTGGTGGGAGAGAAGGAGTTTTGAGGACAGAAGATGGAATGAGAGGTTCTAGGATGGTGACAAGGGGGAATGAAGAGAAAGCATTGTCTCCCATAGGAGGCTGAAGACGGTCTGTCTGTGATGTGAGGTAGGAAAAAAGGCTGGTTGATGGTGATCGTGTGTGTGTGTGTGTGTGTGTGTGTGTGTGTGTGTGTGTGTGTGTAATGGCTTCATGTGCCCTATGTCTGGGTGCAGGTCTATTGGAGAGATGTCTTCCTTCAGACAGTAGGAAAGTAACTTGACCAGGGATGAAGGCAATGTCCCCAGGTGTGCTGGACAAAGAGGAAGCACACGAATGGGCTCTGCCAGGCTGAGAGTCACCAGGCTAGAGCATCTTACAAAAGCTGGGTCGTCAGATGGGAAAGGGTATATATGGTTGGACGGAATGTTCTATACCCAAGCCATGTCAGGAGCTACCCGAGGCTGGGAATTGTGGTCACCTAGAGGAGAACAGAGTAGCTGAGCACCTGCCAGGTGATACTGGGCACAGTGGAAAAGGGAGCGTGCATGATGGGAACCTGCCTGTCTCTCCCTGCGCTCCGAGGGAACTCTGAGGACCTAGGGAGTGACATGGCAGCTCCGCATCAGGAAGCTGGCCTGTCAGTAGTGTGACGAGTGACAGGGGAGCAGGATTTGGGTAATAGCCCTGAGAGACAATAGAGGGAGGGGTAAAAGCCAGGCTAATGGGAGGGATGGGCCCCCACTGGGCAAGCCCAGGAAAGACAGGGCCCCTGTCACCCCAAAAGGTGGAGCTCACTGGCAGGGTGCGCACATACAGCTGTACTACAACAGAGCAGGGAAGAGGGAAGGCTTGGCTGGCCTAGGAGAGAGACAAGAGTTGGGACCGCCCTGGGAATTCTGGATCTGTCCTCTGGACAAGTGAGAAGGGAGTGGGGATGGATTTGAAAATTGACAGAATGAGTCTTGGCAGGAGTTGTTTTCAGAGACTACGATGCCCCAGGGTCTTGGAGAATTCTAGACTTTTCAGGAAGGGTCTCTTGATTTCCTTCCTCAGAGCTCTACAGTGTGCGGCAGCTTGCCTGAGAGTAGGGGGGCAGAGACAGCCTCCTCCCTGTATACAGCTGATACTCTTTCTTTACCTTCATCCCCTCTCTAATGGTTATCAATAGTGAGGAACAATCTTTCTTGTTGCTTCCAAGTACAAAGCAAGAAGAGGCTACTTCAGGTCCCTGGACCTTATATAGCATTGAGTGCTGGACAGATAGCTCCTTGCTTTCCATCAGAGCAACCCTCTGTGTCAGATGGGGGACAGTGGGGTGATGGGGAGGTGAACTGGTACTGCTGGGCAGGGGAATGGCAAGGGAGTAATGGGAGGGGACTCACAGTAGAAGGCTATTACTGTCAAGTATGGGCAAATGGATGGGCAGCTCTGAGCATCGGGGACTGAAGGTAGAGGGCAAGGTCAACCATTGGAGGGGGTTTGCCTATACTGCCAAGAGGCTCTGAAGGCAGAGATGGTCAAGATTCTGGGGAATGTTCCATTGAAGGGCACACAGTCAGAGAGAGACAGAGACAGAAAGAGACAGAGACAGAGAGATCATGAAAATGCAGGAGAGAAGGAGGGAAAGAGAGAAAAGAGTGGGCTCTGGAGCTCAGTTTGCAGCTGGGCTGGCACCCTGTAGTGTGGTCTCTGTGATGGAAGAGACAAAGATCTCATGGTCACCTTAAGGTCAGCACAGAGCAGACTGATAAGAAACCAGGAAGTGAGGTCTATATGTACAGCTTAGAGACGTCCCCAGTTCCAGACAGGCCTATGCAAGGCTGCAAAGTCAAGTCAGAAGTTTGTAAAAGGATTTTCCATGTAGATCTTGTAAGTTGTATCACATCAGATGCTGCGGGAAGTGTTTGGCTGTCCCACGAGGTCAGGTGTGGCACGGACAAGGAACTAAGTGGATATTTTTGTAACTCTGAGCACAGGAGCTCCTATCATCTCCCTTCCCCACATCTGATGAAATAATGATATCACTTGTTCTAGAAAAGTTTTTAAAGCTCGTGACTTGCTGGGACATGTGCTGTTTCCTTTTCCCCTTTGTCTTGGCCCAGATCCCACAAGACACAGGGCCAGAGCACCTCCTTAAAAGTATGTTAAGGCAGAAACCTTACAGATGGTGTAGGGGTGATTTGGAAACAGGGCAGGGTTGCAAGGCCTAGAATGATGGCTGCACAAAATCGTCCTAAGTCAATTTGTCAACGTCAGTTAAAGCAGTAACAACAGTGGAAGCCATGTATTGAACACCTACCGGGCCACTCTCAATCGGCCAACATGTAAGCTGGACTCCTGTTTACAAAACCAAACCTGAGCACGGATTCCTTGAGGGACAGGTTCCTTGCTCATGATGTATGTGAGAGCTGATGGAGACCCAGCCCTGTTCTACTGGAGTTTCTTTCTGCCACTCAGCTATGCAGTCTTGTTGAAAGAGAAGATGGCAACAGATCAGGTTGTTTTTCCATATTCCGTGTGTGTGTGTGTGTGTGTGTGTGTGTGTGTGTGTGTGTGTGTGTGTGTGTTCCCATGCATGGGAAGGTCAGAGGACAATCTTGGGTGTCACCTCATGAGTGGTACCATCCACCTTACTTTTGAAACAGTGTCTGTTGCTGGTACTGAGTCCATCAAGAAGGGTAAACTGGTTGATCAGCAAGCCTTTCTGAAGTAGGGATTTCAGGGTCACATCAACACGCCCAGGCTTTTTAAGACTGGCATTGGAATTGAACTCAGGTCCTCCTGTTTGCAAGGCAAACACTTTACTGGCCAAGCCTTAGGTTTGCAGATCTTTTCCTGCTTTATCTGTAATAAGAGGACTAGGCAGCAGTCTGGGATCAGAAGCCATTCAGAGTTCTACAGCTACAAGTCATGGTGGTACCTACCTATCATATCAGCACCTAGAAGGTGGAGGTAGGAGGATTGCTATGAACTCCAGGCAAGCCTGAGCTCCATAGCCAGATTCGGTCTCAAAGTAAGAGAAGGGAGGGAAGAAAAAGATAGGGAGGGAAAGGAATTGAGATGGGAAACACAGAACAGATAGTTCTTGAAAGTGGGAGCTTCCTGGTGTTTTGAGCAGCTGGCCCCAGCAGGGGTTGCCCACTCCACACCCCAAGCTTCAACTAGAAAGACATTGGAGTATCTTTCTAGGAAGGACAGTCAAGGAGTGGGGGTCAAAGTGTTTAAGGGAATTAAGTTTGGCCTAAATGCTTTTCCATACAGAGTGTTCTGTAACCCAACTTGTTATGTAAACAAACTGTAACCTATCAGTGTAACAATCAGGAGTGGCCAACCACAGATGGCCAACTGTTCAAAACACTGTCAGGCAAGGTGGTCACCAGCCAGTTAGGCTGTCCGCAGCTCACTTGTAGTTTTTTATAGGTCACCTGCTGTCACTGTGAGCTAAACCTGTCTGTGTCCTTTATTTATTGAATTCTTTGCTTTCTGAGTCTCCCTATGTGGCCAGCTTGGCATGAACTCATGGTCTTAGCACCTCCACCCCCACCCCAGTTCTGGCGTACAGGCCTACCCTATCACATATGTCTGTTTCTTTCTCAGACAGAGTCTAACTATATGGCTTTGGCTGGCCTGGAACTCACTGTGTAGACAAGGTTGGCCTCAACTTCACAGAGATCCACTTGCTTCTGCTTCTAGCTCCTGTGTGCTGGAACTACAAGCTGGCCTTCTGTCCTTTGTGGGAAACAAGGTCTCATGTAGCCCAGGCTGGATTTGAGCTCCTAGGTAGTGGAGAATAAGCTTGAATTTCTGATCTTCCTACTTCTACTGCCCAGCAATGCTTAGGTTGCAGGTCTTTGCCACCATGGCCCGGTTACGTGGTGCTGAGATAGAACCCCAAGGCTTAGTGCAGGATGGGTAAACATCCTACCAACTGAACTGCAGCCCCAAGCCCTGATTTCCATGTTCTTAGAGGCATGTATACGATGGAAATGCACATGGATGGGAACAGATGGGTAGATCTAAGGGCTAGAAGCCACTTCTGACTTTGAGGGTCAGGATTGTGGTCCTCATGATCCCAAGACAACATGCTTTCTCTTTCTTCATAGTTTAAAGCATAAACATGCTTTCTCTTTCTTCATAGTTTAAAGCATAAATGGAGGCTATCAGAAGTTGTAAAAAGCCTGGGGGTCGGAACGGAGCCCTGGCTGGTATTCCAGTTAGCATCAGCCTCACCTGTGACCCATGCCAAGTTACACAACCACACCCTCATGAGACCTTATTGCTCATTGTAGGATCAGAATATACACACTACTGACTTCGTAGGGTTTCTGTGAGGCCCAAGGGAGACTCCAGAGAAGAATGGGAGGTCCCCCACCTGGGCCCTGAGCTTACCTCCCGACAATGGGTCCCTTCTATTTTACAGACTCCCTTCCTTCCAAATGGGCTCTTCCTATTACCGAGTTCTCCTACTGGTTGGCTTCTGTGCTCCAATGTTCTGCATGTCGTCATCCAATCCCTACAACCGAGAGTCCCCCCACCCTCCCTCTATGAAGAGCAACCCGGCCTCCCAAGTGTCTCCCAGCAACACCAGGTTTGCCTTCCTCCTGTACCAGAGGCTGGCTCAGGAAAGCCCAGGTCAGAATATCCTCTTTTCTCCTGTGAGTATATCTACCTCCCTGGCCATGCTGTCCCTGGGGGCCTGCTCAGCCACCAAGACGCAGATCCTCCGGAGTCTTGGCTTCAACTTCACGTGGGTTCCAGAGCCCACCATTCACCTGGGCTTCCAGTACCTCGTCCACTCGCTGAACGAGTGCCACCAAGGCCGGGAACTGCGGATGGGCAGTGTCCTCTTCATCAGGAAGGAGCTGCAGCTGCAGGCCAAGTTTCTGGACAGGGTCAAGAAGCTTTATGGGGCAAAAGTCTTTTCTGAAGACTTCTCAAATGCTGTCACCGCCCAGGCCCAGATCAACAGTTATGTGGAAAAGGAGACCAAAGGGAAGGTGGTGGATGTAATCCAAGACCTTGACTCTCAGACAGCCATGGTGCTGGTGAACCACATCTTTTTTAAAGGTGAGGCTGATTTGCCCTTCTCTCCCTCTTTCCTTCATTTCTCTTTTTTCTTTCCTTTTCTTCCCTTTTTATGTACTTGGGTGTTTTGGGTTTGTTTGTTTGTTTGTTTGTTTGTTGAGTAGGGTCTTAATGCATTTCAAGATGGTCTCCATCATGCTATGCAGTGGAGGATGACCTTGAACTTCTGATTCTCCTGCCTCCATCTCCTTAGAGCTGGGATTATAAGTGTGTTCGCCATATCCCATCGATGCAGTGGGGACTGAACCCAGGGCTTTGTGCAAGCTACACACCTCTGCCACCAACAGAGACAAGACCCCAGCCCACCCCTGATTTACATTTATTTTCCTTTTGCTGTTGTGTAGTCAAGGAAACAGGTGTGTACAACAAGGTCTAGAGAGCAGGGTGTGCCTGAGTCCTCATCAACGTTGCATGTAGCTACCTGTACATTCTTGGCTGTCTTCTTTTCCTTCTTTCTAGCTGCCATTCATTAATTAATATGGGGCCTCATTTATCTCTGTGTTAGCATGAAGCAAGGGGTTGTCCTAAAAAGCTCTGCTAAGCAAGGAGGGCCTCAGACTGTCCTCTGGAACTATTGAGAAGAAAAGGACTTGTATTTTGGCATTGACAGTTATACTGCTTCCTGGACATTTCACAGCAGTGACACGCCAGGCCCTGTCTGGTCATTTTAAAACTCCAGCCAGTGGTGAGAATAGTTTTAAATATTTGGAAGTATAGACAAACTGGTCTGTCACTCATATCTGTTTAGAGCGTTGCTGTTACAAAGCCACTGTCGTGAAGGACACTGATCTGAACCGAATGCGTATCAGCGTTGAAGGCACACAACCCTGAGTTTGAGGTCTACCTCTGCCCCTTTCTTATTCTGCAGTCCTAAGTGTGTTTCTGAGAAAGATCTTCCAAGGGCTAAGTGTCGACTCTGGGCCAGTCTCTGCCTCTTGCCTGGGAAATCACTAATCACACACAGTCTCACAGGACCATGCCTGAAGTTGAATTCCTGGTCTTCAGAGCTGTGTGCCGCTGTGTTATAGTTCCTTCCTTCCCTCCATCCTCCCATCTTCCCAATCTCCAGTCCATCCAATCAGCTCTTCACCCACACATCCATTTTCCTATTAACCAATCCAGTCCATCCATCTGTCTAGCCATCTACCCACATATCCTCCAAACACAAAATAAGAGGGCAAGAGAACTGGTCTGCTTTCCCTTGTTGATGAGATACCTTCATTTGCTATATATTATCCTGTTTTGGTTTATTTCTAAAGTCATATGCACGGCATAAAGCTGTTTTAACGTGCCAAGTGTTAAAGGGTCTTCAGTTTTGCTGGCATCTTCAACAAGGCTGCACTGTGTTGGAAGTATAGACAAGCTGATGACTGTTACACATGTATGTCTAGAGCGGAGGTCCTCAACTTCTGAGTTACAACCTCTTTGGGGGTCAAATGACCCTTTCACAGGAGTTGCATATTAAATATCCTGCATATCACTCTCTATGGAACGATTCATAACAGTAGCAAAATTACAGTTTGAAGTAGCAGTGAAGTAACTGTATAGCCAGGGATCACCACAGCATGAGGAATGGTATTTCAGGGTAGGAACATTAGGAAGGTTGAGAACTGCTGGGCTAAACCTTGGCTGTTTACTAGGATGGTGTATTAAAGAACACTGTTCTGTTTGCTAGGACGGTGTATTAAAGATCATTGTTCTGAAGCCAAATGAGCATGAGCTTTGGAAACAGATTTCAGTTCCTTTCTGTAATTCCACAGCTCATTTTCCTCCTCAGAAGGAAGACTCCACCTCCTCAAGAAAATGAGCTGCCTCCTGCAATCCCTGCTCTTCCCCACTGTAGACCAGTAATCTACTCTGTGTCTCTGCAACCTGCCTATGTTAGACAATTCACATGTCTAAATGACAGTTGAGATAGGATTCCAGACCACATCATCCCCAGCTTTTGTGTGTAGCTAAGGTTCATTCTTACTGTCTAACATTTAACAGAAGTCAGCCTTTTTTTTCTAGCTAATTTCTAATTTCTGTACTTTCCCTTTCTTTTCTATTCTCCGTTCTCGTTGCTAAATGCTAATTTGACATCGTGAACAGAAGCCGGACATTGCTCCTGCAAGGTTTGGATCCAAACATGTGAGCTAGCTCCGATCTCTCCTTCATAATAGCAGAGCAATACTGTTATCTGGACAGGCAACATTCTGTGTGTCAGATGGTGGGTATGCAGGCTGATCCTACTTCAGGCTACTGTGAATACCTTACTGTGACATTAGTGAACACTCATTTTGTGTGGATGCTGTTCTGAGCCTTTCAAGTGTGCACCTAGGAGAAAGCCACCTTGGTCATATGGTAATTCCACTCTCGACTTTAAGAAGCTGGGAGCTGTGTCTGCAGAGCTGATAGCAACGGTGGCTCAGGGAGCCAGCCTTTTTCATGTTCTCACTGCTATTGCTTTCTTTTCTAAATTTAAGTTTATTTATTTAGTATGTGTGTGCATGCATGAGTACACATGCACGTGTGTGTGTGTGTGTCTGTGTGTGTGTGTGTGCATGTGCACGTGCATGCATATGCATGCGTGCATGTATGTATCAAAAGATAACATGCAGTAGTTCTCTTCTTCCATTACCAAGGATTGAACTCAGGTTGTTAGGTTTGGCCGGAGACACCTTTATCTCCTGAGTCATCGCACCAGCCCTAGTATTTCTTATTATCCATCTTTCTGATGACAGCCATGGTTCTGGGCAGTGGTAACTCATTATGGATTCGCTCTGCATTCCCTAATGACTAATGGTACTTGTCATCTTTCCACAGGCTTATTGGCTCTGTAAACAGTCTATCCCTGGACAGTAAAATTTTAAGCTCATTCTTTCCATCTCAGCTTTCAGTTGCAGAGCTGAATGTATTTGTATTTGAAGATGGGGTACACGGGTTTGAAGATGGGGTACACGGGTGTCACTTCACTGCTGTGTCTGTTTATCTTCTCTGCTTTTCTTTTTCCGCATATGTGTGTGTATGTGTGAGTGCACATGCATGTATGTGTGTGTCTGTGTGTGTATTGCCATCCTTTCTGGGTTTTTGGGGGGCGGGGGTTGAGTTTACATTTTCCAAGCTTTTAATTCATTTTTCTTTCACTATCACTTTACTTTCCTAGGGTTGACCTGGGGATTGCAATTGGCATGTAATTTTAATATAGTTCATGTTTATACCAATCATTGTTCCAATAGTCATAATTTTTTTAATCAGTGGTTACATTTCTTCCATCTCTCTAATGTCATTGTCAAAAATCATACTTTTCTGTACATGTGTGCTCAACAATATAGATTTATTATGATCAATTAATTTTGTTTTAAAAGGAATTTGTTTTATGTTATGTGCATGAGTGTTTATCTGCATGTATGTGCACCACAGTGTGCCATGCCTGTAGAAGCCAGAGGGGGGAGCCATATTGCACAGAACTGGAGTTATATTCAGTCCTGAGTTGTCATGTAGGTGCTGGGAACAGAACCTGGGTCCTCAGCAAGAGCAATCAGTGATCTCAACAGCTGAGCCATCTCTCAGAGAGGACAACATAACAAGAAAACCTGTTTGTCTAGATTTCTTCTTTATTTAGGGGCAATGTCTCACTCCATAGTCAAGAACTTGCCTTCTCCATAAAACTGGATTTGAACTTACAGCAAGCTCTCTGCCTCTGCCCCCAAGTGTTGGAATTATAGTGTGTACCACTACATCCACCTCCAAATCACTCGTGCTGTCTCCCATTTTTCACACCATCATTTCCTTTGCTGGAGTGGATCCCTGTTACTGTCCCATCCCAACCACAGAGGCCTCTAGCACTGGCAAAAGCTCACCTGCTTTCGTTTGGTCCCACTGCTGTTCAAGACTCGTATTTTCTGATAAGAAACCGTCTGCTCATGTTGTTGAGGTCATCTTATATGTGAAGTTTCTTCTTTGCCTTTTGACTGATTATGATAACTTTAAGTATGGAATCATTAACTGCATTGGAAGGTTTCTATACACCGAGTTTTGGGAGCTTCTGAAAGGTTGCTTCTTCGTGTGAGCTCCACGTTGTGTGTATTGCTCTGCCTGAGGGTTTATCCCAGCTCTTCATTTTCCTCCATCTTTGTCTCACTACTCTTCATATTACAGACTTATTGATACATTTTATAGGTCAGTGTTTATTGTCTTCTGTTAGCCCTCATCTGCTGTTGAATCTCTCAAGTGAAACTTTCATTCCTGTTACCATATCTTCCAATTCTACTCAATGACTTCGAATCATTTCTCTAACTGCATGCAAAAGCTTATTAAATACAGTTTTTAAAAAAGCTCCTTGAGGATGTTCAAAAATAGCTGCTTTGACACGTTTGATTAATGAGGCCCATATCCGGTTCTCCTTAGGAACACGTGCTCCCCACCCCCTAAAGTTTGGGGCATATTTTCTTGTTTCTTTTCATATACAATTTTTTGTTTGCTTTCTTTAAAACATCTAAATATTTATTTTAGTTGTGTGTATGCACATGTGCGTCATGTGTTGAGTATTTATGGCTGCCTATAGAAGAGGACATCAGAGCCCCTGGAATTGGAGCTATAAGCAGTTATAATCTAGGAGCTGAACTGGGTCCTTTGTAAGAGCAATGAGAGTTCCTAACCTTAGAGCCATCTCTCTAGACCCTTCATAGGTTGTTAATAATGTAAATCTATTCTAGACATGAACTACTTCCCCTTCAGAGGGTTAGTTGTTGCTGTTCATTGTAGCAACCTGTAGCTTCCTGTTTCTTCAGACTGGATTCTTTAAAGTCACAGACGTCTTCTTAGCTGGAAGATCTCCCAATCTTTGTAGAGGATCACTGTGCGTATTATGACTTGCCATCCACCCTTGGCTCGCAGTCTGTAATTTTGACTCACTCTTTATTTTCTGTCTGTGCACCCCCAGGCCAGCTGTCAGTGAGAGCTCTGAATCGCCCAGATAGTTTCCAAGCTGCCTACAGCTTTACTCATGTCTGGGGCCTCTTTGTGTTGAGATATGGGGGAGGTTTCCAAATCTCCTGTAAACATTTGATTCTTTAGATATTTATTTGTTTATCTCTCTGTCATCTTATCTCTTATCCATCCTCCAGCCAGGAAGTGAGGACACTCATTGCATATGAAATACACTCCCACACCTCTAGGCAGAAGGCAGTAGGCACCCAGTGCACCTCAATCAGTTGTGTGAGTGGAGGATCCCCATTACGATTCAGACATTTGCCTTGAATGGCCTCTCCTTGGGTCACCACGGCTGACTGGGACCATGTTTAGAGAAGGGTGGACATGCAGAGGGACTTACTTTGTCAGTTTTGCTGACAGGACCTTCCTCCTCTTTCCTGTGTGCCCTCCTAAGCGGTGCGGTTAGTGCATTATTTGTCTTGACTGTTATGTATTGCTGGAGGTGTTTCAGAGTTCCGCCTGCTTGTCTTGGCAAATGTCCTCGGGGAGATGATATTTGCCTTGGCTGAACCCCAAGTCAGATTAAATACTGGCGGCTTTTATAAGTCATTCTTCTGGTGTTGCAGGAGGCAGGTCAGATAAAGAATGAGTCTTGGACTCATTCCTTGAGCATGAGTCTAGGACTGTTTTGGTTTTGAGATATGTTTTCTCCGTGTAGCCTAAGATAGCCTCAAACTCACAATCTTCCAGCCTCGGCCTTCCGTGTTCTGGGATTGCAGGTGTGAGCCACTATGTATGGCCCGAGAATGAGTCTTTAGAGTATTCCAGCCCCATCTGGATATCACTGTAAATGTAGGCTGTGATTTTTCAAGACCATACAGAACGAGAAATGAGGTGTGGTACCAGAGCCCGTTGGAATGCCACAAACTTTACCACTTCTAATGAGACCCAGTTTATTTTCTTTAATATCTTGTTTCTCAGCTGTAAGCATCTATGGATATTTCAGAGTTCTAAAGGAATTAATTTTGACCACTGTTGGCAGGAGTGTGTGTGTGTGTGTGTGTGTGTGTGTGTGTGTGTGTGTATTTATATGTATGCAAGTGTGTGTATGGTGTGAGTGTAGTGTTTGGTGTGTATGTGTGCATATGTGGTGTAATATTTATTGTATATGTGCAAGTGTATATGGTCTGTGGGGGTATACATAATATGTTGTGTGTATGAAAGTCCATGTAGTAGTGGGGATATGTGGTATATATGGTATATTTGAGTGGATATGCAAGTACATATATGGTATGTAGGGTTTATGTGTTTATATGTGCAGGTAGTATATGTGTGTGGTGCATATATGTATGTAGTATATGATATGTGTGTTATGTATATGCAGGGAGTGAATGTGTGATATATGTGATACAAGTGTTTCACTCTTCTTTATGTGTAGTGTATTATATGGTGTGAACATGTATTATGTATATATATACATATATATACACACATATATACATATATTCATATATACACATATACATATATACACATATACATATAGTTTTTAGGTATAGAGTGTGTTTATGGTATGGTATGTATGTAAAGGGTTTGTGTATAGTGTATGTGTATTATATGTATGTGTGTATGTGAGATGTATATTATGTACATATTTGTGTGTTGTGGGGGATGTATGATATGGTATATGTGGTAAGTATACATGTGTGTGTTTGGGATCAAAGTCTGGGCCTTGCAAAGCTAGTTATCATGGCTTTTATGGGTCCTCATCTGCCTGTTTTTACCTGGCAGCTTTCAGGGATGTAAAGCCCCCTCTTCTTCTGCAGTGACTTAAGCCCCTCCCTCTTTTGCACTGACGTAAACCCTCTCTTCTTTCTCCACACTAGCCAACTGGACCCAGCCCTTCAGTGCTGCAAACACAAACAAGAGCTTCCCATTCCTCCTGAGCAAGGGCACCACTGTGCAAGTTCCCATGATGCACCAGACCGAGTCATTTGCTTTTGGAGTGGACAGGGAGCTGGGATGCTCTATTCTGCAGATGGACTACAGGGGAGATGCTGTGGCCTTCTTTGTCCTCCCTGGCAAGGGCAAGATGCGGCAGCTGGAGAAGAGTCTGTCTGCCAGGAGGCTAAGGAAGTGGAGCCGCTCACTCCAGAAAAGGTGAGCATCACTGTCAGCTCATAGGGAGCTGTTCATCCAAGGATGGGGAATGTGCTGGTAGCTATTCAGTGATAACTCCTGTGTACCAAGCCTCCTCTGCTGCCAGACGGTGATGTGGGTACTGTGTCCACACAGTACCATATGAACGTCACCATCACCATCACCTAGTACACACAGTTTTCCCATTGTCTCCTTCCACCTTCCCAGGTGGAAACAGGCTCCTTGAAGGTAAGTGGATGTGTTGGCTACTTTACTGTCACTGGGACAAAGCACCAACCAAAGGCAACTTAAGGAGGAAAGAACTTGACTTTGACTTACATGCCCAGAGGATGAAAGTCCACCATGTCAAGTGTAGGCATGGTGGTAGGCATGGTGACCGGAACTGGAAGCTGAGGGATAACCCTTTTCACTACAAGCATGAAGCAGAGAAAGAACCAGGAGTGGGGCAAAGCTGCAAACCCCACCCCAGTGAAGCACTTCCTCCAGCAAGATTGCAGTTGTCTTAATCTCTCCAAGTGATATGACCAACTGAGGACCAAGCATTCTGATGCCTGAGTCTGTGGGAGACATTTCTCATTCAAACCACCACAGTAAATCAAACAAGGCCACACACGCAAAAAGCTTTTAAGTCCAAGCAGAGTTCACTCCAGAAACCAAGTTATACTGAATCCCATGAAACTGTTTTTATAAAACCAACTGAAGTCTTGGTGCTCACTTGTAGACAGAGGAACACAGTGCCGCTGAGTCACTGAAGGTAGAAGTTGCTGAGTCACTGAAGGTAGAAGTTGCTGAGTCACTGAAGGTAGAGGTTGCTGAGTCACTGAAGGTGGAGGTTGCTGAAGCCACATTACTCTTTAGAAAGTGGTAGGGAGAAAGGCCTGGTGTGGTGGCGCACGCCTTTAATCCCAGCACTCGGGAGGCAGAGGCAGGCGGATTTCTGAGTTCGAGGCCATCCTGGTCTACAAAGTGAGTTCCAGGACAGCCAGGGCTACACAGAGAAACCCTGCCTCGAAAAACCAAAAAAAAAAAAAAAAAAAAAAAAAGAAAGTGGTAGGGAGTATCTGGGATGTAGTATCTAATAACAGCAATATGTTAGCACTGTATATATTGTAGAGTATAAGGAGATTAATCATATGATATGGAAGATTATTGAATATTATTTTTATTTATATAATATTATTTTTAGTCTTGTCACATGACTCTGTGGCATCTTCATCATCCTCCATATTTGTCATCTAAGAGGAAAGGAAAGATGAGGCTTAGAACAGTAGTCATTTAAGGAAGATGAGGACCAATGTCCTGGGAAGGGCAGGGAAAGTACCCAGGTGCTTGTGAACAGAAGGAGCCTGCTTTCATCTGGGGAATGTGTCAAGGGTGCAGTGGTGACACCAGCCACGGGCATGGACATGGGAGATGGCTAGGGTCTGGGCTGGGTATTTCCAGGCTCCTGGCTTCTTATTCCAATGGGATACAAGACCACACAGATTTCAAAACAGCAAGAAAACTTCCTCAAGGCAAAATGATAACGCAGATATAAAAGAAATGGGGTGGCAAGATGACTAGTGGAACACACAAGTGAGGCTTCTCCAGGGCCCCAATTATTGTTTGGGTGTCCCTTTTATGAGGCTCAAGAGGAGGAGACATATTCCCAGCATGGTACAACACTCTGTGGGGTTTCGTCACCCTGAGAGATTATCAGGAAGTCCTTCTAGGCAGGGCCAGGTGATGTGGCTGCTACCATCACTTCCTGATGTCCCCACTGGTGTCTGCTGAGCTACCCATGCTGATTGATCACCTCATCTCCGGTCCTTACTTGATTATAGGATGCTTATGTTTTATTCTGATCCCCAGAGATGAGCTTGCTCATCTGGGAGGCTCAAAGACAGAGCAGCCTGGTGCTGTGGGACTGGGGTGAGTGGACTTCTCTGGCACTCAGTAACAGAGCTGGAGAAAGCGCTCTCCAGAAGTGCCACATGGAAATAGAGATGAGGATATCCTAACCTTGTGTCTTCCCTTTCTATTCTCTATAGATGGATCAAGGTGTTCATTCCAAAATTTTCCATCTCTGCTTCCTACAACCTGGAAACCATCCTCCCCAAGATGGGAATCCGCGATGCCTTTAACTCAAACGCTGACTTCTCCGGAATTACAAAGACACACTTCCTGCAGGTTTCTAAGGTAAACTGATGGAGATGTGTGCAAGAAAGTCCACACCAGAAGGCACACCTAAGAAAGGACTCCCATCTTACTGCGAAGGTCACAGTCTGGAGAGGGTGAGGTGTTTAACAGCCAAAGGAAAGGCTAAGTCTTGTGGCTGCCAGGCCTGGGCCACCTGACTCACAGAATCACATAATCCTTCTTCAAGAAAACAATCTGTGCTTCTTTGAAAAGCAGGGTCTGTTCCTAGCAAGCAACATGGTTGCCACATGCCTGCTGTGGGAGAACAGATAGGCATCTAACACCGCTTCCTTCCCCACCATCACTGAATTCCAAAACAGATGTTATGGCAGCCGCTACTCAGGTGCCTTTTGTGCCTGTGGATGTGGCTTTTGTCCTAAAGTGGGGAGTGGGGTCTAAAAGGCCAGATATTTTGGTCCCCTTTGAGAAATTATTGAATTTAATTCCCGAGTGATATGGCAATTGTTGCATCTGAAATCGTTTAGCCTGGCAGTATAATTGGGTGTCCCATGTCCTCATGTCCCACAGAAAGTCTCTTCTTCATTTACTGGGTTGTCTGTCAAGCCTCTGTCCACATCCAAGTCCATACTCGTCAGGTTTTTGATCTGGTTAATTTATATGTTTATTTATGTGTTAATTTAATAATGGTGGTCAGATATTGTTCTGAGAATATTTTTGTCATTGGCCTCAGGGAAAAAAAGACTGAGAGGTTCCCCCATGGGACATAATGATCCAAATAGAGCTTTGCCCACGGGGAACACTCCTATGCACCTGAAAAGCTGTTCTCAAGGCAGTTCCCAGCCCATGTTGTATCTTGGCTGTTGGTCACAGGCTGAGAGCCTCCTCCCTACAAGAGAGAGCAGCATCAGCCTTTGATAGCAGAAGGCTCAGGACATAGCTTCTCTGGGAGACACTGATATCTATGCTCCCATTTACAGGTTGCTCACAAGGCTGTGCTGGATGTCAGCGAGGAGGGGACAGAAGCCGCGGCAGCCACCACTACCAAACTTATAGTCCGCTCGAGGGACACCCCGTCTTCCATCATCACCTTCAAGGAACCCTTCCTGATTCTACTTCTAGATAAAAAGAAAGAATCCATTCTCTTTCTAGGGAAAGTTGAAAACCCCAGGAAGATGTAGGTTGGAGATGAACTGATAGCTGGTCTCACACTGACCATGCGCAAGAAATAAGTGTGTGTTGGAAGATGCTTGCAGGGTGATACCAAGACTTGCTTCCTTGCTTGAGGCCTCCTTGACTCCAGCAGGAGCCTGTTGTCCCTCAGGGATAGCACACTGGGGCCCAATCATAGCCGAGACAGCAGGGCCTGGTCACCCTGCCAGTGGCCCCTCCCACCTGTTTTCCCATAAAGCCTTTTCCTGATTTGTGGCAGGTCAGGCAGGGCTCCATTCTAAGAGTTCCTTGGAGCTCTTAGAAATGATGACACAGGGGACTCGGTACCTTTGCTTTTATGGCTGGCTCCCAGCACTGCATTCAATAAACCTGAAATGTGGACTCAGTGGTAACAGACCGCCCCCCACTTCTTCCCCCATCACCAGGGCCCTAAGCTGAAAACGAGAGATTGCCCACTTCTGAGTGGCTGGGTGACATTCAGTGGTAGCCATGTGGTGGAGTCATTCTCTCATTTGCTCAACTGAGCTCTTCAATGGCTCCTGACATGCTGGGTCTAGGAGAGAGAGAGAGAGAGAGAGAGAGAGAGAGAGAGAGAGAGAGAATTCAATATCGAGGAAATGTGGACAAAGAGGGTGTGACAAATTAGGGTAAGTGTCACAAAAGCTGTGTAGTATGGTGGGGACACTCACAGGAGAGGCATGGGAGGAGCAGTGGGAAGGCCCTGTGCCTGGAGCATTGTGTGTTATAGGCGTGCAGGTAAATGGAGAGAACACACACTGCCTGGGAAGGCACCTAGGCCAGGTAAGGGATGGGAATGGGGAACCTCACTGGGTTTCTTAAGCAGGGACATATCAAGTGTCAGTGCAGAATGGGTTGTAAAGACCTCTCCAATGTGACCACCTTTCTGACCCCAAGACACCCTGACTGTGGCTGTTTATAGTGACAACAGCCTGACATATCCTAAAGCCACACTGAATGCCCCCTGGGCCCTGGAGGCAGAGGCAGCTCCCTGCCTTCACCTCATTCCCCACTGTCCCTTCTGCCCCACCCCCACTGCCAGGTGTCCTGTGAGGGCTCCTGGCCACTTCATTTCACAGCACTGGCATGTCCCCTGCAACCTTTAGCAAAGCTCAGGTTCCTTTTCTGAAGGCACTGGTGTCCCCCCATCCCAAATGCTGGATTTCCATATAACATATAACAAAACAAAACATATAACATATAACAAAACAAAACAAAACAAAACGAGAGATGTATGCAGGCTTACAGAAGAAAGTTGGGTTGCAGTGCCCTCTGCTGGACAGCAAGCAAAATGCAGGCTGGAATGTTGTATGTGAGTGTGACTAGGAAAACCTTGTCCCCATGGGCTGGTCCATGAGTTCAAAATCAGTAACAGAACATAAAGAATGACTAAGGTTGGCATAACTGCCCTACCAAATTTTACTAACAGGTATTCTAAAGGCAGATAGAGCTAATAGAAACCAGGATGACAACATCTCCAAAAGGCATCTAAACTATAGATTCCCAGTACTGAACCTAGAGTACCAGGCTCTGGGCTGTTCATACAGTTCCAGAGGCACTTGTCCAATGATTCTAGCTGTGATGGTCAGGATTGACTGTCAGCTCAGAGAGCATTCGTTACTCTCTTCTTTGTGTCTACGGATGCAGTGGGACCAGCTTCCTCAAGCTCCGACCACCGAGACTTCTCTGCACTGTACCCTTGATCCATGACGCAGAACAGACCTTTCCTTTCTTATGCTGTGTTTTCCCAGGCTATTTATTGGTCACGACCACAAGACGAGTAACTACTATTCTATCCAAGCTCTATGTCCTACATCAAACACCTCTCTGTTTAAACCATTTGCTGTTCCTGCTCCCTGTATACTCTGCTTGAGCACGGTGTACAGAACACGTGCTCTTCAGTGCTAACCAGCCTTCAGGATGCAAAGCTGAGCTGGCTCCATGGCAGCTACCAAAGCAGCTTAGAATGTAAATAAAACAACAGCTGCCCATTCCTGTCTGTGTAGGAATATTTTAAATATTGTAAACCATGTGGGTACCCTCGCTAGGGCACTGGGCATTCGGAATTTCCAAGTGGATGTCCATTTTTTATCCCCAACTCAGTGACTCAGCCTGCAGGCGCTGAACTGAACTGAGCACCTACTATGGGCAGAAGCAGTCCTGAGGCCGGTGTGGGGTCAAGAATCACTCCCACACTGTGGAGTTTACAGTGAGGTGGGAGGAAGAGGGGGAAAGTTAACATTTGCTAAGATGGAGGCTGTTCACAAAGAGTTAACACTTGCTGAGACAGAGGCTGCTCACATGGGCTGAAAGCACTCAGGAATACCACCACCGAGTGCACTGCTATGGCTTCAGCTTGTGTCTCTGTCCTACAGGGCACAAGACACGGGTAAGAGCTGCTTCTGGGGTCTAACATTGGGGACCTTGTGAGCAAGATAGGCGCCCAGCATGCAGGCAAGAGGCAGAAGGGACCAAGCTCAGGAAAAAGGACTACAGAGGGGCTTCAGTTCAGGCTCTGTGAGACAGAACAGAAAGGCAGCCCTGTCCCCATGCCGACTGTGGATCCTTTAGGATTCTGTTTAATCTCCATGTGCTTTGTCCCCACTCTTAAGAACCCCCACACACACACCCGCCCCATGTCATCGAGTTTCTCAGTGAGCAAGCACACTGGGAGTGCTGAGGAAGACTCATCCAAGATCAACGGTGCTCAGGGATCACTACCCATGAACTGGTGCTCCTACAGAGGCTGAGGTCCAGAAGATGGGGAGCAAGGATGGTTCTGATAAGCTGGGAGCTGTGGAGAACGGTGGGCATTTATGCAGACTGTCTTCCACCCACCTCCCCACACTCCCATCCTCAGAGGCACCCATGACACCTGATACCCAGCATCTGCCATCATCCTTCCTGGAGCTAAGAATGGGCTACAGAAGAGCCACCTCAATGGTGTGAGCTTGCTGCTGGGTGGTAACCCACCTCTTCCCTGCAGCCTGAAGGAGACGACATATTATGGCAACATCACTTGCTTTGGGATAGCTGTGAAGATTGGCATGATAATATGAAGCAGGCCTGCGGCCCAGGACCTAACGTGTGGTACAGGCTCTGCTCAGCACAGGCGTGGCCAGTGTTCAAAGTCATAAGCCACTTGTTCAGAACTGGCCTATTCTCGCCACATTTCCTTTCTCTGCTGTTATGGGTAGCCATACCATAATGTCAGAGAATGGAGGTCTCTTTAATTATTAATGAAGTCTGTTCTTAGACAATTTTATCCATATATGCAAGGCATTCTGGTTACTCTCTCCTACCCTCTCTCGGCCTCTTTTCTTCCTTACAAGTATTTCTACATAATTACTAGTCTTTGTTTTGTTTCATGTCCCACGAAGTTTAAATAAGGCCATCTGTGTGACCCTGCCTGGTACTCTCAGCAGTGGGTACTCAGCTGGGTCACATGTCACCTCCTCTTCCAGAATCTGTTAGTTGCCAGTTGGTCATTGATGTGATAAAGTGGGTTTCTGTGTGGCAAACGTGTGTATCTGCAGCACACCCATGTGCCTGCCCTGTGCCAACACAACAGACGCCAGCACCCATTGTGTGGGGTATTTCCACAAAGATCCCACAGACCAAAAGCATTCTGCAAGCCAGCATGAGAAGAGTGTGGTGACACACTGTGTTACAAGCATGCCCAGAAGAAGTGACACAGCCCGGACAGGGACAGACGGAAGAGGTGGTTTTCTGAAGTAGGCACTGGCATGTGTCTGAGAAGCAGAAGGGGCGGGAACATCATTCTAGGCAGGAGACAGAGTGTGCAGGAAAGAAAGAGGGCTCCTTTGCTTATCAGCCATTGTTCGGGGTGGGGCAAGAGCAGTTTCAGGGGTGGGAGGTGAGGTATGAGCTTGGCAGGTCAGTGATAGCCCGTGGGCATCTGGGAGAAATGGGTTCTCTGGAGACTGCCAAGGGGGAGCCGAACACAGTTCAGAACGGAGAACAGGTGGGCACTGCCAGGCCTGCAATCAGTAGCCAAGGAAACCACAGGCAACGTAAGGAGGAGATGAGGTTAGCACAGCCAGGGCTGGGATCCAGTGCTCCATGGCAGACTCTGTCACAGGCAGGGATGCTTGGTCATCAATGAAAACCCAAGGCTACGCTGGTCCAGCCAGTGTGAGGTGCCTGTGTTGGGGGTAGGCCCCGCACGTGAACAGTCTAAAGGACCAGGCAGCAAAGCAGGACTCAAAGCAGCCACTCTGAGACTGGGAGTTCATACACAGCCCTTGCTTCTAGGAAGTGGTCCATGAATGGAGGGGAGATTCCTGGGAAAAGGAGCAGACAGGGTCATTAGTGGGTACAGCCAATTCTATCATATTGCCCGCCAGGATACCCAGAAAGTCAAGCTACCAGGAGTTCATGTGCGTTGGGCCCCTCTGGCACACTCTGTCATGGGTCGTCTCCACTCACTCTGAGGGCAACCTGCAAAACGAAGGTATTTTCCCCTTACAGAACAGGAAGTGGGTCTCAAAAAGAAGTGGCCGCCTTTTGAGTGGTGCCTCGGTGGTGTCACAGGAAGCGAAGCTTTACTCTCAGAGCATAGGTGCTGGGGCTTGGCTGGAGAAGCCAGTACCAGAGTCCTCATAAGGAGCTCCAGTGAGGGAAACACCAGAGCCTGGTCTCAATTGAGGGCACATGGTCACATGGCCTCGCCTCCCCACAGCTCAGGCCTGATTTCATCTTTCCCACACCGTGTCTTCTGCTCCCCACAGGACCCTGCATACAGCCACAGTGGGAAAAGTGACAGAGTGCCAATGTCCATTCTCAGTTTCCCTGGTCAAACCCAGGTGACCAGGCGTGGCACAGGCACCTTCACCCACTCAGCTGTTTGCAGAGTCTCTGTGGCAGGAACTTGAGAGCATCTCCAGCTCTCTCCCTGAGAGAGAGGGTCTGAAGGGATAGTCAAGATGAGGAGAGGAGCCAAAAGTTACCAGCTCTCTCCTTTTATACGTTACAATGTTATTAGTTTTATTGAGTTGTTTCCTTTTTAATGTTACAATGTTAATTAGTTTTTTTCCAACTTTTATTAGATAATTTCTTCATTTACATTTCAAGTGTTATCCAGAACGTTCCCTATACCCTCTCCCCTCCCGGCCCTGCTCCCCTACCCACCCGCTCCCACATCTTGGCCCTGGCGTTCCCCTGTACTGGGGCATATAAAGTCTGCATGACCAAGGGGCCTCTCTTCCCAATCATGGCCAACTAGGCCATCCTCTTCTATATATGCAGCTAGAGACATGAGCTCAGGGGGTACTAGTTAGTTCATGTTATTCTTCCACCTATAGGGTTGAAGACCCCTTCAGCTCCTTGGGTACTTTCTCTAGCTCCTTCCTGGGGAACCCTGTGTTCCCTCTAATAGCTGACTGTGAGCATCCACCTCCATGTTTGCCAGGCACTGGTATAGTCTCCCACGAGAGCTATATCCGGGCCCTTTCAGCACTATCTTGCTGGCATATGCTATAGTGTCTATGTTTGGTGGCTGATTGTGGGATGAATCCCTGGCAGCCGCAGTCATTGGGTCCATCCTTTGGATTCAGCTTCACACATGATCTCTGTAACTCTTTCAATGTATGCTTTGTTCTTAATTCTAGGAAGGGGTGACGTTATTGAGCTCAAGACACAGGTTGGGTAAGAAAGCTTACAAGGGGGCTCCAGGGTGTAGCTGAGTTGGTCAAGTACAGCACTGGGAACCTGAGGTCAGATTCCCAGCCTACGGGTAAAATGCCACATGTGGTGGTGCTAGCAATCTCACTGGGGAAGCAGAGATCCCTGGGGTTTCCTGGGCAGCCAGCACCATCCAATCAGTGAGACCTAGGACCTAGTGTGAGACCCTGCCCCATCAAACAAGGCGGATAGCTCCTGAGAAACGACACCCTCTGGGTCTGACCTCTGCCCTCCATGTGAATGTGGCACCCCCTCCCCCCAACACACACACACACACACACACACACACACACACACACACACACACACTTACAAACAAGAATACAAAGTCACCTCTGTCTCATCAGGAAGCGACCATCTCTTAAACAAAGTAAACCTTGGCATCAGGTGTGTGTGTGTGTGTGTGTGTGTGTGTGTGTGTGTGTGTGTGTGTTCACAAGAATACAGGTCCTCTGAGAGTCCAGAGAAGGATGTCAGATCTCCTAGAGCTGGAGTTACAGGCAGTTATGAGCCACTGAATGTGGGCGCTGGGAACCGAACTCAGGTCCTTTGAAAAAGTTGAACTCGTTTTCTGCCTCTGAGCCACGGCTCCAGTGCCCACTTCCTAGTCTTTCAACACTCCCTAACCTTCTCTCCAGCACTTTCCACCATCTACACAGATTAGACTGAAAGTGCCCCGGGAAACGATGGGATGCTTGGTATGGTGGCATTGGCTCAGAGAGTGACTTGAGAGCAAGTCACTTGGTGTAGTGCGACTCTCTGTGAAGCAGCGGTGGCCATACTTCCCCCAAGGTCTCACTGGATACTGGTTCCTACAAACTCCCATGTACATGTCAGCATCTCCAACGCTCCCCGACCCCCATCACCACCAATGGCACAGCACCCTTAGGCAGAATGGGGCACAAGTCACTTGCTTGTTTATGGGACCAGAAGCCAGGACATCACTGTAAAAAAAAAAAAAAAAAAAAAAAAAAAAAAAAAAAAAAAAAAAAAAAAAAAAAAAAAAAAAAAAAAAAAAAAAAAAAAAAAAAAAAAAGTCCCATTTGTCCTATTTGCCTTTCAGTCAGTTCCAGGAACTGACCTGACAAATATCGACCAGTCTGCTGCTATGGTCTTCCAACACTATCACCCTGTAGGCAGGAGGCCTTACGGGACTGTGGAGCTGGGCCCACCTGGGTGACTTCTCTGTGAGTATACCCTCTATCCAAAATGAAGGTGGGCCATCTATCTATCTATCTATCTATCTATCTATCTATCTATCTATCTATCTATCTACCTACCTACCTACCTACCTACCTATCTACCTACCCTACCTACCATCTGCTTTAGAGGGAGAGACAGGGACAATGAGTTCTGCCTCTAAATCTTGAAGCTAGAGCTACAGGTTTTCAGGCACCATCTCTGGAAAATTCAGCCGTAGGGAATCTTGACATATGAGCTACCAATAATCCTGGCAAACCAACACCAAAAACCAGCTGAAAGCTAAGTGGCAACTTTACCAGGAACTCGGTTATGGCAACAAACCCACGCACAGAAGCCCAGGTCTGGAGCTGAGCCCTGTGAATTCTAGGCGGCAGTGTCCCTGTGTACACAGCTGGGTTAAAAGTCTCTGTGACTCGAGGGTCTCAGGAGCATTAGTTTAAAGGACCGACAGCAAACTGTCCTGGCATCGGAGGAAGACTGTGACTGTTGGCATTTCAATCGCTTCCAGGTGTTTGAGTCGCAGGTGGGGAAACAGCGGTAATATAATCATCGCTTACCTACCGGGCATGCTACGCCCATCGATGCTCTCCCCCACGCATTTGTAAACACCTCCATCGGTAGGCAGACCAGTCAGTGATGCAATGTGCCCGATGTACCCAGCACTTAAACAAACACTTAGAAACAAGAAGGTTAGAACTCAGCCACAGGGTTCTGCCTTTTCTCTGAGAATCTGCCTGGGAACGGGAGTTAAGTGAGCTAGATTTCCAGTACCCCCAGCCTCGGTGGAAATGGGACAAAGTCTCCTGTAGTTTTTTTCTTACTTGCGGGTGCTTTGCAAGTTAGATTTCATAAATCACAAGAGAGGGGTGACATTGCCACTTGGATTTTGCAAAAGGAGGCCCTGAGTTGCAGAGATAGTATCACATAATGAGTAACTACAGAGCCCCAGTTCAAGCCCAGACTGGCCTGGCAACAGTCCAGTCTTCCTTGGAAACCACATCCTTCTGCGAGTCACCTTGGGATGTGCGAGTCACCTTGGGATGTGGGGTAACAGGGTCAGGAAGGTGTTGAGATCAATGGCCATGAATGGCCCCCTCAAATTTTCTGCCCTTACTTTACCAGGGCAGACCAATTATTCAACATCATTATTCAACCATCATTCCACATCTTCCTCTGGTCTTTCCATCTAAGGAAAGTCCCAAGCATGAAAAACTGTCCTTAAGCTCCTTACACGGAGCTGGTGCTCGAGGGAGGAGATGACTTTAGGAGAAGCCAGCCTTACTTTAGCCAGCAAGTAGCTCTCACCTTCTGAGAGCGCGTGGTGCCTGTAATCTGGTTGAGCACTAGGGGGCCGTGTTCCATCTGCCTCTCCCCTCCTTTCACTCCAGCAGGTGACAGTGAGCCAAAGGCCATCACATGGGCAAAATGCACGGAAGGTGTTGATCATGGTGTGGATGCTTTCAGGATAAACTAGGAACAAAGATCAATGTGTCGCCGCTATGCAATTAAAAGGTAGAAGGGCTGGTTTGAAGGGATGCCAGATATTCTCAGGCTCCAGACACTCCAGGCTAAGGAAAGGCAGGGGCAATATGTCTTTGCAGAGCTGTGGGGGTGGGGGACACCTTTGAGGGGAAAAAAGGAAGTGGAGCAAAGTGGGGTGAGTCTTGCTTTGTCTACACTGTAGGCTCTGCCCCCCACCTCTGCTCTCACCTGGCCCCTCTTGCTCTTACTCTCCATGTACCCTGTCAAGGTGATCAACAGCTATTCTGATGCATCTCATAACTTAAATTAGAACATAGGACCCTTGGCACTTGCATAAAGAGGGCTGCCTCTGCACAAAGGAGCAGGGGTTTAAACAGATGTTTTTTGCCTTGCACTTCTGGAAACTGGAAGTCTAACATTACCATCAAGGTGATGGCTGTGCCCTTCAGAGACCGTGCAGGAGAACCTGTTCCAGGTCCCTCCCTGACCCTGCTATAACCTTCAGAATTGTGTGGTTTGCATTGGGGTCTCTCTTCTCTGCCTGCATCTTTTCCAGGATCCCCTCCAGATACTTCTCAGAAACCAAAGTCCCTTCTTTTAAGGACACTAGTCATGCAGGGTTAAGGCCCCACTTAAATGGCCCCATCTTATTTACTTATATCTGTAATGTCTTCATTTATAAGCAAAGCAGCATTATGAGGTTTTAGGTGCTGGGAGCTAGGCGTATGAATTTGTACAGGCAAAACTCAATTAGTAATACATGTTTTCAAAGCCCCTGCATCCTTACACACGGGTGTTTCTGTCTCTGCACACAGTGTAGGTGATACCCCTGCTTCCTTACACATGGATGTTTCTGTCTTGGCACAGAGTAGGTGGTTTTCAGGGAGTAGAGCTGTGGAGATGGAGCCCACCTTCAGCTCCTTCAGCTCTTCTTCCAGGAACCATCAGTCCTCCTCCTTCTGAGGCTGCCCTCTTCTCTGTGGGTTGATTGCTGATCCAAGCTAAAGTAAGCCTCGGGTGCAGGGCCTTCCCTTGGGGCCTAAAGGCAACTACACATCACCTTCTTTCATACAACTGACTGCACTATTCCACACCACGCTCAAGGGGTCCAGCATCATTCCTGCTTGTATAAAGCATTTGCTCTATCACATGCCTCTTGGCTTGCAGTCACATAAGCATCTGCCTGGACACACACTGGATGTCAACTCTAACATGCCTTAAAACAGTGGCTTTCAGTTATGGGCTGTAACCACAGGCTTGGCGGAGGCTCACACATCAGATATCCTGCATACCAAACACTTACATTACCATTCATAACAGTAGCGATATTGCAGTTATGAAGTAGCAGTGAAATAATGTTATGGTTGGGGGGAGGTCACCACAACATGAAGAATTGCATGAAAGGGCCACAGCATTGGGAAGGTTGAGAACCACTCCACTACCCTAAACTCTGAGACTCCTGGGATTGTGTTAATTTCTTTAACCCACAAGATACTCAGTGTCTGGCACACCTTTAGGTATTATATATGATTGCAAAAACAACTGGGTCCAGAAGAATGAAGAAAAAAATAAAAATAAGATGGAAGGAAAGAGGGAGAGAAGAAAAAAAGGAATGAAAGATGGAGGAAGAGAAGAGAATGAATGGGGAAAAGAGAGAGAGGGGAACAGGAGAGAGTGGGAGAAAGGAAGAGACAGGGAGAGGATGAAGGAGAGGCAGGGAGGGAGAAGAAGGAGGAAGGGAGGGAGGGAGGGAAGGAAGGAAGAGGAGGGAGGAAGGGGAGGGGGAGGGAGGGAAGGAGGGAGGAGAGGAGGAGAGGGAGGGAAGAAAGGAGGGAGAGAAGGAGGAAGGCTGGACTAAAGGATCTATTTTTTTCAGCTGGAATCCCAGTTGCACACCACCACCGCCCCCTTGTTCTCTGCAGTGAGGGACTAGGTACAGATGGTGGCTTTAATGTAAGGTCAAGGGGTGATGGTGTCATCTACCAAGAAGACCAATGTGTTCCTCATCTTCTTTTCAGAGGATGGGGCCAGTGTGGCTGTGGCTGTGGATGCTGGTAGCCGTGGTCCTGCTTCCTGTCCATTGTCAGCCATTTTCTGCCCATGGAGATAAGAGTCTGGGGGCACCTCGACCAGCCAGCCACCAGTCCCTGGAGCCAGCACCCGCCTATCACAAGGTCACACCCACCATTATGAATTTTGCTTTGCGTCTATACAAGCAGCTAGCAGAGGAAGGAGCGGGGAACATCCTCTTCTCCCCCGTGAGCCTCTGCAGCAGCCTGGCTCTGCTGTCTCTCGGGGCACACGCTGACACCCAGACACAAATTCTGGAGAGCCTGGGCTTCAACCTCACAGAGACCCCAGCAGCTGACATCCACCGTGGCTTCCAGAGCCTCCTGCACACTCTTGATCTCCCCAGTCCCAAACTGGAACTGAAACTGGGACACTCCCTGTTCCTAGACAGACAGTTGAAGCCTCAGCAGCGCTTTCTGGACAGTGCCAAGGAACTGTATGGAGCTCTGGCCTTTTCTGCCAACTTCACAGAAGCAGCTGCCACAGGGCAGCAGATCAATGACGTAGTGAGGAAGCAGACCTACGGGCAGGTGGGGGGCTGTCTCCCTGAGTTCGGCCACGACACTCTCATGGTTCTCTTGAACTACATATTCTTCAAAGGTGAGACTTCACGGACAGAAATATGGCCTTCTCTGTCAGTAAAGGGCCTGCCAGGGTGTGGATAAGACAGTTCCCTACGCTTGGGTAGCTCATTTCCCCTGTGGAAGGAGCAAAAGAGAAAAGACAGTTCCGAGGGATGGTGTAGGTATGGATCACAGATGTCTCAGCAGAAACCCTGGCCTGGATGGAAGGGTCAACCTCCCAGAAAGGGGGTATCTGTTCAGTGTGGAGGCACGTCCCTCCACACTCCTAGAGGTAGAGGTAGAAATATTTATTACAAGTTGTTATCAGCTTGGATTACATAGAGAGATTCTTACTCAAATGAATGAATGAGAGAGGGGGTGGGCTAAGGAGATGGCTTCTCTTGCCTCAGCTTCCTGAGGGCTGACTTTGAAGGTGTGGGCCACCATGTCAGCTTGAGAGACATCTTGACAGAGAGGGTGGACGTCACATTCCCACATAACCTGAGCTGTGCCATCCGAATCAGGCTGCTAGTCCCAGCTCATACCCTTTATGGCTCTAGAAATCAGACTGCTTCAATAAACTCATACCTACTACCTTACTAAGAAATGCACGCTTCTTATTCATTCCTGATGACTTAAGAGGCAGTGTTTTGGGGGCTCAATGGTTAAGACCACTGGTTGCTCTTCCAGAGGGCCTGCATTCAATTTGTGACAACTGTGTATAACTCCATATCCAGGGGATATGGTGCCCTCTTCTGGCCCTCTTGGGTACTGCACATACATCGTACATAGACTTACATACAAAATAAAAATAAACTTTTCTTTAAAATAATAAAAATTGTACCTTGTACATGGAAGGCAGGAGCACCCTGTGTATGCTTTGTAGATAAATTCTCTCAGCTCAGCAAAACCATAGGTCACTTACCAGGGAATTGCTCTCATGCCTCCTGGCTTTGGGCCCTGATACTTAAGACACTTCAGAGGACGTCGCCATTCTGCATGACCTCATGCATATCGCCCAAAGTTGCTCTCTTGCCTATGTGCTCATGGTTCTGTGGATTTTTTTTTTTTACCCTCAGCCAAGTGGAAGCATCCCTTTGATCGCTACCAGACCCGGAAGCAGGAGAGCTTCTTCCTGGGCCAGAGGACACCGGTCAGAATTCCCATGATGCGACAGAAGGAAATGCACAGGTTCCTGTATGACCAGGAGGCGTCCTGCACTGTCCTCCAGATCGAGTACAGTGGCACTGCCTTGTTGCTGATGGTCCTCCCCGACCCTGGGAAGATGCAGCAGGTAGAGGCTGCCCTCCAGCCAGAGACGCTGAGGAGGTGGGGCCAGAGGTTCCTGCCCAGGTAGGTGCCATGAGGTGCTGCCTGTTCTTGCTTAAGAGCTGGGGCAGGTTTGTTCAGCTTTAGCCCCGAGCGCCCATCTCCTGGGTTTGATCACTATCTTACCCTTGGCTTCACAGATGTCTTCCTCTTGTCTTTGGGACACAGATTTCCTCAACCCTTAAAACAAAGATATGCTACCTACTGCATGGGGGTATGGGGGGCGAACAGAGCCAGGACCTGAGTACTTACACTAGTACTAAAATATAAGTGCTTTCTAGACTGTCTTTTTGTCCCTTCTTAGGGTCTTTCCCTCTTACTTCCTTCTTTTTCATAATAATTTAGTACCATGAGGTAGCTAAGTCTGATAATAATAATAATAATAATAATAATAATAATAATAATAATAATACAAGAACAATTACTAAAGATGACCAAGTCTCATGGAATCTGGAGGCAGGAGCTGATGCAGAGGCCATGGTTGGGTACTGCTTACTGGCTTGCTTCCCATGGCTTGCTCAGGCTCTTTTCTTATAGAACTCGTGACCACTAGGCCAGGGATGGTACCACCCACTGTGGGCTGGCCATGATAAATGTAGTATGAACTGAATGGTCTACAAATGGGCTGTTCCCAAGAGAGTTGGTTATTAAGAGAGCCCTGGCAATTAGCAAATAAATAAGGGTAAAACATAGTATTCTCAGTGAAAAGAGGTAGATTTACTCTGGGTTAATAGAAATTTCTGCATTTATCACAGGGGACATGGGAGTCTGATGGTGAGGATGGAGAGGCAGGCATTGGGTTCAGACACCACAGCCCTCTCTCTGGGTCAGCGGTTCTCAACCTTCCTAATGCCATGGCCTTCTAATACAGTTCCTCATGTTGTGGTGACCCCCAACCATAGAATTATTTTTCTTGCTACTTCATGACTGTAATTTTGCTACTGCAATGAAGTATAATATAAATATTTTCAGAGATAGAGGCTTGTCAATGGGATGGTGCACAGGTTAAGAGTCTCTTCTCTAGATGCTTGCAGCCACATCGGGGGTGGGCATCTCCCTGGGGCATCTCTCTCAGGCAGGTGGAGCAGGGTGATGGTGGCATGCACTGGGACAGTGTCGATGAATGGGTATAAGGTACAGTTGGGAAACTGAGCCCAGAGCACCTGCAGCTGACTCAGATGTGGGGGTGGGGTACACAAACACGATTTACTCAACCCGGTACCCCGTGCTTCTAATTAGTGGTGCCTTGTGAAACTCTGGCTAGTGCCTGGCACCTAGAAAGCTCTCCACAAACACAGGGAAGATAACACAGACAGCTTTGTCTGCCAGGAAACTTCTCAGATCCAGCCATGAGTCACTGTGAGGTCTACGTGGAGGGAGGTTTGGGTGGGCGTAGGTAGTAGGATATTCTACCACAGCAAATCATGTCACAGGAAGTCTGATCATCCCACAGGCTGGGATACCCTGCTCTCGCTCACAGGTCAGGCTGCCAGCAGCCAGGGCCCAGGCAACACTCAACAGAGCAGCACCTTTTCTCTGATTCTCTGTCTAGTCTGTTGGATTTGCACCTGCCAAGGTTTTCAATTTCTGCAACCTACAACCTGGAAGAGATACTGCCCCTCATTGGTCTCAGCAACCTGTTCGACATGGAAGCTGACCTATCAGGAATTATGGGGCAACTCAACAAAACTGTCTCCAGGGTAAGGTGGGGGACGTGAACTTGGGAAGGAGGGATGTTTTTCTTCCAACATGGAGTGCATTGGAAAACCAAGGTCCCCAGTCCTTTCCCTGGACTGACTTTTCAACACACAGTCTTTACAGATTTTATTCATGGGCAACTCCATTTCCATCCCCCTTCCCTAAATCTGCACTAGTCGGGGCAGGGATGTAGGGTTCTGTAGAACTCTTGAGTTCATTCACAGAGCCCTAATTATGCCAGGTGAGGGGGAGCAGTCTTTTATTCCAAATAATTCCCCTTTGGGCATTGGGAGCTCTATCTGTCTTTATTATAGCTATAGAAAGTAATAGAATGGGCTGGAGAGATGGCTCAGCGGTTAAGAACACTGACTGCTCTTCCAAAGGTCCTGAGTTCAAATCCCAGCAACCACGTGGTGGCTCACAACCATCTGTAGTGGGATCTGATGCCCTCTTCTGAGGTGTCTGAAGACAGCTACAGTGTACTTACATGTAATAAATAGATCTTTGGGGCCGAGCAAGCAGGGCTGGAGAGAGAAGAAAAAGTGTCTGGAGACAGCTACACTGTACTTACATGATAAATAAATAAATGAATAAATAAATAAATAAATAAATCTTTTTTTTTAAAGTAATAGAGCATAGACAGGTGGTATAGCTATCAGCATTGCTATGGTAACAAGCCTCCTCCCTACATCCCAGTACATTAGCACAACAGAGGCTTATTGTGAGAATTCCTTCCCAGAGGAGATGGAAATGATGTCACCTATTCTCCACTAGGTCCTAGGACAAACCAAAGTAAAATTTCATGTGGGGAGCCACTGAGTCCTTTAGGCAGGGGTGAAAGGTTACTGGCAGGAGAATAAGGGACCCCAAATCAGCTTACATGGAAACATCTTCACTCAGCTTAGATGGAGCCCTTCTGCCGTCAACCTCCCTCAGCCCCAGACCCACATGTAAATAGAGCAGAATTGGGTACAGACGGCTGAGAGGAGCTGCTGGAATCTCAGATGAGGGGCCGGATGGCTCTCTTCCTCCCTTCATCTGTGACAGTGTCAGTAGTCAGCCATCCCAATTCCGATGGGCAAGTGTACGCAGGAACAAATGGTCTGATAAAGATGGCAGCAGCTTTGCTCGGAGGAGTGAGCTCTCTGAGTCCCATCTCTAGCAGACAGTGCATCCGAGAAGCAGCCTGGCTAGAGATCTGTTTCTCGTGAGTTCTTCCAGGAGGGAAGTGAAAGGAAAAATCCCTCTCTCAGAGGAGAAGAGGAAGACAGAAGAAATATACAGTGGACTCATAACCTTTCCATCCCCCACAGGCCTACGTAATGGCTGCTCGCAGCCACTGCCTAAGAGCAGGTCCCCTGTTCAGTCAATGGTAAGAGGCTGTGTTCTCTCTTGATGGGAGACAGCACAAGGCTTGTGGAATGGGCAAGCATTTGTAGCCCTCTAACAGGAACTATAGTGTTTCCCAGGAAAGTGGTCCAAGCTCTTCCTAGAGCCTAGCTTGGCTAGTCTGCTCAGGTCGGAGATGTCTCTTGTCATCGGAGTCTTTGTTAGGGCCTTTCAAGGAATGGACTCTGTCTTATATTTGGCTCTAAACCCTCCAGCAGAGAGCTAAATGCACATCCAAGGAAGCAGGGATGTAGACTTGTGTCTGAGCATGTGTGTATAAGGTATGTCCGTATGTGCATGGGAGGGTGTATATGTATGCGTGTGTGCACATGAGCCTGTGTGGTGGACAAGAAGAAAATGACAGAGTTCAAAGAATGTTCTACAAGTGACCTTGTCTGCCTTGGCTATCTTTCATAGACCTTTCTGGAGGTAAAAGAAATCAAGGCTATTTTTCCCAACTTCTTTTAAAGTCACATAGTCTTTTCATGCTAAGAAGTTGTGAAATGAGACCTCCAATATTCTATGCTTAGGTCAACGTGGGGCTCATTTCTACATAGCGCACTGGGGCCTACTTTTGGCCACAAGCCATTTTGAAGATAAGAAGGCAGAAGGAATTAAGAAAGGATATGTGAAGTTCAAAGAAGCCTGCACCCTGTGAACCTAGATGCCAGGAAATGCTCTGGGGCTGAGGCCACCACGTGTCTGGGTCCTCAGCTGAGGGAGGTGACAAATCCAAGTTGGGGTTGTTTCTTAGGCAGGGTGGACCTGAGGGGCCTCAACAGGCTCTGAGACATCGTTCAAGGCTTGGGGAAGGTGGCCTCTGCCCTCAGAACCATGAACGAGCGCTGACTCTGTCCTCTTCTCTCCCAGGTGTCACACAAGACCGTAGTGGACATGAACGAGAAGGGAACTGAGGCCGCAGCTGCCTCTGGCCTCCTGTCCCAGCCCCCGGCCCTGAACATGACGTCAGCCCCACACGCCCACTTTAACAGGCCCTTCCTGCTTCTGCTCTGGGAGGTGACCACCCAGAGTCTGCTCTTCTTGGGGAAAGTGGTCAACCCAGCCGCTGGGTAATTGTGGTGGGGAGGCCACAGGAAGGCTAGTCCAACCCGCACGGCAGGACCCCTGAGCTGCAGCTCTAATAAATCTGAATTTGACTGTGCAAAGTCCCTTGAGCCACGAGCCACGAATGCAGGAGGGCGATGTCCAGGGCAGCTTCTAGTCATCCGTTCCACAGCTTCACAGCCCTGCCACCTCCGTTGTAGATGTCTGCTGAATAGCCTTAGGGTGAGGGACACGGGAAAAGGCACCAAGGACACAGGGGAATGAGAAAGCCAGGTGACATCCTCCTGCAGTGCTACCTTGAGGGGAGGCTGGATCTGGGGCCGACGAGGCTTCAAACCATGTGCCGTGAAGCAAAAGGGTGTGAGGAGGGACCGATTTCATCATAGATCGAACAGCATGAGAGGCAGAATTGGAGAGGCAGACAAGGAGCCTTAGAGGCAAGGAGTGCCCCAAGGCTGAATAAGGCCTGGAGAATGGGGGTGGGATGAATGTGGAGGTGTATTCATACACACACACACACACACACACACACACACACACACACACACACACGCACGCACGCACGCACGCACGCACGCACATGCACACGCATACACACATACACACACATACATACATACATACATACATCACTTACATACTTATGCATATGTGTACCTTTAAATCTAGGCCTTATGAGTAAGGGAAACAGCATTTGCCTTTTAGTCTAGCTAGTTCTCTCAATACAGATAGCTCCGCTTTCCAGATACTGCGTGCAGAATAGTGATAAACCCGGAGGCTTGGCACTGACATTTTAGTCTATGGCTCTGCACCCTCAGACAAGCATCCTAAACCCAAGTTCTCAATCCAGCTCTGGACAGCCAGAGTGGATATCAATAAAAGGCTCAGGTAGCTGAGTGTTAGATGATATCTGGGCTGGAAGGAGGTGGGAGGTGCCTTGACTTCATGTCATCTGAGACTAGATTAGTGGGCAACAGTGCTGGTTCACCTCATATTTGAGGGGAAAGGTGTTTCTCATAGTAATTGAAATTCCGTCAGGTAAGAGGAATTTCCAACTACTTTTAGTGCACACCTTTCATGTAGAGAGAGGCATTGGGAGACATCAATCCCACACCTGCTTGCCCATCAGCAAAGGCTCATACTGCCCCCTGCAGGCTCTAGGGGGTCAGTGACACATACCAGAATGACTATTTAGCTGGTACTCTGCCCCCTAGGGTAGTTGAACAGAGAGGAGTCCTTGTAACAGGGTAGAGTTGCCAATATGACACAGATTGTCTTGGTAAATCTGAAACTTAGCCATGCCAAATAACTTATCTATGTAATTATTCCCTGTGACATACTTGGGCCTTATTTATACCCAAAACATTTATTCTTCTTGGACGCTATTCAAATTAGTACGTTGCCTTGAGTTTGTATGGAGGCATAGAGAAGCCCATGTGGTCAACACTCTTCAGTGTATCAGAGTGAAAGTTACACAGGGCTGAAGGGCAGGCTGCCCCCCCCCCCAATCAGGGCAGTAAAGGAAGTCAATATCAAAGTAAGTAAATAGCTCCAGTGAAGGAGTTGGGCGTTTCCTAGACTGCCCACTCTGAGAAATAAATACCCAGAATGCCGAGAAACACTTTGCAGCCTCGGCAGAGAGCATCATGAACACTCTTGGGTTTTCTCATCAGTAAATTATATTTTCCTTCCCGGCTTCCAAAGTTGGATGAGACTGTTTTCAACATGAAAAGGCAGACAGTTCCAGGGAAGGTCACCGCAGGGCAGGGAGGGGCTCCGAAGCCACCACGCAGGCTGGAGAGTCTCCGAGGAGCTCTGTGGGCCATTGGAGGTGGTTGGATCGAGTTTGATCCTGTCAATCTTTCAGGAATAATGATGTTTGGGCATTTCAGGTCTTGTTCTGATGTTTGTACAGAATGATTATCAATGTGGCCAATCACCCAATCAGGGCAAACACCCAAGATGTGCAGTCAATATTCAACATGCTTCGTCCCTGGCTTGCCCATGTCCACTGCTTCTGCCTTGCCAAAAGCAACTTCCACAGCAGTGGGATTTCTTCCACAGTGAGGTAGTTAGTGCACCCACATGTGTCTGAACCCCGACATGTCCTTCAGGGTCTTCCCAGGGACAAACTCCCCTGGTGAGTATGACATCTAGAGCATTTTCTTTTTCAATGTGTTGAGGACCCTCCATAGCAATGATGTCCACAGTGTCGGAACCAATTTACAATTCCCTCCAGTACTGTCTGGGGGTACTCTTCCCCTACACACCCGCCAGCATTTGATGTTGCTTGTTTTCTTGATGATTCCCATTCTGACTGGGTACTCCAGGCTTTGTTCCTCTTTGTGATCCCCAGTGCTATAACCACCCCACAGCACACACCACAAGCAACTTCATAAGTAGTTGTGACCTGAGGTGTGTGGTCGGCTAGTGAAGTCACTGTTGTTTTGGTAGAGTTTAACCAAACCGTCTACAGCATTGCTGGTCACCGTATCTATGAATTCGCCAACATTTGACCCTATGAAAACTGCTTCTGGATGGCAGTGTCTCATAGTCACAATGGCTCCTCTGCAGAGGTGCCCCACAGCCGGAAGATAAACAGGCTTTCCTGGCTTGTTGTGTTGTTGTCTTCCATAATGAACTTGTGGGTTTCAGAGCGCCAGTGTAGACTTTGTCTTATTAAAAGGAATGTCTCTGCTCCACACAATGCAACTCTCATCTGCTGAACTCTGAGAGCACTGTGTGCTTTGGTAGCACTCACTGCAGCAATGTGTGCTTGTGTGTGTGTGCACGCTGAGATTGCTGGCTTCTCTTATCTGAGTCTCTGAGCTCCTTCTGGGCAAGGAAGACATCCACTTCACTAATTTCTGCCACTCAGAGTGACCGCAAGGGAAAGAAATGCTTTAAGGTGTGATGAGTTACAAAGCCAATGCAGCTGTGGGTGACGGGGTCAGACATGTTTTCCCCCTTGCACAGGGACGTTCTTAGCCGGCTGTGCATGTGACGTGAGCTTGTCCTGGCCATGCTACATAACTATTGCTGTTGCAGTAGCAGTCAGGGTCTAGGCATAGACATGCACATACCAATGAAAGGAGATGGAAGCGAGGAGGCAGGAAGCTGAAGGAGAAACGCCCAGGAGACATTGTGTTAAAGGTTCCCAAGGAGGGGTGATCTTAAAGAGAGACTGCGCAGTCTAAGCCTGGACTGATCTCAGGATGATGGATACAGGGAAGTTGGGGAGAGCCAAGAGGAAGAATGAAGTTACCTGTGGCTGACTTGCTCACAAATTTCAACAAGTAGCAGATTTTTTAACTGCTGAGACCAAGCGTGTGGGATGAGAACATTCTCTGAAAAGCACTGAAGCCTGTAGCACCTCTGAAAGAACACTAAGAACTCCATCAAGCTGCCCCCAGCACTGGAGAGGAAAGCCTGCCGAGAGCCTCTGGCTTCACAGGACTGATGCTGGAGTGTGCCCTCTAGCAGCAGGAGCTAACAGCATCCTGCCTGGATGCTGATGGAGGCCGGGCCTTCACAGTCAAGGATCTCATAAAGAAAACTCAAATCTGACAGATCAGGAAGATGTTTCCTCGGTTCCTGCTGTCCAGTGAATATTTATATCCAGCCAGCAAAGCCAAAAGATCCTAGCATGGTGGCACCAGGAGATGGGGCTTTGGGAAATAACATGATCAGGAGGGTGGAGCTCAGAGATAAACGTGGTGCCCATACAACAAGAATTTGCTCATTGCATCCGCCCTCACTGTGTTGAGGATGCCAGGGTGGGGCCTATCGAGTACCAGATCTGTAGGCACCTTTGTCACCAATTAGTTGGCTGGGGTCATTTGGCCCAGCCCGAGAGATAGACATCATGGGTAAGCAGCTTTTATTTCCTCCCAGCCTTTCCTGGTTAACAGTCGCTAAGCAGAGACAGCAGACAGTGGCGCCCTCTAGTGTTACAGTCTGTGCTGGCCTTAGGGATCAGCGCCCTCAGCTCCAGGCAGAAGGCATGTTTCAGTGCCCAATCTTGGGTGTGAGATGTTTTCCTGGGATATCTCTGCCGCTCTCTGGATTTCTTCTGGTGACTGGAATGGGCTGAGTCTCTTTACAGCTCTTCAGAGCCTTTGTCTCCCTCTTTAGTATCGGTTGGCCCACTCCTGTCGTCTCTCTCTAGTTCGGCAATAAAGGAGCATCGCCTGGCATACGCATAAGTTAGGCCAGTCAGCCTCATCGTGTTTGGAGCAGTCAGAGCCTTGGCTCTTACAAGAATTCACAATCCCTAGAAGTCGTGTTCTGATCCAGTCAAAACCTGTGTGCCAGTCATAGTCATTAGGAATTTGATGTTAGGACAAATGGTGATCTTACCACCTATTAATAGTCACAGAAATCCCAGTGTGGATGGCACAACTCAGAAGTGGTTACAAGGAGAGAGAGACAGAGACAGAGACAGAGAGACAGAGACAGAGAGACAGACAGAGACAGAGAGAGACAGAGACACAGAGACACAAAGAGACAGAGGGATAGAGCTACATCTTCACAAGTCAGGGACATCAGCTCCCTTTTGTATTTGTAGAACCATCTCAAGGACTGTGCAGAATGTTCAGGAATGCCAATACATTTGCAAGGGTTGTCTAGCTAGCTGTGAGACTGACAGTCCTTTGCTCAAGGCAGCCAGGGTGACAAGGAATAACTCAACAGCTGCCAATTAGGAAACCAGGTTGCATCTTCCCAAACATGTCTGCTTGTGTCCAGGAAAATGGACATCAAAAGCTTGGCTGACAGAGAACTTGTCATTAACACTGAGAGTGTTTTTCACAGATCTTAACAGTGCCTAGTGCCCTGGGGAGAGGTGCTCCACTCACCCACTCACTGCCCAGCCTCGGAATTCTGAGCAATGAACGCATGGCATCTCGACTCAGCCATGGCACCAATCATTCATGAAGGCAGGCTGCCTCTGTCCTGTCTGGATTTGAAAACCAGTGCCCGTATGTGACGGGGTGTTTTCTAAAACACAGAGACCACTCAAAATTCTAAGGCCCAAATCAGGCTCCAGCAGATTTGGTGACCTGTGAGGGCCCATGCCACACAGTGGGCACCTTCTGTGTGTGTCATCCCATCATGTGAGAGGCAAGGAAGCCACCTTGGTCCTCTTTTGCACAGGTCATGAGGATTCCAGCCTTGTGGCTGGTCACCCCTCAGTACCATCTCACCGGGAATGAGGCATTAGTGCAATACTGAGATCATATTGAAAAACAGCATAGATGGATTAAGACATCCCTCCTTAGCCGATTCTCTGCACAAAGACAAGGGTTCTCTTATAAACAGACAGACGGGCAATACACCTGGCAGAAGATCACTTAGCTTATGATCCACAATGAATGCTAAGCCTCATTCGACCTTGAGCTAAGCAGGGCGTCCTTTTATTCTACAGGGACTCATTAAAAGCACAGCCTTGTGGCAAACACTTGTTTACTATGAGGCAAAAGGCAAAAATTGCCAAATTTTCAAAGAAATCTGTCCCTGGAAAACAGAAACTTGCCACTAGGTGGATTTAATGATGGAATCAGAACGGCATTATCCCTGAGCACTCTGGATGGGTGGGGGAGGAGGTCTGAGACGGGTGGACAATCTTCCTTGAATGCTGGGGTCCAGCCCTGACACAGCACAGGATCAGGGTTCTCAACTGGAAGCAGGGATATGTGGAAGGCAGGTAAGAAAACACATAGACTACTTCTCAGGTATAAGCTGACAGGCAAGCTTTGAAGGCTTGAACTTGCGTGTTCTCTCTCTCTCTCTCTCTCTCTCTCTCTCTCTCTCTCTCTCTCCCTCTCCCTCTTCCTCTTCCATCTTTTATTGTTACTCTAAAAGCACGTAGAAATGTATAATCACTATCAGATCAAATTCAAAAGAATGACCACATCTTACAAAGAATTAAGAATTACAATTGTTACCCAAAGTTTCAAGTTTCCCCTATGCCCAGGCCTGTGGCCATAATAATAATAATTGCAAATTTATCATTATTTAAACTTTAACTTCTGACTTATTCTACTTCAGAGCTCAGAGCTCCGATGTCATGGACTTGCATTTCCCTGTGAAACATAATGGTGAATGAGTGACACGGGCAGCGCTGCCAGGCAGTGGCCAGAGAGTCAGGTTAACCCTTCACTCAGCACTTACTCTAGCTTTCTGCTTCTGCACGTTGTACACAATGACTCTCCTAAGAGTCCCAGTGCTTTGATTTAGTTTTACTAATATATAATTTTATGTATTCTATACTTTCTTATCCATACATATCCAAAGGATACCAGGAACCACTCTCAAATGTTGTGCAAAACTCATTTCATGACTTCAATAGCTTTTTCCCTTCTGAACTAAAGTATCCTGTATTTATGTTCCCTTATTCCATTTTTCCTTTATCTCATGATTATGTCTCTTATACTAATGCTTTTTCATAATTCCAGTAATTTCCTTCACTTTCTGGTAATGCACCCTATATGACTCTAGCAGTACAGGACTCTGTTTCATTTTCTAATATTTCTAAATATGACCTCTTCAAACTTGCTTTGCAAGTCAAACATTAATCCAACACTAACATTGCACAGTTATTACATTGTTTCCAAGATGAGAACATTCAGCATGCACGTGGTCATTAGGACTGTGCTGTGCTGTGCCCCTGTCTCAAGTTTTGATTGTTTAAGAATCATTACATCAAGAAATATCTAGTTTCACAGAATTCACCAGAGCAGAAGGAGAAGGAAATAGGAAAGTCAGATATAATAGAATCATTATGCACACCAAGGCCAACTGAAAAGCAGTCAAACAGTCACGCACAAATGAAATCTATACAGCCATTGTCCATGGCTAGGGTTAGGAGAAACGAGAACAACTGGGTTTTTTTTTGTTTGTTTGTTTGTTTAGTTTATGTTTTTTTACAAATGAACTACCCAAGGGTTTCTGAGATGTCTTTATCCAGGCCTGCTGATGGCAGGTCGCCTGAGGGAAGTGTCCTCTACTTCTTAGGGTCCCAGGCATCACCCATGTCATGGTATGCTGTCCCAGCTCTTGAAGCCCCAAGTTATAGTTCCATACCATCCACAGATGATACTGCTCCTGGAACAGTCCATGGCAACAATCCCAGATTCTAATTATGTGGTGGCCCCTTGTCCATACCTCCTTGCGATGGCTCTCACAAGGCACAGGTTATAGATGTCAATTTGACCATGTGGGTGGACTTGTCTCTGGCCATTCCACATTCTTCTTGAGTAATTACATACGTCATGTTTGACACACTCATACATGTAAACCATGTATTTTGATCATACTCAGTCTCCATTTCTTTCTTTTTTATTTTTAAATTTTTTTACATTTATTATTTTATCTTATTTTACTAGATATTTTCTTTATTTACATTTCAAATGTTATCCCCTTTCCTGGTTTCCCCTCCAAAAACTGCCTATCCCCTCCCTCATCCCCCTGCTCACTAACTCTCCAACTCGCACTTCCTGGTCCTGGTATTTCCCTACACTGGGATATTGAGTCTTCACAGGACCAAGGGCCTCTCCTCCCATTGATGACTGACAAAGCCATCCTCTGCTACATATGTAGCTGGAGCCATGGGTCCCTCCATGTGTACTCTTTGGTTGGTGGTCTAGTCCCTGGGAGCTCTGGGGTTACTGGTTGGTTCATATAGAACACACATGATATGCACTCACTGATAAGTGGATATTAGGCCAGAAGCTTAGAATACCCAAGATACAATTCACAGACCATATGAAGCTCAAGAAGAAGGAAGACCAAAGTGTGGATACGTCTGTCCTTCTTAGAAAGGGGAACAAAATACCCATGGGAGGAGATACAAAGTGTGGAGCAGAGACTGAAGGAAAGGCCATCCAGAGACTGCCCCACCTGGGGATCCATCCCATAGACAACCACCAAACCCAGACACTATTGTGGATGCCAACAAGAGCTTGCTGACAGGAGCCTGATATAGCTGTCTCCTGAGAGGCTCTGCCAGTGCCTGACAAATACAGAGATGGATGCTCTCAGCCAACTATTGGACTGAGCACAGGGTCCCCAATGGAGGAGCTAGAGAAAGGGCCCAAGGAGCTGAAGAGGTTTGCAGCCCCATTGGAGGAACAACAACATTCCTTTCTCCCCAGTACAGCCTGTCCTGCTTTCATACTTTTTCTTGTATGCCCCACTGGGTTTACCTAGATCTTCTCACATGAGTGAGTGTGCTTGGGCGTGGAGCTCGTTCCTGGGGTGTGAGCAACTAAACAATAGCTATATCCCTGAAGAAAAATGGTTCCCCTCCCCCAACAGCCATCAATTGCCAAAATCTCCTCGCTAGGGGTGGGGGCCCAGGTACCCCACCCTATTTATGCTGGGGTATTGACAGCTCAATCTGATACAGCTCAGCACAGCATTTTCAAAGAACTCAGGTTTGATTGCCAGCACATGGTGACTTGCAACCATCTGTAACTCCAGTTCTAGGGACTCTGACATCCTCTTATGGCCTCCTATGGCATCATGCACACACACATAGAACACACGGCACACATGCAGGCAAAACACATATGCACATAATTTTGTTTTTAAGCTTTAGAAAGAAACATACCACCACCACCACCACCACCACCATCACCACCAACCACACCTGCTGGCTGAGTTTTGGTCAAAGACAAGAGAGAAAGACAGCTTTGGTCTTTGGCCAGGTGCTTTGATGGGGACTGACTAATGTAAAGCAATAACTCCTGCCTGGGCAGGGCCAGAAGCCCAAAGGCAAGGCCAACATTCACTAATGAAAAGACAGCTAGTCAAATAAATAGTAGCAACCTCTAATTAATGGCCAGGTTACCTGTTTGAAGCAACCAGGAAGCAACCAGGAAAACTGGACTTTGAAAAATAATCTCAAAATTAATTCTGAGGTCAAAAGCAGAAACCAGGTGTGTGTGTGTGTTTTCAGGGGTGTGGTGGGGGGGTGAGTTGGGGGTGGGGCAAGGAGGGCAGATCTTCAGTCTCAGTAGCACATGATCTACCACATAACCAGATCCTGATCAGAGAGTAGGCCTTCTCAGGTGAGAGGACATGAATCCAGGTGGCCTGCAAGGGTGTGGTTCACACGGAAGGATGGGACTTGAGAGAGATCTTCCCGAGGGACCAGAGTTCAATGGTGGGTGGAGGGGGGGGACTGGGATGCTTGCATGGCCTCTGCCAGGCATTCCCTTTGGCTTGTGGAAATCCAGGTAGCTTGGTCCTTACTCAGCCAGGCTCTGCGACCCATTGCTTCCCGTTCCCATGGCACTCCACTTAAGGATGATTGCTCCTGTTGGTGCAGATGCAGAGACCCACAGAGGACGCCAGCAACTCTAAGTGGAGCGTGGACCTGGCCCTCCTGCTGAAGGTGACGCCAGTATTAGTGATGTCAGCTTCACAGGCTCCAGACTCATCTGGCAGAGCAGCATCGGAGCTTGTGTCTATGAGGAAGGTTCTAGACTAAGTAGATTCTAAACTAAGCAGGTAGCAAGACCTCAGACATGGGAGCTATTGCCATGTTTCAAATTGGGTGTTTTGGTTTGTTTGCTTGATTTTGGGGAGGATTTTATTTTATTATATGGGTATTTACTATGAGTATGTTTGTGAACCTAAGACATATAAGTAAGTGCATGTGCTTGCAGAGGCCAGAGAAAGGTGTCAGATCCCTTGAATCTGGAGTAACAGATGGTTACGAGCAGCCATGCGGGCTTTGGAAATTCAACTGGGACCTCTGGAAGAGCAGGCGATGTTTTTAACCATGAGTCATCTCCCCAGGTCCATCAACCTGTTTCCATGAGCACAGAGTATAGCAGGCTGCCCAAGGCGAGGTGACTCTATAGAATAAAAGGTTTCTTGAGCTCCTAACTCTGGAGGTCCAAGGTCCTTTTGACAGATGGCATCAGAATAGCAGTAATACAAGTAAAATAAAGAAAAGGATCACATTGCCAGGAAGAAACCCAGAGAGGCTATAGAGTTGCCAGCTTGTTCGCCTCTACAGAACTAACTCAGGTCTACCAGAAGAACCTTAATTCTGTCCATGAGCAGGCCCCTGTGACCTGAACACTTCTCATTGGGCCCTTCCTCATAAGGATCTCACTGGTTCAACAATGGCATGCTGAAGACTCAAGACTCATGAGCCAGAGATCTCTCAATAACCCTTGTGAGGGATGAGGGTGGCAGGGACTATAGCATGGAGAAAGGTCATCATATTCTGCATTAATCCCCAGGTGAGACCACTAAGATGTCCAATTGGGACTGAACCAAGAAAGAGTGGGTAAAGAAGGACCTGATATTTTATCTTGAGCAACTGAAGGACCAAGCTGCAGTTATACAGATCGCTAGTGTATAGTCTCTCAGCTCCAGATTCTGTCATCATTGCACACCCTGAGAAAACAGATCTGAGACCTTCACATAATCTTTCCTTTGCCGTCTGGCTTGATCCCAAACTCTGCAACCAGAGACCTCAGGAGACATGGCACTGTAGGGGCTTTGCGTTCTCAAACTCAGTGTGCTTCCTAATGACAGATTCCTGATGGTCACCCAGCCTCTGCCTGCAGATATACTTACTGATGGCTGCTGCAATAGGCCCAGCCTGCTGTGCACAGTGGGCATCTGTACCCGATGTCCAGCTGACTCCTGTAGCCACCCATTTGATCCTATTCTAGGAACACTTAGAATAGAAACACTTATACTTGATTTTTTTCTAGAACATAAAAATGCCTCTGTTAGGGCTGGAGAGATGGCTCCACAGTTCAGAATGCTTTCTCAAAGCCTCCTGTGGTAGGACTGGAGCACCAACCCAGCCACAAAACCTTTGATCTATTACCTGCCCTGACTGTTGGGAAGTGCTGAGACAATGATGGCTCGGGGCTTGTGGGCATGGCCAACCAATGACCTGTCTACTTAAGGCCTGTGCCTTAAGAGAGGGAGCCCATCCCTACACTGCCAGGATAGCTAGGGACCAGAAGCTGGATGGACCTAGGATAAAACAAACACCAACGGCAGAAACATCAATGAAATGATTCCTAATGATAGTCTCCTCTGCTCATAGATCAGTGCCTAACCCAATTGTCATCCAGGCCTCCTCCAGCAGTTGATGGAGGCAGATACAGAGACTCATACCCAACCAGAAGTGCTCAGGGAATCCTGAGGAAGAGCGGGAGGACTGTAGAAACCAGAGGAGTCAAGGCCACCAGGAGAACATGGCCCACAGAATCTACTGAGCAACGTTCACAGGGGCTCACAGAGACTGAACAGCAACCCCAAAGCCTGCCTGGGTGTGAGCTATGCCCTCTGCACACTGGTGGCTGCTTAGCTTGAGCTTATCGTGGGACTCCTAACTGTGGGAGTGGGGGTGTCCTGGACTCTTTTGTCTGCCCTCGGGACCCTTTTCCTCCTTCTGGGTTGCTTCATCGAGCCTCGACATGAGGGTTTGTACCTGGTCTTATTGAATCTTGCTATACAGCGTTCAGCAGGTGTCTCTGGGATGGCTGCTCTTTTCTGAGGAGCAGTGGATCTCAGGGGGAGGAGAGGTCGGGGCACCTGGGGGAGCAGAGGGAGGGGAGATTGCTGCCAGGTTGTATTGTATACGAGAAGAATATCCTTTTTAATGGGTGCTTGCTGCTCTTGCAGAACCCGGGTGTGGTACCCAGAACCCATGCCTGGTGGCTCAGAAACACTTCCCCAGGGGTAATCGGATGCCTCTGGTCTCTGTGAGCACCTGCACTCACATGCACCCAGAGACACATAATTAAAAATAAAATAAAAAGTGTCACCGTCCTGTCATGTCCCCTGAGACGTGATCATTATAGACAGCAAGCACTTGTCTCTTCCCTTTACACCAAAACCACTGATAAAACTATTTTATGAGGCCCTGACCTGACTCCTTGGCGTATGAGTCCTGAATCATCTCTATGGTTTCAACTGGGTTGTTCAGGGCCAGTTCAGTAGCAACCTATAGAGATAGGCTTTCCAGCCATTCCTACTGCATAGGAACTTTACCCTCTGTCTTCTTGTGTTCCAGACAGTGGATCTTTATCCTTTTGAAACTGCATACCTGATATGGGTGCTATAAAAATACCTTGGGGTGGCGGGGAGGAACACGAGACAAGGCCCACGACTTCTTGCTTAAGTCACCATCTGGTAAACCCAGCGCCTCCGAGATGGCTCAAGAATCACCTAGCACAGCCACGGTACAGACATTGTTTAAAGTCTAAGTCAGGCAGACAATCAAACCGAATGAATTGTTGACTCATAGAACTGAGTTTAGAGACATCACCCTTTTCTCATGTCAGGGCTACAGTAATAGCAATAATAACAAGTGGGCTAAATTTTAAAACAGGGACATGGGCTTGACTAAAACTTCTTAAAGTTTTTCATCATAATTTGAAGACATGATAGTGAATAAGTGAAAACAGGAGGGGAGACAGAGGCGGGTCTTGGTGGTGGTCATGGCTAAGACAGTCAGCCCTATGTGGAAGTTGGGTAGAACCTGGAGATTAACAAGAACATTTTCTTAGATGCCCACAGTGGGTGGAAGAAAAAGTCTTCCTGAATTCAGGGTCTGCTATCACTAAGGATAGCCTTACGGGGTGGCGATTGGGGTGCAGGCATGACATCCACTCCCTCAGGAATCATTTCCCTAATCATCCTGCCTGAACTGGTTTCCCACACACTTTCAGACTTTCTACCTCAGCTTTTTCTCAGTTTCCCCCATCGCAGGATGTAACCCTTGTATTATCTGCTTACTGTCCCTAAGGACTTCTCTACTGCTTACTGTCACACTTTACAACACACCTCCTTCTCGGGTTGCCTGTAACTTCCATAGTCTCATAAGCAGGTCTTACTAGCCCCTGCCCCTCCTCATCTGATGTCCCCAGAACTTCCCTGAAGACATACACTGTGGTACTGCTTCCATTTTTACCCAAGGACCCAGCATCAGAATCACTCAACCAACAGGCACTTCTCTCCTTTTATTGCAAGGGCACAACCCAGCCCTAATTTAGCCCTCTCCATGTATGCTATCCTCTGTGAGCTCACCCCATACCCACAGGAAATGGGCACCAAACAACAGGATTGGTCCCACTCTAACTTCATAATTACTAGCATCCTCCCCAGTTCTGGGCCGTCCTTCCTCACTTCTCTAATCTGCTCCTTTTTTAGTCTTCTAAGTAACTATTTATTATGATCTTCTGTTTCCTCCGCCAAAGCTATCTTCTCCTCCTACCCCTGCCCATTCTTACTCTCAGCCTATGTTGTTATTTATTGCTACACTGTAACCAGATGGGAACTTCTAAAAGCTGCCTCTCAGTCCTTTTCTACATTCCAACAAAGAAGCCTTGGGCTCTTTCCTCTCTCTCTGCAGAGGATGAAACATCTCTGGCTCCAACCACTGACAGCAATGACTCTTGACCACACAGAGACAGCCGTGGCAAGTACCCTCTCCCACTCCCAAACCCACCACAACTTCCTTCTATACATGAACTTTTTTTTTCTCTGTTAACAAATACTTTTTCCCTGAAGGGGCAGGTATCAGGTGCCGTGGGATGCACAGAGGTGTATAAACACATTATCAATTTCCCAGCACACAGAAAGGTGGATCCACCTGACCTGCAGGAACAGTACCTTCGAGAATTTGTATCTAAAAATAGTGAGGCTGGTACTGGTTTAGTAGTCAAAAGCACTGGTTGCTCTTCCAGAGGACCTAGGTCAGTCCTCAGCACCCACGTGGTGACTCACAGCTATCTGTAACTCTGATACCAGGGGATTCAAAGCCCTCTTTGGGCTTCCATGGGTACCAAACACACAAGCAGTGCACAGACATATTTGCCAGCAAAACACCCAAATACATAAAACTAAACTAGAAGCCATGAGTCTTCATTTTGTATGTAGCCTAAGACTTAGCTTCTAATCTTACATCAGCCACAAGAAATCAACTCCTAATGTCGACCTGCTAAAAAACCAAGCAAAATTAAAACTTTAACTGGGCAAATAAGAGGAGTATTAATTTAGCTAAATGGCATTTTTAGGACCAGGGGTATTCTGTGGCTCTATGATGAGGTGGCTTCAGCAAAATCCCCATATCCTTCTGCCTTCAACCTGGTAGATTAAGTTCTATTCAGTCACAACACCATGTTTTTAGGGGCTTCATCATAAAACATCTCGTGCAAACTGGCAGTGGGGTAGGAGGACACCTGAGAGACACCTCTTCTTCCAGACATCATGGATGAAGTGTTTGCTCTTTATACCTTCACATCACAGAACAAGACCCCCAAGTAGAGCACTGCGAGGTAAAAAGGCCAGAGACTCAATCAGGGCCTCCAGCACTTTAGTCCAGACTGGGCAGACAGTGTGTCTTCTGAATGACTTCAGACAAAATATAGACCCACCATCAGCTTGGCTGGGAGATATTGCTTCCCATGAGCCTCAAAGCCAAGGAAAACCAGACACTGGTAAGTGTAACATGTCTCCTACACCCAACTCAGCCGTTCTTTCTTCTAGAAGTTTCTACTTAGCCTGACATCTAGCATTCAGAGTACCATAGTACAGAGACAGTGGTGCCCTGGTATGAGTGCCAATCATTTCTTCGATGAGGTCAGTTTGTCATCTCTGCAGTTGACAAACCAGACAGTCATTTAATGTGATCTTGTCCTGTGAACATTGCTCAAGTTTGTGTGTCCCTTGGGCTGTGAGGATGCCAAGTTCATTGCTGGTTGGCTCCAGGAGCCAGGCATTTCTTTATTGGTGATTGCTAGTTGCTAGGCTTGCTGGCATCCAGATCAGACATTGGGAGTTTATCAGCTTATCAGTGCTCTTTTCCTGCACCACACTTGTCCCTTTTGCCTTGCTTGACTGAGGTGCTGGCCGTTTTCCCCAGCCTCAGAGGCAGAGTGGCTATGATTTACAAATGACTTAAGTGCCAACTGCTAAGTCATGAGCATGGTATGTGTGTGAGTGGGTGAGTGTTTGTGTGTATATGTGTGTGTGTGTGTGTGTGTACGTATGTGTTTACATATATGTGCATATGTGTCTGTGCCTGTGTTTGTGTATCTGTGTGTGTGTGTGTGTGTGTGTATGTGTGTGAGAGAGAGGAGAGAGTGTGTGTGTATGTGTGTGTGCATGTTTGCATCTGTCTGTGTCTGCATCTGTCTTTGTGCATGTGTGTCTATGTGTCTGTGCCTTTGTATGCATCTGTGGTGTGTCTCTGTGTGTGTCTGTGTCTGTGTGTGTCTCTGTGTGTGCATGTGCATTGGTCTATGTGCATGTGTGTCTGCCTGTGTGTGTGTGTTTGTGTCTGTGTGTCTGTGTGTATGTCTATGTCTGTGTCTGTGTGTCTGTGTGTGCATGTGCATCTGCTAATGTGCATGTGTGTGTGCATGTGCATGTGTTATTTCTCATCTCAGAGATTCCACATTCAGAGATCACTTACTGAAGTAATGACTGCTGCTGCTCCCATCAGCAGGCAAGCATCTCCTTCTTGGGGAGTCTGGAAGCCAGATCGCCACACCACAGATGTCACAGCATGTGACATTGACTGTAATGTCTGCCATATCTCCCAGCGGCCCATTGCAGGACAGTGCTCAACCATGGCACAAGAGGAAATAGAGATGGTGAACACTCCTGAAAGCTGAATTGCCAAGGTGGTACTCTTGGCAGCCCTGAGGAAAAGTGTCAGGCAAGTTGTAGATGAGAGTTCCACTTCCTGCCCCTGACAGCTGACAAACACTGAAGATGAAGGCTGCCCTCATGCTGAGAGCCTCGCTGAAGCCAAGGTTAACAGAAGAGCGAAAAGTTGCAGCAACGTGTGGAGACTATCAATATATGGAGATTAAGGCTTTGTAATCCCAGGGCTCAGATGGACTCAGCCTAATAGAGTCCCATGGGCTCCTGAGCATGTGTGTGCACTACACACCCTAGTACAGGAAGATGTACAAACAGCGTCTTTGATGTTTGACTGATGCATTTGTGGCAGTGCTGGGATTATCACTACTCTGCATTGACTTTTCTCATTCCTGTAACAGAATAGCTGAAAACACTGGCTTAAGGCCAGAAGGGTTCATTTTGACCGTAAAAGTCCAGGGCCCCAGCACACAGCATAGTGCAGCCAACAGTCAGGATGGGTCTTTTGACCTATACTAAGCCAATTTGGAAACTTCACAGACATGCTCAGAGCTTCAACTACTAGATGATTCTATGACCCATCAAACTGACAGTCAATGACAACCACCATAATCTGGAATCATGGTTTGAAGAAGCACATCAGGATATTGTTTCAGAACTGTCCTAAGAGAGGGAGGTTTGCAATCCTCAAATAGACAAGTCACAATATCCATAGTGTCCTGTCCCAGGTGTCCTGCCCAAGGTGTCCTGCCCCATATGTCCTACCCCAGGTGCCCTGCCCCAGATGTTCTACCCCAGGAGTTCTGCCCCAGGTGTCCTGCCCCAGTTGTCCTGATACAGGTGTCCTGCCCCAGATGTCCTACCCCAGGTGTCCTGCCCCAGGTGTCCTGCTACAGGTGGCTGATGACCCAAATGCTTAACAGGGAAGCAAAGCTTCCAAGCATGGATCTCCAGACATTGCCTTTGCAACTAAAACATGACTTTAGACATGAAAATACTGCATTCTCCAAGGTCTCTTCACAAGAACATGGTCAACAGGTTAATTTCCAAAAGCCAAGCCATGCCAACTCCCAGGCCATGCTGAATGTCCTGGAGATGTTCCTGGTAGAAGCTGCAGGAAGATAAACATATTATCCTAAGTTCTCACGCCAGGAAGCAACTACACAAGATCTAAGCCCAGTGCCAGCAGAGTCTGCTTCCTTGAGCTGTGTTCCCAGGCAGGAGTTAGGTGGACCATGGAAAGGCGCCATCTGAGGATCATGAAAGAAACAACCACACATTCCAATGCAGCGTTCATTTGATTAAGTCAAAATGAAGTAAAGGCCTTTCTTACAGCGGAATGCTGTTCTTGTAGACACATAAGCAATGTATGAGAAGATAAAGAACAAAGTCTAAGCGGCTTTAGACTTTAAAGCTGATAAGTCTGTGTCATGGAATAATTACCACTTTATTTCCTTCTAGAATATTCTATACATATACTCTGTGTGTGTGTGTGTGTGTGTGTGTGTGTGTGTGTGTGTACACAAATGTATCTATACTCTTACCCTTTACAGTGTTATGAATTTCTGGGTTTTTTTTTCTCACATTTTTGGTGTTTGATGCTTGAGACAGGGTCTCAATATTTAGACCAAGCTAGCCTAGAATTCAGTATATATAATTCAAGCTGGCTTCAGTTTTGCTCTGATCCTTCTGTCTTTGTCTCATAGGTGTTGGGATGACGGGCATGTGTCACCACACCCATCCTGTTCTTTCATGTCTCCATGCTCAAAACAAAATCCCCGAAGCAATGAGAGAGAAGTGGAAAGAGAGGCACACTGTGGGTCTCCCTCCTCCCTACAGGAGCAACGAGGGAGAAATGGAAAGAGGGGCACAATGTGGGTCTCCCTCTCCCTACAGGAGCAACGAGGGAGAAATGGAAAGAGGGGCACACTGTGGGTCTCCCTCCACCCTATGGCAGTTGCTCCCATTCACTCATGCTCCTTAAGGACCAACCTTAAAACCTTCTGTGATCTTATTCTTACATAAATACAACAGAACCACAAGGGGTTAACAGACTTGTCCTCAGTGAACTGAGTTCTGATGTTTCTGGCTCTGAATGTCTGTCCTCAAAGTCTATACTGTCCAGCCTTCATGGGGCGGGGGATCTCCAAAGGCATCATTGTCCCAGAGTACATTGAGTATGGAAGGAGATCCCCAAAGTCTTGTATGGAGCTGATAATGTGCCTCTCTCTCTCTCTCTCTCTCTCTCTCTCTCTCTCTCTCTCTCTCTCTCTCTCTGTGTGTGTGTGTGTGTGTGTGTGTGTGTGTGTGTGTGTGTGGTGTGTTTTCTGTTTTGTTCAGAGGAGTGGTTATTATGTAGTTGTCTGCAGACATAAAAATCTGCTAAAGAGTAGATTCGGTATTTACTGCCTTCTGCATATTAAGAATGCCTCAGAAAAAAAATGCAGCCCTCAGATGTAAGAGCAGGAGAGAGCATGGCGCAGGTCGGCATGCAGTAGCTGAGGTGCAGGGATGAAGGTGGCCCAGAAAGATCGCTGATCATCCTAGAAGGCCTCTCTGACCCTTCCCCAGCAATGCAGCTAAGACAAACTCCTCTTACAGAGACCCTTGGGAAAGAAGAGCTTCTGCACACAAATTGGCTAAAAGACTAGCTAAAGACTAGAGCGAAGGAGGTGGCAGACAAGATGGCCAAATATGCTTCCTTATGTGGCCTCTTCTCAGAAATGGCACAGGCCAGGGAAGCAGAGGGAGGGTTGAGCGGGGAGGATGGGAGCCTCTGCCAGGGAAGGCGATTGCGTCATTGAGTGGGCCTCCCTCTCTGCCTAGGACTCCACCCAGCCTGGCTTTCACCTTAACCTCCTGGCCCGGGATCTGCCTAGCATATTCCCAGGAAATCAGCCCACTCTCTGACTCCCCGCTTTAATAAAATGAGTTCTTTGCTATGTCTCCCTGGCTATTATAGAGTAACCAAAACATATAAACACCTAACATCCCAAATGCTCTCTTTCTAGCAGAAGAGGTGCCAACCTTAACCACCCAGAAAGAGAAACACCGTCTTTCTTCCTCTCAATTAACTCTGTCCCTCAGTCGTCTCAGACAACCTGTTCTTTGCTTAGCACAGAACCAAGGCATCAGAGAACACGATCGCCTAACTCTGGCAGCTTACAGTCCAGAGACACAGCCACGTGACTCACGCCACCATCTTTCAGGCATATATCAGGTTATACTGTTTTGTTTTGTTTTGTTTTGTTTTGTTTTGTTTTGTTTTTTTCTGTCCCTTGTGGTGGTCTAAGGCTACATGCTGGACTCCAGTGAGCCTTTCCTACCTCATCTACAAGGTAGAAATCAGAAAAGGGTAGTCCTGAGGGCTCGTTGTGAGGACCAGGATTCATGTGCTGCTCAGAAGGGCGTCTGTCCTGGGCCGCATGCCCAGCAGTTGTCAGCCACCGTGATTATGCTAGAACAGATACAGACAAAGGCTATGGATGCAGACAAGAGGGAGAGAAAAGACGGGTGGGCATGCACTGTCAGCTGTCTCCACAATTGTCCTGAAAGGTGTACCATAAAACAAAAACGCACCTAAAATGGCCGCGGAATGGTCAGCCAGCCAGCCAGCCTGTCACAGCCTGTTCTGGAGGTCAGAACAGGCAGAGCTGAGAGAGAACACCTACCGGTGGGGGTAGATTGCATCATTCCCTTGACTTACCCTCCCCCACGGGGTTCTGCCCCGCCTCAGAATAGCAAAGCATCTTGCCCAGAACTGATTCTACCAGAAGGAACAATACTAGTTTGGTAAGTAAGCCTCTATGCCTGGACACTCAAGCAGACGGTTCCTGCCCTGTTGACTTATGACTGCTCAGCTTGCATGATTTCCTGCCTTCCCAAGAGAACTCTCTTTTCTCTTAAAAAAGTATCCTTGCTTCTTGACCCCAACAACCCAGCTTCCACACCCAGCCTGTGACCTCTGACGTGTTGTTTATCTATCCAGCTCCCATATGAAACCGTCTGTGCCTCGTTTGCTTTTCTTGCTTTTCTTTCTCAAGAGGTATAAATGGCGTCTACTCCCTGAGACCATGCCAGTTAACAACTTTTAGGACAAAGGCCTGACAGACAGTGCCCCATGAGGGATAATCGTGATTCATTAGGTGATGTCCCATCTTGGAGTCCATTGGAGGATCTGTGTGGTAAAATGGCAGCAGGTAGGGACCTGGTGAAATAGAACAAACAGAAATAAATGTTCAAGGTCACCACCAGAAAGTCAACAAGGTCAATCAATGGAACTTTTTTCAAGCCAAGATCTGGGTTGGGCAAGTTCTAAGAATTGAGGCCTGTGTTGTTCGAGCCACCCCCGCAAGGCTTGGTGCATAACAAGCTCCAGAACCCACTGGCTGTCCCTTGGCCTCTCTAGAGAAGTACTGCATGCCCTGTCCTACAAGAGGTTCACCAAAGATCTCGCATACACCCCTCATTTCCCACAGGGGTGAATCATCATGCTGGGTCTGGAGAAAATGCACATGGGGTTTGAGCTGGTATCACTGCCTTTGTACACGGAATGCAGAATGTAAGCTGGGGTAAAAAAGAAGACACACACACACACACACACACACACACACACACACACCACCTAAAGTATTCCTATTGGGCAAAACATGACCAATTAACCACCAAGAAGAAAGCTGAGATAGATTTAGTCTCTTCAAAACTGCAATAGCTACCATGGTCCACAATTTAGTTGTTTATTTTTTTGCTTTGTTTTGTTTTGTTTTTAATTCATGTAGGCATTTTGCTTGCACATTTGTTTTAAACTGCTTGTATGCCTGTTGCCTTCAGAGGCCAAAAGAGGACATGGGATCCTCTGGAACTCGAGTTACAGACAGTTGTGAGCTATCACTTGGGTGCTGGGAATTGAACCTGGGCCCTCTGGAAGAGCATCCAGTAGTAGTCTTAACAGCTGAGCCATCTCTCCGGTCTTTGATCCAGAACTTCAGATGAACAAAGTCGAGGTATGGAAAGAGCTTGCTATAAAAACTCACCAACACATGAAGACATAAATTTCACCAACTTAAAAAGGAATTGAAGCTTCCAGTGTCTCACCCCCTCCCCCACTCCTGGGGTTAATGGCATCGTTATTTAAGGTGCAAGGACTAACCTTTCTTTTTCTACTTGAGGAAAAATGAGAAATAAAAACAGGAAGCTGTGAGTGGCCTGCAGTTAGTTCCAGAAAAGAGTAACTACCCCTTCATAGGAAGCTACCAGACAACAAAACCAAAACCAGAACAGGAGAAGCTGGGGATTCAGATGTTGGAAGATACCAAGGGGAGGTAGAGAGTGAGCTGGCTCAGTTCCTCATCAGAAGATAAAGCTGGACCTCTCCTAAGTCAGATACTGTGCACACTCCATCAATAGAGTGGCCTCTGTGTGAAATGCCGGCTAACACAACTAGAAGGAAGAACTCATCTCCTCTGAGGCTCAGAGATATGAGAAGCCCTCCACACAAACAGGTCTGCCTGGCATTAGTCATGCAAATGCTCTGCCCATCACACATAGTTAGAAAAAGGATAAGCACACTCAGCCCTGAGCCTTCAGGGATGGAGGTGGGTACTTCCAGCTCCCTCGGGCCTAGCTCCAGGGCATTCTGGGTAACTCAAAGCTCCAATAGGAGTTGAACCTGAGAAAGGGGACTGACACCCTAGCTAGGGGCCACACTCAGCAGGTGTTCTGCTCAGACCCTGCAACTCACTCAAAGACCAAAGTGACATCCTTAGTCCTGCTTCACAGATGAGGGGACTAAGCATAAGGAAGTTAAGTGGATTTGTCTAAAGTCTAGCAAAGAGTAGAGGGGGTAAAGCCAGAGCCCAGTGCTCTGTAGCAGGCACCTAGGAGTGTGTGTGTGTGTGTGTGTGTGTGTGTGTGTGTGTGTGTGTCTGGGGCAGGCCACGTTCCTCTCAGAATGCTATTCCCAAGTCTACCATCACTTTCCCTTACATCTTTGATACAACTGACCTGCCTTTCCCCCAGCCCAGCCCTCCTCCCCGTTCTGCTACAGACACCAAGCTCGGTGCTCAGCCCCAAACTCGAGCTCACACATCTAGGCAGAACTGTGTGTACAGTTTCCCTAGCATCGTCATAAGAGCCTTTTACCTCCAAAGCAGCCTAGGTGTGATCATAGACAGTTCTAGAAATAACCAGTAGACAAGACTCCCCCCACTGTAGCCTGGGCTCCCCTCAGGCATTCTGCCCTCCTTTCCATACTGGTCCTGAAGAGAAGGGGGGACTGGGCACCAGGTCCCTGGGCGAAATTGGTAGGTTCTCTACCTGAAGCCTCCCCACCCCCACCCCACCCCCGTGGTGCGTGCTCGCTTGCCTCAAAGGTTTCCACTTCTTCATTTCTTTTTCAGATGGCCTGGGTCACCTACTGTCCCTCCTGATGCACTTAGGATATGAACATACACCCACATCATGCAGCACACACACACACATACATGCTCACACACAGCATGAACACACACACACACACACACACACACACATCATGCATGCATGCATACATGCACACACATAGCACAACACATGCACACATGCATACCTGCCATACACACATATGTGCACATATACAGGCTGAACACACACATATATGCACATCCCTGCCCCAACCTCGGGGGCTCAGGTTGGGCACAAAAGAGTGGCACAGCCCTCTTGATGCTGCAGTCCCTGGAAACCTGGAAAGATGTTGGGCTCTTATGCCAGGAGAGTGAAATCCTTAAGCCAGGGCCACTGTTCCTCTTAGAGAGGGAACCAATCCTTTTACAAGCCTGTGTGGATGAGCCCATGCTGGGTCATACTGCGTGGACACAGCCAGTACAGTAGGTGGCACCCAGTATTGCTTGGGCCAGAAAGGGCTAATCTTAATGTGCTCCTAGCAAAGGGCGAGGCCCCTTCCTGCCCCAGCTCCTGCCCCTCCCAGATCTACGGCTGCCACCTAAAGCTGATCTCCTCCCTGGCAGACAGGCACTGGAGATGCTTAGCAGACTGGCTCCCTGACGCCCTTGGGAGTCAAGAATCTGGTCCTGAGGAAGAGTGGGAATCGGCACCCACCAGAGGTGCAGGAGACATGGCTACAGGGGATCTGGCCAGGATTCTCAGGTACGGTGCTGGGATGCCCCACTTGCCTGCAGGCTGCTGCCTGCCTGAGGAGTAGTGTTTACGGGGGCACAGTAGAGACTACCTCCACCTGGTGTGGTCCATCTAGTGCAAAGCTATGAGAGGGGACACAGGAATGGCAATTGTACAGATGGGGAAACAGAGGCTCAGAGATGGGAGAACACGCTCTGGGTGTGCAGATAGCATTGCACCACAACTGAAGTCTGGTTCTCCAAACTCTGAGTAGTTGTAAAATAGATACCTGACCCACAAGGGACCAGAAAGAAGGCAGTTTCTGGGGGAAAGGAACAAGACATGTGGGAGGGAGAGCTGAGCTGTTTCCTGTGAGGGAGGCATACCTCTACCGGCTCCCTAGATCTACAGAGGGTACTGGATGACATAATTTGGGGGGTAGAAGCCCACAGAATGCAACCTACCCTATATCTTCACCCCCCACCAAGTGGTACCAAGGAGACCCAGCGGTGATAAGAGCATCATCCCAAATAGCTGTCTGGATACCCTGAGCCGTAGGTTCCCAGTTTCTCTTGAACTACTGTATGCAGTTCTTGCAGCAGCTTTGTGCCATCACAATCCCATCTTAGAGATGGGGACACTGAGGCACCAGGAGGTGAAAAGATTTGTCTGATGGGTTGAGGTCTAACCTCAGGCATTGTAGGATCCTGTGGAACATCCATTAGGCTGAGTCCTAAGGTGGATCACAGGGGAGCCAGTGAGAGGCAGAAGGTGGAAATGTGGCCATCGCTTATCCACCTCATTCTTGCTGTGCCCAGCCAAGAGCCAGGAGAGCTGGAACCACGTGGGGGTTGGGGACATAAACTCACCACCCGTGCCCATCACAGGGCTGATGGGATCTGATAGAGAAAAGGATCAGAGTGCAGAGCCCATTCGCCTCAACCCTGACCTCATCCAACCAAACCAGACAGACCTTCAAGAGCTGTGACCATCCTTTTCTTGCTCCTTCATAGTTTCCCCATCCCTAAGGAAAGTCCCTATCTAGAAGGAAAGTCCCCATACCAGCTTCCTAGAATCAATGTGGTCCAGGCCCAGCTCAGAGGTGGGGGATGGGAAGGCTGGAAAGGACTTCTTAGACTGAGACAAACAACTTACTATGTGCATGCTTCACTCAAGCTTCCTGTATCCTTGGCAACCAATCTGCCATTCTGGAAATGTCTCTGGTTCAGAGAGGTCAACTAACCTGTCTAAGGGCAGCCCAGCTCTTCCTTACAGAGCTATTCTCTGCCTCCTAGCACTGTGCTCCAGCCTGTCAGGAATTTCCTGTCAGTCACAGTCCATTCTCCTGCAAAGGAAACAAAGAATTCATATCTACAATTTCAAGGAGAAATCTCTTGTCAGGTGGGCACATAACCTACTCTGAGCCCCTGGTGAAGGCAGTAAATCTTCAGCCCCAGGCATCTGGAAGCAGATGGCTCAGTAAATATTGACTTTGCTTGCATGGGAGCAAGCCAAGTATTCCCCTAGGAGAGTGCAGGACCAGCCAGCCATGTTGTGTCTTCCTAGAAGCCCTGTGACTCAGGACACCTGACTCACCTTGGACACCGGATGTTGTGTTTCTGAGGGATGGGTGTTCTAACTGCTTTGCTTAGGGTTCCTTTGATTTAGGAGCAGAGAGAGCTGAGCTCTGTCCCGAACAGTGTGGGTGGTACCTCAGTGCCCAATCGATGGACTTAGCCCCTCTCTGTTTGCTCCACCGATAACTATGGTGACATTGGTTAATATTCACTAGCAAACTCCCCCATATGCCCCTTGGCTCCCACTGCTTAAATACAGACTAGGACAGGGCTCTGTCTCCTCAGCCTCGGTCACCACCCAGCTCTGGGACAGCAAGCTGTGAGTATATTTTTCCCTGGGGAAAAATATTGGAGGGGTCCCTGAGTCTCTGCACCTCCCAAGCAGGCAGCCCATCTGGGAGCAGGGTAATACAGGGAAGATAAAGTTAATCGCACCTGTGGCACCTAGGCCTCCTGTTGCCATGGGAACATCAATCCCTAGGCTCCCTTCTTGAACTTCACTGCCCAGTAGATAGCTAGTATCTTCAGGTGAGAGGAGACAAAGACTTGGAGGGGCCAAGGTGCAGCCACAGCCATTTCCATGTAGGCAGCGCCTGCCCTTTGCTGGCCTTTTCTGTGTGGCCTTTCCAGCCCCACCCCCACTTCCCCCCTGCATCGTGGATAAGCAAGGTAAGACTAGAAGGACAGTGGGAGCTGTGGCTCTCAAGCTACACCCGAGATGCATGTACTAGGACCTCAGCCTGTAGGTCACAGTGGCTGTCTCAAACAGTGGCCTATGAGATCTGTGTGTGTGTGTGTGTGTGTGTGTGTGTGTGTGTGTGTGTGTGTGTGTGAGAGAGAGAGAGAGAGAGAGAGAGAGAGAGAGAGAGAGAGAGGCACTGCCTTTGGTGGCTTGAGCCAACTTCCTGAGTGAGCAGGCTAAGGTGTTTCATCTCTAAGCAAAGCACTCATGTAATATTTCAGCTCCACAGCCCCTCATGGAGGAGGCTACTGGCTTATCCCCATTTTGCAGATGAGGAGATGAGGAACAGAGAGGATAAGTATGTCCCAATCATACATAGCCTACCATTCAAACTGAGGCAGCTGCTCCAGAATCTAGGCTCCTGACCTTGCTGACTGAGACATCTTCCCCTCTGGGCTGTAGTCTTGGATAGCTGTTAACCTCACTGCTCTATTTAGGAGAAGAGCTTCACCCCTTCCCTCTGGCCAGCCTTGCTCTATGGAGATTGGTTTGGTTTATCATCCTGCTGTTTTGTAATGTAAACAAGAGTGAGGCGGCCAGATTCCCAAGATACAAATATCCTGAAAAAGCCAGAGGAGGCGGATGTGGGTGCTTCTGGGAGCTGTGCACACTGGCTCTCTGAACCACTCACTTAATCTTCCTCCAGTAACTGACGTTCCAAAAGTAAGGGGTGTAGGGTCACACAGAGAGTAGCAATTAGGCCTTGGGCCTGGCATTTTAGCACTAGTATGGAGTAGTCGCCCTCTGCTATCTATTTCAAGTCTTCTGGCTTCAATTTTGTACATAGAAAAAGGCTAGAACCTAGAACTAAACTGTGTGGGATTGAACACCAGCTCTTTTTCCAGCTGGTTCTGCGGGGTTGAAAATGTGGCTTAGCCTGTCTGGACCTCAGTTTTTCTCCCCATAAAATGGGACTAAGGTGAAGGGAATCAGATGAACTGGGTATAAAACACATTTTGTGAGCATGTCCGAAAGGACTGCAGTTAATGCTTGTGTTTGCATAGTGGATGACTGCTAACGGGCGGTGCACATGGGAGTGATGGGACATGCACCTGACCCAGAGCTGGCATTGCCTAGCAGGAGACCTTCTGTCTGTGCTAGTCAATTGTGACTCTGTCCCTGCCATGCCCCATTCTTCAGAAAACTCTGTGCAAACAGGAGACTTAAAGAGATGAGGTCATTTGCCCCAGGCAACGGGCAGTAAGTGGCAGAGCTGGGCTTCCACAGACTGTGGCCGCCTCAGTTGATTCTCTGGGTCTGTGTGCGTTACTCTTAGTGGATCGTTCATTTTCTGCTCCTAGCTGGGATGGTACAGAATGAAAAAAGGGGAGGTATCCCCTCTCTCTTGCCTCCTAGAGGCCACACCCACCAGCCTCTGAAGTCAGAATGTCACCATGTGTGATCTCCAGCTTTTTGGCTTCTGTCCCTACAGCACAGGATTTTAAGCTTCTTCCTCCTCTCCAGTTGTCTGCCTTCCCTGGCTCAGGGACCTGGAGGTCATAGGGGGTCAGCAGGGAGAAAGCAGGGCTCAGGACCCTGAGATTTGAAGGAACGGGATGGGATGCAAAATGTACCTGCCTGGACGCTTGAGACCAGAGTCAGGGCCTATGACAGTTCATATCCACTGGCATCGTGATCTGATTAAGAAATGTCTAGGGCAGTAGCTGAACACTAAAGGCCTTTCCCAAAGAAGACCAACTGAGATTTTAAACCTGCTCCAAATGTGGGTGTTTCATCCCATGGGTGGGAGTCCCAGAAAAAAGGAAAAGAAGGCAGTGAGCTGAGCTCTGGCCTTCCCTCCCCTGTTTCCTCATCCTCTGAGCCAGCAGCTGCTTTGGGCTGGGCCCGCCAGCATGCCTTTCCACCAGGAAGCACCGTATCCCCTCAAACTACAGCCAGAACAAACCTCTCCCCATTTAAGTTATTTCTTCTCAACAATTTGACCCAGCCCTGGCTTTCTCAAGACTGACCCCCAAGCATATTGCTGTGTCAGTCAGGGATGGGGGTGGAGAGGGTGTCTCTCCAGGCCTCAGCCCCTTCATCATCGAAGGAGGAAAAGGGAAAGATGGAAGAGAGTGTGATCACTCTAGCCAGGCCCCTCTCCTTCCCCGTGCTGGCCTTCCCTCCTTGAGCAGCCCCCAAACAGAGCATGGCATCTCATCTGCATCCCCACCCCACCCCCACTCCCAGCTAAGCAGAGATCCTTGGCACTAAGTCCAATGTCTGGGATGAGGAAATAGTTCAGTCAGTCTAATGCTTAACACCCAAGTATGAGTACCAGAGTTTGCTCCTTAGAATCCAAGTCACAAGCCAAGTGAGGAGGTGTGCTTTTGTAATCAACCCCAGCCCCGGGGAGATGAACACAGGAAGATCTATCTATGCTTTGCTGTCAGCCTCTGACCTGAGGTCACTCGGTATGTTTTCTTGCCACCCTGTGAAGGCCCAGCTTCTTGACGAAGGTGGGGAATTTCCACGGGGCTCGCCAAAATCCAAACAAGAAGTAACAAAAACATCAGGAATGGAAATATACAGAACTAAATTCAGTGTCGTCTCCAGCCCTAACACACCAGCCTATTTATGAAAACATCAACATGTACTGTACAATACGTGTTCAGCTCTCCAGATTATTTACAGTGAAGGGCAGAAAGCATGGTGGTAGCTAGAGAGACGTCTATGCTTTGTTGTGCTATAACGTTGGAAAGATACTTTTTACAGGTCAAGGGCAGGCAAAATTCAGTATTTCTTGTCTTCAACTTTCCCCCTTCAGGTTTGCAGATCCCAAACTTGAAGGTTTCATTGTATTAAGATGATAATTCTAGCTATGGGTCTAGGGAGTGTGACTCTCTTGGTAGGGTGTTCACATAAGAACACATGAAGCCCAGAGCTACATAAAGAGGTCATGGTGGTACACACCTGTCAGCCCAACACTCTAGAAGTAGAAGTAGAAGTAGAAGTAGAAGGATCCAATGTTCAGGGCCATCCTCATCTAGATAGTTTAAGGCTATCCTGGGGCATATGAGATTATCTCAAGAGAATAAAATAAAAAGGATGGTGGTTTCATTATTGAACTAACAGCAGCTAACTATGTGGTGTGGCTGCCTGAAGATTCTTCATAGATGTGGCCTCAGTTTTCCCAACTATGACAAGAGCATGGGGCTGTAGGCTAGTAGCTTGTGGCATGTCAGAGTAAAGAGAATTCTGTAGAATGGGGGAGGCAGAAGCTGGGGGTGTGATCTTGACTTTGGCTCTCCACAGGCAGAGTTTGCCCTCTCTGGCGCAACTCAAGTCTTGCTTCACTTCAGCCACGCAACACATCGCCCTTCTCCACCCCCTTTTTCCAACCTCTGAGCTTATAGCCTCTGCCACCCGTCCATCCCCAGGATTGCCCTTTGGGAGCTTGTCCATGGAAGATCTGATGCGGCAGAGACTTAGCGCCCTGAGTTCTCCCAGGCCCACCTTGTAGGAGATGGAAGACAAGGATCAAATCACTTGTCCTGGATCACACAGCCGGATAGTGGCAGAGTCTGGGTTAGAACTTGGCTGTGATGAATAGATCCCCCCACCACACACATATCCCATATGAAAGCAGAGACACTAACTTCTGCTCTTCCAGAACTGTGATAGGAGTAGTGACAAGATGGCAGATGAGCTGCCAGAGATGAAGCCAGCCCAGCCTCGGGTTGAGATTACAGAGCAGAGCAGAGACAGTCCCTCTTTCAGGGAAAGCCACTAGGGACTGAGGTTCCTTGTGAGGGCTGAGTGTGGACAGCGCCTGCATTCCTCCTTCTCCTCCTCTATGCATTTATTTTTATCTTATGTGTATGAGTGTTCTGCCTGCATGTATGTAAGTGCACTATGTACCTGCATGTGCCTGTGTGGTGTGTGTGTGTGTGTGTGTGTGTGCACGTGTGCACACATGTGTGTATTGCCTAAGGAGGCCAATGGAAGGCTGCAGATACTCTGAAATAGTTCCAATGGTTGTAACCTGTCATTGGAGGTCCTGGGAATGAACTGCAAGCCCTCTTCTAGAGCACCAAGTGTTCCTACCTGCTGAGCCATCTCTCCAGCCCACCTGGTTAGTTCTTCACAACCTTACACTTCTCTGTGTGCCCAGGTCACCAACATTTATCTCCTCTCCTGTAAGGATCACCACTACATCCACATGCTCTTCCTGGGGAGCAGAGGTAGTGGTAGCACCCTCCCATGGATTCTTCCAGCTTCGAGTGATTGTTACTCCAGATCACAGTGTTCCTCTTGTAATTACTGATAAGACAACTTCTCACCCGGTGCCTTGGCTTCTTCCTTACAAAATGGGTTTGGGGCCTGTGCTTCAAGACCATTTCAGGTGGAAACTGAACTGCTGGGAGAGTTGGTGAGGGACTGGACCACCCATCAGTGCAACGTCGGCCTGCTGTGCTGTCACTTGTTGACTTCGAGTGCATAGCTTAACATCTCCCTTCCCAGCAAACTGAAGGGCAGTAACGGCTTCCCTACAGGACCCTGGGAGTTTACACATGTGAGGGCTCAGGACAGCACCAGACCAATGGATGGAGAGCATCCTATCTGAGCTCACTTTGTTTTCGCACGTGCATGTGTGTGATGTGTGAACAAGTATGTGCAAACACACACAAGTGCATGTGTGTACACAGGCTTCAAGTTGATGTTGGATGTTTTCCTCAGCCACTTTCCACCTCATTCATCATAGTGTCTCTCATTGAACTTCTCACAGAGCTTCTCCGAGAGTCTGGCTAGCAAAGCCAACCCACTTGTCTCATGGATGCCCTGTCCCTTACCCTCCCCTGCCCCCCCCCCCCCGCTCCCTGCGGCTGGGACTGTAGGTGCCCACTATGTCGCTATCTTATTCTCAACAGCTAAACTCCTATCCTCACACTTGCCTAACAAGTACTTTAGCCACAGAACTGTCTCCGTTTTTTAAAACTATTTTTTTCTTCAAAGATAGCAGTTCAGAACAACACTTAATCCAGGCTGGGCACAGTACCTGTTACTTGACCACCATGGTTACTTTTATTTTATTGTGTCAAGTGGTAGCTGATGGGAGTCACCACAGCCCTGACCTTACATCTCTTTCTGTGTCTTGCAGGAAAATGAATCCCTCCATCTCATGGGGTCTACTGCTTCTGGCAGGCCTGTGTTGCCTCGTCCCCAGCTTTCTGGCTGAGGATGTCCAGGAGACAGACACCTCCCAGAAGGATCAGTCCCCAGGCACCCATGAAATCGCTACAAACCTGGGAGACTTTGCCTTCAGCCTATACCGGGAGATGATCCATGAGTCCAACACTTCCAACATCTTCTTCTCCCCAGTGAGCATTGCCACAGCCTTCGCTTTGCTCTCCCTGGGGAGCAATGGTGACACTCACAGGCAGATTCTAGAAGGTCTACAGTTCAACCTCACACAGACATCAGAAGCTGACATCCACAAGTCCTTCCAACACCTCCTCCAAACCCTCAACAAACCAGACAGTGAGCTGCAGCTGAGCACAGGCAATGGCCTCTTTGTCAACAAAGACCTGAAGCTGATGGAGAAGTTTCTGGAAGAGGCCAAGAGCCATTACCAGTCAGAAGTCTTCTCTGTCAACTTTGCAGAGTCAGAGGAGGCCAAGAAAGCAATTAATGATTTTGTGGAGAAAGGAACCCAAGGAAAGATAGTTGATGCGGTGAAAGAGCTGGACCAAGACACCGTTTTAGCCCTGGCGAATTACATTTTCTTTCAAGGTAAGATGGCGTAACCAGCTTGAGCTGGCGTCCATGGAGACACCCATACATAGTCTCGAGGACCAGTTTCTAAGCTCTCACTCCAGGCTGTGTGGTTGCCCCATCACATTCCCTACTCTCTGATGTGTAAACTCTGACATCTTTCAAATTATCAATTGAGCTTAAGAATTGGCTTCAAACATCAAGTCCGCTGACTTCTTTGAAGGATTGATCAGGGCCTTTGTTGTCCTAATGTTCACCTTCCCTACAAAAGATAGCTGTAGAATGTGCAGTCCTTCCTCAGCTTCAGAAGCAACCGTCCTGGTTGTGATGGTCTGGAGAGAGTACCATTCCATGCAGTATACTTACTTGATCAGCCCTTCTGTTGCATACCACCATTATGACCTCTGGAAACATTGGCTCAAATCTGGCCACGACAATCTATTAGCCTTGATATTGTACCAGTCATTTTACCTGTTTGGGGTGTAACAACTGTCCATATTACAAGAAACAAAGCTAGCTGACTGTTGTGTGGGGATGAAAGAATTAGGGAGGTTACCCAGAGCACAGGACATAAGCACCTGATCAACTAACATCTCAAGCACGGCCTCCAGCCTGGAAGTCATTAGGTCAAGACTCTCCAGAGATTGTAGTCAAAAGCAGAAGCTGCTCTGGCCTTCATGACTCCCTTGCCACCAACAGAGTCTTGTGGAGGAGAATATCAGGCCAGCACAGCTCAAGTCCCAGCACTTCTGTGACACGTGCAGGTGTCAACTCCGCTCCAACCCTTTCACCAATTCCTATCCAAAAGGAAGGTGGGGCTAGGGTTCCTGATGCCCTTCTCTTGCTGACGGCCTTGATCTTGGGTCCCTGAGAACCCAGCCCACTCTGACAGCTTCAGAGATGGGTCCCTGAGACCTGTGTCCCCTCTAATGATCTTGGTGACAGGTCCCTGAGAGCTTCTCCCACTCTAGTGGCCTTGTTGATGTGTCTCTGAGACTCTAAGCCATTCTGATGGGTTCTTGTTGGTGGTTCCCCAAGGTCCCCACCTACTCCAGTATTCTTGATGGTGGTGATCTTATACAGCAGATAGGCTTCTGCACTGAGCCCTTGGATGTAGAAAGGGGCTTGAGGTGCCAACAACATTTGTCCTGAGTGATGACTGAATTGCCAATGAGTGTGCCACTCCTGATAAGAAGCTAACAAATAGAATTGTCAGGAATTCCATTTATAACCCCAAGTCACCTTTCTATAAGTATATAACAACTATGTAAGATATTTTCTAGGCACAAGAGGGATGGTATCTCTCAGCTTCTGTGATCTGGAAAGTCTAAGTCCTCCTTGATTCCTGAGTTACCCTCACCACCAAAGTGTCTGCACAGCCTAGAAGGCTAGTAATGACCCCACCCCTGTGCACATGAAAAGTCAATGGCCTGTGTCACCACCTCATTGGCTAAGGTCTCCTCTCACTCTCCCCTCTTCAGGCAAGTGGAAGAAGCCATTCAATCCTGAGCACACTACGGAAGGTGACTTCCACGTGGACGAGTCCACCACAGTGAAGGTGCCCATGATGTACCTCGGGGGCATGCATGATGTGCACCATTGCAGCACGCTGTCCAGCTGGGTGCTGCTGATGGATTACCTGGGCAACGCCACTGCTGTCTTCCTCCTGCCCGACGATGGCAAGATGCAGCATCTGGAGCAAACTCTCAACAAGGAGCTCATCTCTAAGTTCCTGCTAAACAGGCACAGAAGGTGAGACCCCAGACAGAGAACTTCCCTGAGTGTCCCAAAAAACAGAAAGCGCTTGCAGAGGGTGGACTCTAATCCAAGGCCACAGCTAAGTGTATAGGCCAGAAATAGAGCTCTCTGGGCAAGTTTGCAGGGCAAGGTTCTCTTCCCGTCAGTCCTCGGTGGGGCTGCTAGGTTTGTCTCCAGGACCCAGCTGTCCTAGAGCGTGCTCCACAGATCAGAGGACCTGTGCACTCTGAGTCCGAGCTCTGCTGCAGGTGAGAAACCATGAACTACATGGAACTTCTGGCAGTCCTGAGGTTAAGTGTAGGCAGAGGTTGTATCCTTGCTTCCCGGCCAGGCCTCTGATTAGGTCTAAAACCCATAAAAGTGCAGAAAAGCAGATGAGGCTGAGACCAGAGTGGGTACCAGATCCTGAGGGCTAGTCAGACCCTACTGGGCCCTTCTCTTGCCCTGTAGTTTAGCCTTCAGCCCTGTGAGGGTGAGTGGAATGTCACTCAGCTGCACTGACCCTAGCTCCCCTGAGAGAATCAGATCCAAGGAGGATCCCTTGCTCTAGAGGAGGGATTGACCAAACACATCAGGGCACAGTGAGGCTTGGCTCCCTGTAAACTGCCTGGAGGGCTTCTCAGAGGAGGTGGCATTTCAGGGGCTTCCAGGAGCTTGAGCTTTGAAATCCCACTGATTTCACCTTCTCTTCTGCTGGAAGGGGACCATGGAAAAGGGAAACACGTGAAGGTGGTTTCATGTCCTGCTGGGGGTAGTGGCACGTTCAGTGTGAGAACCACCCAGAAACAATTCCACAACTGGGCAGGTCTTGACAGAACCCAGTAATCCATTGAAACTCCTATAATTTTAACTCTTACCTGCCCACCAGGTCAGCCGAGATCCACTTCCCCAAACTGTCCATCTCTGGAAGCTATAACTTGAAGTCACTCGTGAGTCCACTGGGCATCACCCAGGTCTTCAACAACGGGGCTGACCTCTCCAGACTCACAGAGGAGAATGCTCCCCTGAAGCTCAGCAAGGTGACCATGGCGATGTCCTGATGTCCTGGGTGACTGTAGGGGTAGTACAGGACATGGGGTAGTTCAGAGCAAGACTGGGGAAGAAGAAAAGGATGCAGACAGATTCTAGGCTAAGCTCTTTCTGAGGACTGTCAGGATTCACTTAGATGTCAGCTGGGAGGGTCTTATTATGCAGATGGAATTATGGGCCCTTCCCTGAGCTGCTGCCCCAATCCTTGGTTTCATCATTATCTGGAGAATTTGACTTTTGGACTCAGTTTATGTATGTTCACATAGAGGTTTAGGCCTAGTGACCTCAGAGAGTACTCTGGAATCATCCATTTCTGATACTTAGAGCTATTAGTGAAACATCCATTTGAAAGTACGACTTCAGAGAAATTAAAGGCAGTTCAGAACTGGCAGAATTTTCTTAAGAGTTTGGACATTAAAGGTCATCCTCAAAACCTTGTCACAATGTGCTCACAGCTACACACTAGACAGGGACACTTGCGTAGAGGGACATGGAGTTCCTCTCTCTGAAGCTCTGAGCTGCATCCCAGGCCATGAGAGATGGAATCAGGAAGAGAGAACAGAGAAGAATGGACCAAGGCAGGAGAAGAGTGTGAGAGGAGAGGCCTTAGGTGGTCACCATGAAAGGGGTCTGGGGGAGGAACAGGAAGAGATGGAGGGAGACACTCCCTAGTGAAGTCCTCCCTGGGTGAGTCCCATGTGAGGAAGTCCTCCCTGGGTGAGTCCCATGTGAGATCTACCTCCAGCCAGGAATGATAATCACCCCACCTGCAACTGGCCTCTGCTTCTCTCTCCACAGGCTGTGCATAAGGCCAAGATGACCATGGATGAGAGAGGGACAGAAGCCGCAGCAACCACAATCTTTGAAGCCGTTCCCATGTCCATGCCCTCTATCGTGAAATTCGACCACCCTTTCATTTTCATAATATTTGAAACACACACTCAGAGCCCCCTTTTTGTGGGAAAAGTGGTGGATCCCACACATAAATGACCACCCTAATAAGTCATCCTTCCTTCTGAATTGGGTTCCCTTCCATTAAACACAGGCTGGCCTAGCCCATGCCTGATGCTACAGCAAGTCCTTAAATCTGGGATTGTGTATGTGTGTGTGTGTGTGTGTGTGTGTGTGTGTGTGTGTGTGTATTTTTATGCCCTGAGTTTGTTGTTTGTTGTGGACTTGATGTCACAGTATGTCTTGATGTCTCCTCCAGCCATGCAAATATGTTGTGGGTAGAGGACTGTGGCTGAGACTACAGACTCTGGTCCTGGAACCATCTGCTCTAAAAACAACACCTGTCGTATCTGGAAAAGGGAGAGGACCACACTGTTCCTGCTCAAAGACTCAGGGTCCAGAGAGAGCCCATGTCTTCTAGTGACTTCTTTTCCTCTGTCCTCTGCCCCAGGCTGGTGTCCCTCCCGCTGCCAGAGAGGGCACAGCCCATGGTTACCCCCCATGGGCTCTCAGAGCTGCCAGTTCAGGGGCCAGCTGTCAGCTTTGCCATCTTCCTATTCTATCAAGGCAGGGTCACATCCCCTCCCATTCCAACATGTTGCCTCACCATGGCTGGCCCCTCTGTCTTACCTGCAATTTCCTGAGAATGGCTAGGGGAGATTGTTGGCCAAGACTGCTGTATGACTTTTCCCAGGGAGGTATGGACAAACGTCTGCTCGCCCCAGACAGGGTACCAATGTTATCACTGCATTCAAGTCTAGCATGCTGAACCAATGAGTTTATTGGGGGTAATTTAGATGGCTCAAGTGAAGCTGCATCACTGAAAAGCCCACCCCTAGCATAAGTGACAGCTCACGCCAGGTGCATCCTGGGAGCACCCTGAACAACTTGGCAGAAAACCCGCGCAGAAGACGTTTCTTTCCCCAGCTACTGCTTAGTGCTTTCATGTGGTCAGGGAGGGGCTTGTAGGTCAGGGAGGACCTACCCCATACTCTTTATAGGCCTCCTGAGTCTTTTTCTCTGCTGTCGTATAGGATCCTCCCATCTCCCTCCAGAGGAGAATGTTTCAGGACAAACCAAGTCGTTACACAACGGAGCCCGTCCTCCATGGAGCGGGAGTGGGACCCCAACCTGCTCCTTGTTGTTTCTGTCTGCCCAGGTGTTTAGGAGAGGTGCTCACACATCTCCTAGAAGCAGTCCCTCTCCCTGTGAGCATCTCTGGGTCTCAAGTGCACAGGCATAGCAGACCTGGTTCTATTTACCCCATGGCCCCCATCTTCATCTTCAGTTACAGAACCATGGTCTATGGGTGGCTCCAAATGGCCATCACAAGGAGAACTCGGGGTTTCTTCATGACCACTTCTGTCTCTCAATAACTTCCACGCCCCAGCTCCTCCCTTCTCTGTCCTCCTCACTGCCTTTCAGAGATAGTCACATCTCTATAGCTGCAGCAGGAGGCTGTCTTGAAAGACATACTGGTCACCAGGCCAGACAACCCCGATGACTGCAACATCTGTAAGTCCATTAGACGGAGCAGAGTGGACCTGCTGCCCAACTCTCCCAGAATGCTCCTATTTGGGGAATATCCTGCCCATCCTGAGCTGATTTAGGAATCCTATTGGCTACTCTCAGATCAAGAATAGCCAAATAAGCAAAGCCTGAGTCTCAGAGCTCCATGTGAGTGTAAGAGGTCACACCTGTGCAGTTTCATATGTTTAGCCTATTGCTGAGTCCTGACTGTTGTCTGAACTAAGGGCATATTTACCTCAGGGGCTGCAACTTCCTCATGCTTCTGATGACACAAACTCTAGCCATCACCTCCAGGAAGGATTTGAACCCTGAAGGCCTGGTGATTCTGAGGTCCCTGCTGTGTGTCCTGACTGAAGTTGGGAAAGGTCTCAGAACATTTCAGAACATCACTGATCATCAGAATTTGAACTGACAGGAGGTTCTGGTTCCGGAACTGCTCCTCTAAGACCATGACAGCAGGCTGGGGGCGGGGCGGCTTTGTTGTTTACCTTTCTGACCAGCTGCAAGTCAGGCTGACACCCCAGCTTTTTACTCAGGTGAGGTCCTGTGATGGCCACACCATGATGCTGGCTGCAGACAGGATGTGCTCCCATTCACCCAATCTGAAGATGAGGACAATGAGGTTCTAGGAGGCTGTCTCCCTTCTGCTAAGTCATGTAACTAGTAAGGAGCAAAACTAGTTTCCTGGGAGGCACTGGCTCCTAGAAACCTCAACAGCTCCTTTCACTGCTGGCTGCACACCGATCTAGTCCCTCCACACCCTGGGAGCCATGCCAGGGCATCTTCCTGCAATACCCACCCCAACTTCCAGGGAAACAGCACAGCTCCTACTCCATGGATAGGATTCTATCCATCTGGATTCTGGTGCATCGGAGAGGCAGCCTTATCCAGGTATTTTCTGCCTCCGCCCCTCCAGTGTCCCAGGTTAACTGAGAAGGTTAACTGTGTAGCCCAGGATGCAGGTCTTCTAGTCCCAGGTCTGGCTGCCTGCTGTCCTCACACCCCATCCACCCAGCATCCGACCTACCAGCTACCTCAATTTATCTGGCCCAATTGAAGCTACCAGCAGAGTGGCGGACTCTAGGCATATTCTAGGCTTGTTCCTCCACAGGCACGGATGCCCTCGACTCTGGGACCTGTGAGACAGAAGCATAGAAGCAGATTTGGTGTGTGGTGACACAATAATGGCCTTACATGCTCTATCTCTGTGTGGTATGGCCCTGTCTGACAGGCTGCTTCAGGACACCTTGAGGAGGAGGGGAGGGAAGCATAGTTCCGAGATAAATCAGAGGGGATGCTTTGCCAAGCCAGATAAACTGGAATTTCCAGTTTTCAGGAGAAGCCAGGCTCTGAAGTCCCTCCCTTCTGTTCAGTATTATTTTATTTATGGTAACCAATACCATTTGGGTCTGCTCCACTCTGCCAGAGCTTATTGTAGGAGCTCAGGCCAAACTCATAATTTTTTTCATTAATAGTATACAAAGCTAGCGATGGGCATTTGTCCAAAAATAAGCACAGACCTATGTCCCATCCTGGGGTCAGAAGCCTGAGGATCAGCTCACCCTGAAGGAGTGATGTGCTATGGCCGTGGGTATCCATCAGGACGGAACCTGGCATGGGGTCTGCATACAACTTGCACTCCTTAGAGAGCCCTGAGAAATAAGCTACAGCAAACACCTGCTGCCAGCTCTCAGGGGACCCTGCGTGCAGGGTATGGTTGTTGCTGTCCTTGTCTGGTTTACCAGCAGTGCAGTAAACAACCCTTTGCCAGCAGCTCCTTTTAGTAAAAGCTAGATTTTAGAGGCCACTTGGTGGCTCCTGGTACAGGACTCAGGGAACGGTCCCCTCTCCTAGGGCGAGAGCTCCCTTCTGTGTGACACAGAAGTAGCCAGGTCAGGAGACATCCTACAGCATTACGATATTTGTGTTACTTGGGGAAGGCTTTTTAACTTCTCTGTGTCTCTGAGTTCTCATTTGTATATATATCTCTATCTACTCTCTGGTGCTTCCTTGAGGCCTAGAATCTCTTATCCCATGAGGCAAGCAACAGGCCACTACTTCAGCCTGAGTCTAGAAGCTCCACTCTCTACAGGCATGAATTAGTCATTCTGACATCAGTCGGATCACAATCTAAGCTCGGTGTTACCAGTTCTATACTTTGTCTCTAGTGGCCCACCAGTTCTATACTTTGTCTCTAGTGGCCGGTAACTGGCCAAGGGCAAGAGACACCAGAAACAGAGAAGGTCCCCGGAGAGGCACTTCTTGGTCTTACATGTCACTGACAGTATCACATTGTCACTTGAAAAGCCATGAGAGGAACTGCATGGAGATATTCTAAGACAGGAGTAGAGTGGGAGGAGGATGGCACCTTGGCTCCTCCTACATGGGGCAAGTGAAATGATAAAGAACTCATCCTCAGCTGGATTCAATCACTGAGGCCCGGGCTCCTTGTGGCTGAAGCACACTCCAGCCCGTGATGACTGTGCAGCCAGCCAGGATTCATTAGAGCCGCTCAAGGGCATTTGCACCTACTAACCAAAACCAAAATGATGGCAGGGCTCTGAAACTGATGCTGAGAGGGACTGGGGAGACAGTGAGACACTCTGCATAAGATGGTGAGGGCCTTAGCTCCCAGCACCAGTTTACAAGCTAGGTGTGATTTAATCCCAGCACTACAGAGGTAGACATATCCCTGGGGCTTGCTGGACAGCCCGCCTGGCTTAATTGGTGAGCTTTGGGTTCAGGGAGAGACCATCTCAGCAAAATAAGATGAGCAGGAATGGAGGACATCACTCAATATTGGCCTCTGTGCACATGCACGCTCACATAAACAAGGGTAGGCGAGGACAGCCTGCCATAAGGGGTTTCTTAGAACAACCTGGCAGAGCGGAGTGCCAGGCAGGGGCAGTCACCACAGAGTTTACACTGAGGGAGTGCAGATGCCCTGATCCCTAGCTACCCAGGGGCCTTTGCTATGAGCAGTCAGAGGCACTCGGCCAGCGCCAATGTGCTGATTGTACATTATCTGAGAACAGAAGGGTCCGAATTCATGAAACATTTAGAGATGAGAATAGATCTGAATTCCACCACGCTACTGACATAGAGAGCACACAGAACAAACAAAATCAGGGATGTGCAGTAAGGAAAACCAACTCGCCTATTCCCTCAGCTAGGACCCCCAGAACACATGGATTTAGTAGCATAATTGAGTTTGTTTCTGATGCGTTGACAGGTTTATTTTGTCAACTTGACAGGATCTTGAGTCACCTTGGAGTGATCCTGAGCCTGTCAGTCAGGGAGGTCCTAGATTAGGTTACCTGAGATAGGAAGTCCTGCCTAAATATAGGTGGCACTTTTCTATAAAAGGGTGAAGGTAGTTGCCTAGGAGACTGCAGAGTTCAGTCCTTGCCATGAAAAAAGAATTGAATCACTGGGAAAGACAGAAGACCAAGCCACAGAGAAGGGGAAACAACAGCTATGTATATATTTGGTGTAGGAGAAACCTAAGCCTGGAGATCCACTAAACAGACAGTGACTTGGGGATTTCATAGTGCCCCTGGGTCCTCCCTTCTCCCCTACTGGTCCTGTTTAGTTTCTTGTTTTTGTACCCACTGACGTTTTTCTTCAAAACATTTTTTGACGAGAGGCAACCATCTTAGGAAGTCCACTTTCACTTTCCTTGTCTAGCTATGTCTCTCTAACTCTTCTTTAACTCTGTGGGACTCTGGACTGTGTGAAAGGAGGGAGTAGCCTCAGTACAAGCATACATAGCTCTCTGCATCCTGATTATGTATGCAGTGTGACCAGGCACCTCAGGGTCCTGCAGTCATACTATCCACACCTTGGTAGGATGTAGCTCCTCAAGCTGAGCCAAAGTAAAGGCCTGTATCCCTCCCTTCGTTCCTCCCTCCCTCCCTCCCTTCTTCCCTCCCTTCCCTCTACCTCCCTCGCTCCCTCCCCACGCTCCCATCTTCCTTCCTTTCAGTATCTTTTGTCAGCCTTTTGTTCCAGCAAGAAGGGAGAAACTGATACCTAAGGGAACTTCCTGTTTCAATCACTGCATGAACACCAGAGATGTATAAGAACACCGGAGCCCAACAAATGTGCCTTCCGCTCAGCCACCAAGTTCATGGACCCTTGGGACAGTCACCTGAGTCTACTGAGGTAGGACCTGAAGCAATGGTTCCATTCCCACCACCGTTTCCAGGTGTCAGTCCAGGGTGATGTGTGAGTGTCACATCTCCCTTGGATTTAGTTCCCTCACCGGTCAAACAAGAAGACTAATCCTGGGTTGCCCCATACCCCAAGCAGAATGCACAGTCTTGCCAGTCCTTACCCTGCCCCCAAGTTGGCACTTTAGCATTAGTCAGCTCTGCAGTGTCCATAGTCAGTGCTGGGAGGGCCAGCAGACTTAGTCACAGCCCCACCAAGCAGAGACTCAGGCAGCCCAGGTTCCCTGTCCCACTTGACCGTAGCATGCCCTTACCCCTCCTACAACCTTGGTGTCCCCACTAGCAAGTGTCAGCACAGAGGTCCCTCATATCATGATACTCTGTGAGAGGGTGCTGTGTTGGGGTGATCTGCCCCATCTTCGTTTCTCCTGTGCACACAGGGTAGAATCCAGGATGCACAGGACAATTGTTCGCCACACTGGATCAACACATGGAGATGGTGGTAAAGATGGGGCCATGCTGAGGGCCCTGTCCGAGAGCCCTTGGGCTACTGTCCCAGATGTCACAACCTTGGTGGCTTTGCATGGAAACTTACTCTGCCACAGTTCTCAAGACACAGACCAGAAATTATTATTGGATCCAAGTCAAAATATATAATGACTCTGGCCCTCATTAGAGTCATTCTGTCCGCTATCATCTTCAGGCAGGTACCTAGTGGCCCTGTCACTCTCCATGGGTTCACAGCTTCCTCTCACTCTATGAAGCATCTGGACACCAGTTCAGCATCCTTCCCATGGTAAGATTCTAAAGTTTAACCTTTCTTTTCAAAGACCCTTTCCTCACATGCAGAGACATTATGTCTTCAAGGAATGAAGACACAACCCACTGGGGCTCTTGTTTGAGAGTAAAAAGCACTTCTTTACCACTGAAGAAATGATGCAGAGGCCCAGGCATGAAGCAGTGAACAGGTGTTTAAAAAAAAGGACGAAGAGCCAGAGAGGACCCCAAACAAGAAAGGCAAGTCCAGAAGATCAAGAAGGAAACAGGAGACCCCCCCCCTCCAGACCCATATATCCAGAGACCAGAGTATGAACCAGCCTGTTCAGGAGACCTGTGAAGAAGCTGATGAAGTCATCTGCTCAGGGGGAGGGGGAGGGAGGTCAGGGCCTGAGCTGGAAGACAGGGACATTGTCTTGAGAAGTGCAGACTCTAGCAGGGGTTTCTAAGGTGGGTGTTACTGCACACCTGAGCCTGCCTCCCACCAGGAGGGAGATCTGCAGCTGTGGCCTGTGCACACCTCAGGTGCATGTTTTAGACACTTTCTAATGGCATGTTTCAAGTAGATGGGAGCACCCCACCCCTACCTCCACATACACCCCACTTAGGGATCTTAGAAGAAAGACAGAGAAAGAGGATATGAAATGGCAGGGGATACGGGAAGAGAGGAAGAATTGGAGGGACAGGTGATGATGATGAGGGGAATGTGAAGGAGGGTCCTCCCTGAGTCTCCGTTGCCTTGCTAGGTGACTACTGGCTTCTCCATGCCTCCCCACACTCCCATAGCCTACTCTTCTCACTGCTCGCAGCACTTTAGAAACAAGACCCGATGGGCTCCTCCAAGGGACACAGGGCTGTCCTGTTCTCCCAATTCTCTCCAGGTGACACTCTTTCAGGAACAATAATTCTCCAAGCAGGGAACCAGGCCGCCATTTTTCTTTTTGTTGTCAGTGGGAAGTTGCTGGTGAGAAGAGTAGTTGGCGAGAAGACAAGCATTAGAGAGTGACATTCCCAGGAGGCATTGTGTCTGTCACCATGAAGGGCCAGCCCCTGGTCTGAGCACAGGGCCTGTGGTATGGCTTTGTGATCTGGTAGCTTTAGCCAGTTCAACACAAGTTAGCCATATGTGAGAGGAGGGGTCTTAACTGAGAAAGAGACTCTATCAGATTGGTCCGTGGGTATGTCTGTAGGTGACTGGTTTTTGGTTTGTTACCTCTGTGGGTAGTGCCACCCTTGGGCAATTGGTCCTGGGTGCCATGATAGAGTTGAGCAAGCCGTGTGGAGCAAGCCAGTAAGCAGCAGCCCTCTGCATCAGCTCCGGCTTTCAGATTTCTAGCTTGAGTTCCTGCCTTGAGTTCCCTCATTGATGGGCTGTGATGTGGAACTGTAAGCTGAACAAACTCTTTCCTCCTGTAAAGGTTTGAATGAAAATGGCCCTCATAGGCCCATAGGAAGAGGCACTCCAAGGAGGTGTGGCCTTGTTGGGGTAGTTGTGGTCTTGTTGGAGGAAGTGTGTCCTTGTCACTTTCTGCTGCTTGTGGATCCAGATGTAGAATTCTCAGATCCTTCTCCAGCACCAAGCCTGCCAGCAGTCTGCCATGGTTCCTGCCATGATAATAATGGACTCAACCTCTGAAACTGTAAGCCACTCCAATTAAATTTTTTAAATAAGAGTTGTCATGGTCATGGTATCTCTTCACAACAATAAAAACCCTAACTAAGACACCTCCCCAACTTGCTCTTAGTCATGGCTTTTTATCACAGCAATAGAAACCCTCAGTAAGATACTTTGTGGGATGGTAGACAAGATGTGGGTCTTTCATGAGCTTCCCTGCCCTCACAAGCAAAAGACAATATCAAAAACAAACGAGCAACAGCAAAACCCCCTAATCCATTCTTTCTGTGGGCACAAATCAGGTACTACCACATGCTAGCTTTATTATTTGGGTAGATTTTAATCTATACAGTCAGTCAAGAAAATACTCCAAAGAGATCCTTTTGTCTATCTCTTCTGTGGTTAGAGGAGGCAAAAACTTTTGAGACAATGGGTCCAGGAAACTGGAATTTCCCCAGGAATTTCACCTGTTAGGGGAAGGAAAGGTTACATCTGTCCTGGGAATAGCTAGATGGGATATTGAGGATTTTCTACAGCTCTAAAAACTTATTATATTGCCCTACAGGAGGGAGCTAAGACAAGCATAATGGGTGGGGCCATATGGATAAAGGTTGGGGCTTTAGGTTGACCCAGGCTTCTTTGCTTAACCAAATCCTCATTTCAGGACCCTGGTGAGCTAGGTTCAGGAAGACTATCTCTGGGCTTCCATTCCTTTTCTAGTGTGGATACCAAAGGAATAAATCTCTTGACTTTTTAATAATACCCAACTCTTTAATTGGCCTATTGGGGATGAGTGGGTACACCTAGCTTGTTAGGATTATCAGGGTCTCAGCTCTAAAGCTAAGGATTGCCAAGCTAATCAGGAAAAGGCACACATTTTGGGTGCCAGCTGCTCACAGCAGGTTTACCCCAGATGGAGAGGTTAAGACCCAGAAGGTGCCACGCAGTGATGGCATCTGGGGGGATCTTTCTTGACTTCAGCAGGCTTCCACAGTTTTCCCACCTCTCACCTAGGAAAACCGAGAAGTAAGAACCTAAGCTTTCTTTTAGACTCTCAAAGTTTGACCCTTCGTAACTTCCTTCTTACTTCAGGCACCTCAGATTTGCCATCCTTCCGTTTGCAGGCTCCTTTGAGCTACGTGGGTTATTTTTAAACCATTTTGTAGACTTGTTAGAGTTTACCTAAGCCGCTTCCATTTTGATGAACCCCTTAGCTGTCTTAGCTCAAAGGAAGCCCCTTTGATCAAGGTTGGCTTTCTGTTGGATAACTTTGACATCTGCTGCCTACTGGGGAAGGTTGATACATGTTGGTTTTTGTGTGTGTGTTGGGGGGTGTTATGAAGCCATTGAGGGTTCTGTAGGGGACATTTGAGACAGAGAGACAAGGATGCCCAGGGACTCTCTACTTTGATCTGTCAAACCATGGAAAATATCAAGTCTATCCTGATGTCATCTGGGATGATAGCATAGGATCGTTTTCTTAAATGATTAAATAATTAAAAGACAGAAAGGGAGGTTTGAGAAGTTTTTTATTTCCACTTTTATTGCCAAGGCAACCTATAAAAGAAAGAAGCATTTAATTGTGGGCTTGCTCCCAGTTTCAGAGGGTGAGTGGATGGCCATTATTGTTGTGGAAAGCATGACAGCAGGCAGGAAGGCATGTATGCATGGCACTGGACCAGGAGCTGAGAGCTTACATCTGGTGCACAAATGGAAGACAGAAGCAGAGATGGGGATAGCAGCGATGGGGATGGCAGCGATGGGGATGGCAGCGATGGGGATGGCAGCGATGGGGATGGCAGCGATGGGGATGGCAGCGATGGGGATGGCAGCGATGGGGATGGCAGCGATGGGGATGGCAGCGATGGGGATGGCAGCGATGGGGATGGCGGGCAAACTGCAGTGGCTTGGACTTTTGATACCTCAGAGCCCACCTCCATTTACATTTCTCCTCCAATGAGGCCACACCTCTTAATCCTTCCCAACCAGCTTCACCAACCGGGAACCAGAATACTCAAAAATTTTATCCAGGGTGAAAGTAAAGGAAAGTCAGCTCCTTTGGAAAGGGGGGATCTAGAATGAGAACCCACCTTTCGTCCCAGCCAGGAAATCAGTGAGTTATGGGTTCTCTTCCGACGGGATCTGTTATAGTTGTTATACAGATCCCTTAGAGTCTTGTCTTAAAGACACTAGGTCTCAAACTGACAAAGGGAAATGGACTTACTACAGTTTAATCAAACCAAGGAGAAAAAGAGTCCTAGTTGCTCGTGGTCTTTTCCGTGACAACTTTAAGAATTCAATAGGAGATATGTACCCTGCCACAGTGACAATGGACTAAACTTTTGAAACTGCAAGCCAGCACCAATTAAATGGTTTACTTTATAGGAGTGGCTGTGGCCATGGTGTTTCTTCACAGCAAAACTAAGTAAGACACTACACAACACAAGCCAGGAAATCTACTATGTCAGCCCAAGTTATCAGAATTGTGTGAGATCTCTTCTACCACTGTGGCTGCCATCCAGGCTTCCTTTACCAAACATGGAACTCCTGGAAAATTAATTATTTGGGGTCCATTGTTTCAATGATTTAATAACAGAAGCCTTTTTCTTCTAAATGTCTTGTCTCCTGTCAGATTGGGTACAGTGTGTGCCTACTGCCTTCTCTGAGCGGCAGTTTCCATGACGATAACTTCCACTTCACTTTCAGGTCTTGTGGCTCTAATTGGTTGACTGAAATAACAGCCAGGCCCTCAGGTTATAGCAGTGGCATGGCACAGCCCCACAATCAGCCCCAGGCTCTCCCCAAGTGTCCCTACCACCTCCCCTCCCCTGAAATCAGCTTGTAACTGTCCAGGAAAAGACCTAGAGGGACAGCCAGTGTTACACACCCAGCCTGTAACCTTTCTGCTGGCCTCAGCTAACTCTACGCAGTAAGTCCTTCACCTTCCTCCTCTTGAGTCCTCAGGGTGGGCATTGCCAGCCTCCATCTCCTGGGCTTAATATCCTATTCATACATGGGAAACCAAGGCACCCGGCTCAGGTATGATGGACAAAGTCAAGGGAACAAAGGCCTTACTTTAGGTTTCAGCACACAGTAGGCCCACAGTGTGTGTTGGGAAGGACTGGGATGGTGACTTGCTTCTGGTCTTTGGATCTCTTGCCTTTTTCTGTTCTCTGCTTAGAGAGACAAGATGCTACCTTGGGCAAGTTTACCTCTTGCCAGGCACATGACCTGTTTTGGGGATTCTCCTTAGGGTTACCCATTCTGAGCCAGAGACCCAACCATGGGCTCAGTGACTCCTTCTATGAACATGTACTCCTCCAACTACCTTACAGGAGAAAGGAGTCTTTCAGCTCTGTATTTTCAGAGGTAAATTACAGAGTACAGTCTGGGTCCTTGTCCTTCTTCCTTTAAGCTCACTTTCCTCTACAAGGACACACACCTTGATCTCCTCGTGAGAACTCCTAAACCTCAAAGGAGCACTAACTCTTAGGATAGCTGCCTCCCCCCCCCCACTGTCTGTACCCTCTTTTTCTTTTGGGTTAATCAGCCCTGGTTAGTCCTAACTGTTGGCAGTTTGCTAAACCCACAACCCCACTTCCCCCATGAGCTGCCCTGAGGTTGTATCTGAGTGTTCTTCATGACACGTTTGCAGTTATTACATTTACACTACCAGGAAGAGGGGCCTGCTGTCCTCTGTGCCCAGCTGTGAGTAGCAGTCCGAGTCCTGGGCTCAAAAGAGGGAATTGGAGAGACTGGGGACAGAGGGAGCTGAGTGAGACTGTGGCCTAGAGTTTCCAGATTCTGGTCTCTATCAAAGGAAGAACTCAGAGATGAGACAAAGTAGGGAGGGAAGATGGGAGGAAGTTTATTAGATTCCAATCACACATTCAGGAACAGCATGAGCTTCTGAGGGAAGAAGCATTTCTTCACCAGGCCTTTAGAGAGCACATTTGATGGGTAGCTGAAAATCCAGCTTTAGAGAGCTCAGTGGAGGGTAGGATTGTTCTAGGGGGAAGTGCAGAAGAGGTGAGTTCAATAAGTGGCTTTGAATTTTCCTGGAAAAAAGTTTACTCTCCATTTCTGTTCTTATATATGGAAGCTACAGATGTGGCATGGCATCAGATGCTTGATGGGAGAGGCAATCATGCAAAGCTAGTGACACAGAGATATTGTTAAAATAAAGCAAAGGATCAGTCTTGTGGGTCTACTTGGGTTGTGGTGGTGATCTGTTATAATATGGCTTCTCAGTCTCCTCGGCTCTCAGCCACTGTGGGACTTGCCCCCTTTGGTTTATTATACATGTCAAGGCTAACTTGTCAGTTTGTGTAGTACATGTCAGTACCACAGGGGACGTCTCAAGCAGCACACAGAGCACATGATCAGAAGATACAGGCCTGTCTGGCCCCAGTTCATCCTAATCTGCCTTGTAACCTTAAGCAAGTTAGTTACTTGTTCTGAACCATTTTAAAGCCATTTTTAAAACGAAGAGAGCAAGATGGCTCAGAGGTAATGGGTATAAATGGCTAAAGCCCCAGGGCTATGTTATAGGCTCATGATCAGCAGTAATCCCCAGATAGCATTAAAGGAAGAAAGGACAGAAAGGAAAGAGAGAGGGAGAGAAGGAATGAAGGGAGAGAAGGAAGGAGGGAGGGAGGGAGGAAGGGAGGAAGAAAAGGAAGGAAGGAAGGAAGGAAGGAAGGAAGGAAGGAAGGAAGGAAGGAAGGAAGGAAAGAAGGAAGGAAGGAAGGAAGGTCTATGCTCAAGTGGTCTACCATATCATAGTTGGGAGAAAAGGAAGATGTCAGAAGTACATGCCATCTGAGAAGCCTGGCAGAGACTTTGACTAGGTTTTATCACAGCTGCTCTGAGCTCTGGCTGTGCGTTGTGGGAAAGATCTATCCTCTTTGGCCAGTAGCTTCTCTGCACATTACATAATGAGGACAAGTAAAAGCCACTCTTGACTTCTATGAAGCACAGAAAGTGACTCTGATGATTTGTGCTAATTGTCAACTTTTGAAAACAACCTAAAATCACTTGGCATATGAGTTTAGTGAGGAATTGTCTAGACTGAGTTGACCCATGAACTTGCCTGTGTAGATTATTTTGATTACATTAATTGAGGCCATCCACTGTGGGTAGCACTATTCCATGGTGAGCTTATCTGTGGGTATTATCTTGAATGTGTTAATTGAGGTCATCCACTGTGGGTAGCACCATTCCATAGGCTGGGAATTCTGGACTGGACAAGGATGGAGAAACATAAGACTAACATGTATGCATTCATTGGTCCTTCCTTCTGATGGTTCATGCAATGTGACCAGCTGCTTCAACTTTCTATAGCTTTAACTTCCCCACCATGAGGGACTGTACATTGAATTGTGATCTACAATAAACCTTTAAAATATTAAGTTGCTTTTTTCAGAGTATTTTATCACATTAACAGAAAAGTAACTAAGACGTTGACCTTGAACGTGAACCTTAATCTCTCTGGGCCTTGGATTCCTCATCAGTAAATGGAGGGTAGTAGTCATCACCCCACAGAACAGTGACAAGAAGGCAGAGTTCAGGCCCATGACAGTTCTAGACATTGCAAATTAGCAGGTAATTTATTTTCTTTTCTTTCTTTCTTCCTTCCTTTCTTTCTTTCTTTCTTTCTTTCTTTCTCTCTCTCTCTCTTTCTTTCTTTCTTTGTTTCTCTCTCTTTCTTTCTTTTCTTTCTTTCTTTTCTTTCTTTCTTTCTTTCTTGTATAGAATAGAGTTTATTCATGGCATGGAGAGGAAGGGTAAGAGGGTAGTGGAGGCAGAGAAATGCAGAGAGAGAGAGAAAGTAGAGACCAGCTATGGCCATGAGCACAAGGAGAGAGGAAGAAGGGAAGGGGGAAGGGAGAGGGAGAGGGAGCAAGAGAGCAAGAGACAACCTCGGGAGGTACATTTTCTGTTAACAATTAGATAAACTAGGTAAGGTTTATTTCTCATAATAGGGATTGATATTGGCCTACAATTCTGCTTCATGATTAAGTGTCCTTTCAGGCAGTCTTGAGGTGCAAGTCATCAAACAGCAAGAGATAAGGAATGTACCTGTGTCCCCTCTGCCTTGCTTCTTTGACTACACCGTCACTAATAATGAATAATGGTTTTTCTCTGATGACCTTATCTAATCCCAATATCCCTTCAGGCCCCAACTCTAAACACAATAATTAGATTAAGCCTGTCCCCCTCCTAAGAACTCATACTACAGATTAGACTTTAAGGAGTCTTTGAAGGAGAAAAACACATTCATTAAAGCAAATGGTGTTATATAGAATAATTGGCACAGCTGTGCACATGGATGTCTCTGCTTTTATGTGTAGAAATCATCATGGACCCTGACCTAGGACTTGTGTCCCCATCTCTGTCATGCAGGACAATGCCATCCTCTGTCTCCCGGGGAGTCCTTTTGCTGGCAGGCCTGTGTTGCCTTTTTTCTGGTTCCCAGCCTCAAGATCCCCTGGAGATAGATGTGGAAGAACATGACCATGAACATGAGGAGCACCTGCCCTGCTACCGCGTCTCCTACGTCATCATCCAGATATCCTTCAGCTTGTATCAAAAGTCTGATAGCTGGACAAAACATACCAACATCTTATTCTCCCCACTGAGTATTTTTGCTTCCTCTTTAATGCTCTCCCTGGGGGCAAAGAACAACACCCATGACCAGATCCTGCAGGGACTGAACTTCAACCTGACAGAAACACCTGAGAATTTCATCCATGAATGCTTTCAGCAGCTTACATTTATCCTCCAACAGCCAGACCACAAAGAGCAGATGACAATGCACAGCAACCTATTCACTGACCAGAACCTGAAGCTTATGGACAAGTTTGTGGAGGATGTCAAGAGGCTGTACCACTCAAAGGTCATTACTCTCAGCTTCAATGACACCCAAAGAGCCCAAAACCAGATCAATGAGTATGTAGAGGATGAAACCCATGGGAAAATAGCAGGATTGGTCAAGGAGATGGAGGAAGATACAGCTTTTGCCTTGATCAATTACATCATCTTCCAAGGTAAGGTGGGACCACCAGGCTTAGGGGGTCTCAAGGAAGCCACCTGAATGTGTGGTTTCCTTGAGACTCCCTAGAGATACTTCAGTACTAAATCCTTCCTTGACACACTAGAATGTAACAGGGTAGGGCATCTCAATGTGGTTTTCAATTCCTCACTCAGAAACAATTCAGTAGTATATATAAACCTAGGGGATGATGGGTTAAAGCCAGCCAGACCATTATCTTCTCTGAGTTAGAACCATCATTATCCGCACGCCTTTAATCCCAGCACTCGGGAGGCAGAGGCAGGCGGATTTCTGAGTTCGAGGCCAGCCTGGTCTACAAAGTGAGTTCCAGGACAGCCAGGGCTATACAGAGAAACTCTGTCTCGAAAAACCAAAAAACAAAACAAAACAAAACAAAACAAACAAACAAAAAAAAGAACCATCATTATCCTAATAATGGGCTGTACTACTCACAACTTTACTGGAACACTAAGAGATGGGAATTGATAAAAAGAAATTTTTTTTAACAGTTTGGATCAGAACTAGGGGGAGAAAAACTTCTTTCTCTGCTTTGCCTATAACAGTCTTAGGATTCATAGAAAGGATGATACCAAGACCCAAACAACAAATGTGTAGCATTAGCTGTGAGGTCACTGTGAACTGTGACATTGACCCTTTCCTGGAACATGGTGCCTTCCTTAGCCACCAGGGCTATGAGTTCATCTTCCTCCCAGAAAGCTGTGTCCTAGAGATATTTTGATTGCGTAGGGTCCCAGTTTCACAATAACAACTCTTCCTTCCCTCGGTCTTAAGGGTCTTGGGATGTTATCCTATCTGAGTGGAAACTCTCTAGATATACCTGCATTTTAAAACAGTCTTTAGCAGAATACGACTAGGAACCAAAGTCCTAACATCATTCAGAGGATCCTTTTCCTTAGACTCACTTGTTAATTTCATTTTATATGTTGGATTTTCATTTGTTTGTTTGTTTCCTTGTTTCCTTGTTTGGTTTGGATATGTTTAAACAGTGTCTCATTGTATCATCCAGGCTGGCTTGAAAGCCGTGATCATCTGGGTTGGTGTGCCATAAGGTCCATCATGACTCCATTTTTCCTCTAGCAGTTTCTTTCCCTTTGTCTCCATACCATTTTCTTTGAGCACATGGCCTGTTGCTCATACTACGGTTTGGCCTCAGTTGTCTTAGCTGTCACTGCCAAGGTGAAACCTGTCCTGATTGGTCTGATCTGACCCTGCAGTGGACAGACAGATCAAGATCAAGGACATAGAAGGAAATTAAGGAGTCAATTCCAGGTGATTTTTTTTTCTAGAAGGAAGATCGCTTAGGCTGAATTTGTCAGGAGTCCATTTTTAATTCAATTTGGTTTTACTCATCATTGAGCTGCTGTGCCAGTCTCTCAGAGCACCTCCTCTTTAGGGCATTTTTACTACAAACTATTCTCCCACAGAATATCCACAGATTTATAAGGAATTACAAACTAACTCTAAAGAAAGATTAACAGTTTCCAAAACAATCTATTCTTCATTGCATACAGTATCACATTAGGACTAGGACATTAGGACTTCAAAAGTAACTAGTGTTCAGTGGTTTTAATTATTAATGTGGCTGCTGGGAATACAGTTCCCAGGTACAGCTGCTTGTCTGTGGTCCAAACAATATCAGTATAAGACTGAAAAAGCTATTATTAGCAGAAGTTTTAGTTCAGATGATAGTAGATTAGCCCTCTATGTTGGTAGAACAGAAATGCACAAAAAGACCAGTAATAATTAGTGATTTTAAATACTAATTTATATTTTATTATTCAAGTGAAATTTAATAATGTTAAAGTTTCAGACTTTGGACAGGATTACGATGATGGACAGGATTAACATTATGAGTGGCCTTAAGTAAATTTTCTATTTGAAATAGGAGAGCATGTCTCATATAAACAACAGAAAAATTGCTGGCTGAGTTGAAGCAAATGCATCAGAAAAGGGTTTAAACAACAAATCTCGCAAACTATGGAGCCTTCTATAAGAATGGTATTGAGTTCAGATGGAAGAAATAACCAAGAACTTTATTGACCATCTAGTGAGATTAAGATATAGGGGCAACACATTATATAAAAGACAGTAGTGATCTTGCATGTATCAACCTACGAACCTCTATGAATTTTCCACAGCATTTAGACAAAGCTTATATATATAGCATATTAAGCCCTTAGACACAGATAGGTAGATGGATGGATAGAGAGGTGATGATAGATAGATAGATAGATAGATAGATAGATAGATAGATAGATAGATAGATAGATAATATCTGATTATAGATTTTTTGTTTGTTTTTTTGAGACAGGTTTTCTCTGTATAGCCCTGGCTGTCCTGGAACTCACTCTGTAGACCAGGCTGGCCTCGAACTCAGAAATCCGCCTGCCTCTGCCTCCCGAGTGCTGAGATTAAAGGCATGCGCCACCACTCCCAGCCTGATTAGAGATATCTTTAAACAAACATAATACAGAAACCTAAACAATAGGTGTTAATTTAATCATGATTATAAGGTAAGCATTTAAGAGACAATAAAACAGACACATTCATTTTTTTAGGTCTTTGTTTTTCTCAATAATGAAAATAATGAAAATATGATAGGAGCCGTGGCTCAGTGGTGACGTGCCACAGTGAGGATTGAGTTTGGATCCTTAACACTCACATAAAAGCTGGGCATCACTGCGCTCAACTGACCATAGCCCCAGCGATGGAGGACAGAGATAAAAGAATCTTGGGGGGTGGGGGGTGCTGTCCAGTCTGGATGAACCAGCAAACTCCAGGTTCAATTTCAGTTCTTGCAGAGAGGCAAAGATGGGGTCCCAGCTTTCACATTGGGCAGCTCACAGTGACTTGTTACTATCCCCTCCCCCAGCAGATCTGACACCTTCTTTGGTCCTCCATTTGCACATGCACTCCTATGCACAGAGATATGCATACATATGCCATCACAGACACATACACATAAGTGCGAAAATAAATATATACAGTGTTACAATTTAGATTAGGGTAGAGGGCAATAGAGGACATCCTGAATCTGTGTACTGTGGGCAAGTGCATCTGAACACAGACATGCACATGCACATGCACAGAGACATGCGTGCCCTTGGGAGGCAAGGCCAGTGGGTCATTATGAGTTGGAGGCCAGCCTAGCTACATAGTAAGCATCAGGCTAGCCTGGGCCACATAATGAATTTCAGTTTAGCCTGGGCTACATAATGAGACTCTGTCTCAACAAACACACACCTATACATGAAATTCCCGATATCTTTTTTCTTATGTGACTCATTTTTCCTTTTTCTTGCTTTTTAATATGTAATTTGAGACAGTCCTCATAAATTTTCTAGTTCCTTCTTTTATAGCAAAATAAAAACATTTTCCATTTATCTACAATGAGTTTAATTAATCTATTTGTCAAAGGCTTAACGAAGTCATGTGCAGTAGAAGGCTTCTGGGAGACCTTAACAGCTTTACTTAATGTGAGAACTCACCTACCCACAAGCTTCTCTAGTAGTCTGTGAACTGAACACAAACATGTACATGTATATAGATTGATTAGTAATTGAATTCATATCTAGTCACACATACATGAAAATAGATCCCCAGATCCAAAGACCATTTTGTTCATTATTTGTTGGTATTTGTTTGTTTTTTACAAGTTAGATTGTTGGCCAGACCTGTCTAGGAAGGTCCTTTTGATGTGACTTGATTTGCATTCAGACTAACTCCTCAACAAATAAGGCAAGAAGTATTTTCTGTGGCTGTTCAGCCTGAGAAAACTCCCAACACCTACCATCAGAGAAGATAATCTAAAGATTGTGAGAGAGAGTCCCAAAGGTCAAATGAGACTTTACAAATAAGGATCCCTCTATGCAAGACATGAGAGGAGTTTCTTCAGCCCTGGCATCAACACAGACACTTACCCCACAGATGTGCCCCCCACCATGGATGCACTTTTGCCATTTTTTAAATTCTAGTTAAAATGCAGGACTCTAGAATATGAAAATAGATTGTCTAGACTACAAAGGATGAAGTAAAAGGAGAAAAAGTTCTTAAAAGAAAAACACTGAATTAATACAATGTGGTGATAAGTCAGGATTTGCAGATGATGGTAACAGTCCACAATGAAGAACCAGGGAGCAGAACACATATGTTATTCAACCCAGATCTCAAAGCAGGTAACACTCCAGGAAGGTATTCATTCACAGCCAATGCTATAAATGAAGAATGGGGGAAATCCCTGTATTTAAGACATGCCTCAAAAGCTGCTGAAATGTCTCCCATTATCCTAAATACAGGGCTAGCTTGCCTTGGACACTCTAAATCTCTTCCTCTGGGGCTCTTTCTTCTGGCTGGCTGGCTTACCAAAAATGTTATCAGAATCTGAAGGGGACTGAACGTCACTTTGCCAAGAAAATAGGAAAACAAGCTTGGTTGAAGGAAGTAGTTCATGTCCAGTCTTGACCGGATCTGGAGGGAAGATAAATCTCTATATCTTTCCTTTGCCTTATCTGTATGGTGTCACAGTTTGTAGGGAAAAAAAACTGAAAGAAAATCTAAGAATTATGCATATTATGTGTTTAGCTTCAAGGTACATCATCAAAACTGAGCTCAATCCTTCTCTAGAAGATAGCTTTTTCCTCTGACACCAGGACTCCCAACTAGTAGTCTTGTCCTCCATGAGGTTTCCTAGGGAAATGTTAATTTCTTAAGGACTCTGGAAATCCCTAAGGGGGGTAAATACCAGACACATGGCATTTCTTCAGTTGCCAGCAATACAAGCAAACTGCTACAGATGGCATGAACGCCTAGTGCTTTGAGTAACTTAGTTTGGTAAGGTCTGGAGTAGCAGAACAGAGCCAGCAATGAAGAGTGTGAGACCTGAGTTCAAATCTGGTCATCACCACTCATTAGTCATGATATAATGATAGCCGATTCATATGCTCGCAATGTGAATGGACCAGGAAAGCAATACTACTGTTGTCAAATAGCACAAAGGCTTGCCTTGACACCTACCTATTGAGGCTATTATTATTTATTAAGATAACTCCCTAGTCCAAGGAACCAGGTACTTCTAGCCAGTCTCTGAACCATGACATAATAGGGACCCTTCAGGACTGGCTCCCTTAGCCAGAGCTATAGTGGATAGTCTTAAACTTGTAGACAGATACAATGGCCATTACCACAGTATAGGCCAGGCTCAGGACATAGAAAAAATGCTCAAAATAGAGAGGTATCTTCTCCTTGGTGAAGATACACTCCACCCATCCACACATCCAGAGCCCAGCACAGGATTTTCAACAACAGCATGTGTAATTGCTGAAGCAAAAATAAGCTCATCACATAACCTTGATTTTCAGTCTGGCTTGTTTGCCCTCCTGAATCCATGTCCCAATCATACTTCCACTTCCTCCAGGAAGTATCCCGTAGGAAGGTAGGTCAGGGGATGTTAGGAACAAAAAAGGGGGGTTGGGGAGAAGTGGGGGAGAAAAAGGGGCCCACGTCCGGCCAGAGTTCCTGTGCTCTGGGCAGGCGGACATAGGCAGAGTTGCCGGTGTTTTCCACTCGGCCCTGGGTGGGCATCTAAGCCTCTGACCCCACTCGGCAGGGATGTGTGTGGAGAAGGGGCAGTCCCCGATCGGGGATCCCAAGGCCACACCTGGTAGCCCTGGGGTTATAAGAAAGAGGGAAGAGGGAAAGAGGTTCCCAACATTGGTGAGAATGGTGCAGAGAATCTAGATGGAGCAGAGACTCTATGGTTTAAGAGCTTTATTATAGAAGGAGAGAAGAGAGAGAGAGAGAGAGAGAGAGAGAGAGAGAGAGAGAGAGAGAGAGAGAGAGAGAGAGAAGGCTAGAGAGAAAGAGAGAGGAGAGAGGAGAGAAGACAAAGAGAGGGTGAGAGTGAGGTGTAAGAGGTAAGAGAGCAAGGTGGGGCTGAACAGCCCTTTTTATGGTCTTCCCTGTTGCTAGGTAACTGGAGAGGAGTTTAGCCTGTAGGTCAGAAGCTTGGGCCATTGCTTACCTGACTACTGACCATGCTTCTCTTGTGGGGGCTGTGGGGGCGGTAACTTAGGCAGGGGCCAGAGTTCCAGGAGCATGAGGGAATGCCTACAGTGAGTGTTCTGTAGATGAATTATCACCACCGGGGTTCAGACCTCAGCTCGACTGGATACCAGCCTGCAATTCCCCACAAGGGGAGAGTCCGTCCATGGCTACAGCTTTCTATCATATTCCTCCACACTCCCCAGCAGAGCAACGCAAGCCTAGAGCACCCAGGAAGCATCAGCAGAAGGAGACCCAGCTCTGATCCCGGTAAGGGAGGTTTAGTGTCCATCCAATGCTGCCAGGAAGGCTCCGGGTTTCCTGAGGACCCTGCTCACCCTGACAGCCTTGACGGGGGGGGGGGGGGGGGGGGGGGATACTCTTGTACAGCAGAGAGGGTCTTCCCAGGCACATTCGCTATCTGCAGGCAGGGGACAAAGATTTAAAGGTACCTACTGGGTTATCCTAGGATGCTTACTTAAGTACCACTTTCAAGGCACAGAAGGGCACCAAAAAAGAGATACCCAGATTTGAGGTAAGAGATGTGATTATGCCCACTTCTCTCCATTTAGCATCTGTGGGGCATTGCTTTAAAAAAACACACACACACAAAATAAAAATGCTTCTTCATTGGAGTTGGGTTCTCAGAAATTAACCTACATATATTTTTCGGTCTCTTCCTACCACTGCAGACTATTTTTTAAGAGCCACTGAACATTCCAATGGGTTCATCCTCATCCAATGTTACAGTTGATAAAGCTGAGGCCCAGAGGAAGTGTTTCACAAGGCTAAGCTAATTCTTGACCCCCACCACTGGCTGATATGCCCTTCTCTTCTTTCCAGGCAAATTGTATGATGATTTTGAGGTTGAACACATTGTGGAACAGGACTTCCATGTGAACCCGGACATGACTGTGAAAGTGCCCATGATCCATCGGCGGGGTAGATTTTTCTTGTATCGAGAGTTAGATCTGTCCTGCTGGGTGATGGTACAGCATTATATGGGCGATGCTACTGCCTTCTTCATGTTGCCTGACCAAGGGAAGATGCAGGAGCTAGAGGAAACCTTGAATCAAAGACACTTTGAAAATATCTTAAAGCTCATTGACATAAGGTGATTTCCCCACTCCAAGGAGCCAGACACTGCTAGCCAGCCTCTGAACCATGACATGGACTGGGGTCCTTCAAGACAGACCCCATCCACCAGCCAGAGCTTATAGACAGAGCTCATTGCTACAGTGTAGGACAGGCTCAGAGACCAAATGATGCTCAGAATAACTTCAACTTCTTCTTCTTCTTCTTCTTCTTCTTCTTCTTCTTCTTCTTCTTCTTCTTCTTCTTCTTCTTCTTCTTCTTCTTCTTCCTCTTCCTCTTCCTCTTCCTCTTCCTCTTCCTCCTCCTCCTCCTTCTTCTCTCCCTCCTCCTCCTCTTCCTTTTCTTCCTCTTCCTCTTCCTCCTCCTTCCCTCCTCCTCCTTCTTCTCTTCCTCCTCCTCCTCCTCCTCCTCTTCTTCTTCTTCTTCTTCCTCTTCCTCTTCCTCCTCCTTCCCCTCCTCCTCCTTCTTCTCTTCATCCTCCTCCTCCTCTTCTTCTTCCTCCTCTTCCTCTTCCTCCTCCTCCCCCTCCTCCTCCTCCTCCTCTTCCTCTTCTTCTTCCTCTTTCTCCTCCCTCTTTCTCCTCCTCCCCCTCCTCCTGCTTCTTCTTCTCTTCCTCCTCCTCCTTCTCCTCCTTCTCCTCCTTCTCCTCCTCCTCCTCCTCCTCCTCCTCCTCCTCCTCCTCTTCTTCTTCTTCTTCTTCTTCTTCTTCTTCTTCTTCTTCTTCTTCTTGTCTTGGACATACTCTATCCTCAGCTTCTAGAGCCCAGCACAGAGCTTTCAGCAACAACATGTCATGGCTGAACCATAAGCAAGGAGACAGGTCTCAGACCTCAACCTCAGCCAGGAGTGGAGGTCAAAGTTCATGGGAGACAAGAGAGAAAGGACCTAGACCACAGAGAGCATGACTGTAGAAGGCTCTGCCCCTATCAGCCTATCAGTCTCCCGTGAGGTTTATTGGATCCCAGAAAGCCAACAGTTCTGAAATATCCCTCTCCTGCTCTAGATCACTAAACCTGTGCACTAGTTAGGAACTCCATGCCCTGCTCTCCCTTGGCTGAGGAGAGTAACAATTCACACCTTAAGTGGTCCTGAGGTAAACTGTGGACAGGGGTTCTGTCTCACCTCTCAGCCCAACACCTGCTGAGAGGCCCAGGGCCCAGCAGAAAGCCAAGTAAAGCAAGGGGAGGACAGGCTGTGACAGTCCCAGGCCTGGTCTGTTCCCCTAGCATAGACCCTCCATGGACCTTGCCTTGTCTATGGAAACTGAAAGCTGAGCCTCGGCCTGTGGAGTCACACAGAACAAGTCTCAGAACTCACCGAATCTCCCTGGAGGGTGAGGTGGGGGTGGGGGTGGGGGTAGGGGGAAGCTTGCAAGATGGAATCATACTGTTGATGATATCACACCATTAAATAACTCGCTCGTATTTTCCTACACATCAGGACTGCAGATTTGTACTTCCCCAGATTTTCTATAACCGCATCCTATGATCTGAAGACCATTCTGAACACACTGGGCATCACCAAGATCTTCAGCAATGAGGCTGACCTCTCAGGGGTCACACAGGACGCTCCCCTGAAGATCGGCAAGGTGAGATCCGTGTTACCATGGCAGTATATCAGCTGTCGGGAGGACCAAATGGAGTGTGGGGACAGATGAGACATGAGGCTGAGGAAGGGACAGAGGAACAGAGACACAGGTGTTCTCACAGACTCATCTCACAGATGCATCTTGGCGAATGAAGGATCAGGGAGCAGATGCAGAATAAGGAATCATATGCTCCCATAAACGATGGCCTTGAGTGTAACCCAGTGACTCTTAATTTTATATTTGCCCAGGGCTATTAATTCCCTGGGACCTAACTTACCTATATTCATATAGGATCACTTCCAAAAACTTTTGTCCCCCCACACACGGGAAAGGGAACGTGTTTACAGAGAGAGACATGAAGTACAGCGGGCCCCTCTGAAGGGGCCATCTAAGGTTACGAGAGGTGTGATTCAGGAAAGGAGCTGAGCCGAGAGGCTGACTGTGTGTGGGAGGAACACAGAGGGAAAGGCTTCTATTGACCACTGGGGTTGAGGTTGAGGGGGCCATGGGAAGGACATGACCACAGTGAGGCTTTCCAGGGATGAGACTCACACATGGGGCTTGGCTTTGGCCTGGGTTGGGTACACCTACCTCCAACCTACCTTGGCTTCTCCCCCTATAGGCTGTGCACAAGACTGTACTGACCTTTGAAGAGGAAGTGGCAAAACATACAAGGAACACCAGCTGGAGTAAGAGGGACTCACCTCAGAACCTATCTGTCCACTTCAACAGGCCCTTCCTATTTGTCATTAAAGACGAATACACCAATTGCCCCCTCTTTGTGGGAAAAGTGATCAATCCCACAACAAATGATTGATTTCAAGGTCCAGTCACCCTCACCATCCTGTTCTAGCTGTGTCCCTGTCTCGCTGACATTAAACATGAGGTAGTTTCGCCCTGCCTGAATGCAACCAGCAAATCCCTCTCCTTGTGGTGTCTGTGTCTTCCTCTGTCCCCTGAAGTATGTGGAGTCTCCAGGTCACAGTGCATCACAGTGTCTCTTCCATCTGTGTTGAAGAGATCCCCATGATGTCCCATCTACAGCACTGAAGGGAGAGGGCCATGTCCCCTTCTGGTTGAGTTGTGTCATCTCACTGGGCCTGGCCTCTCTTATCTCACCAGGACTTTCTTGAGAAAAGCTGGTTGGTAGAACTCTTCTTCCTCTGGGCTGGAGCAGGACCCCAGCCTTTCTCCCTGTCATTTCTTTTCTGCCAGAGGGACTCATATACCCTACAATGAACAGAAAAGTCTCTGGACCTTAGCCTTTTTTTTCTTCTCAAGCCAATCAAATCACTGGGCCCAAAGTCACTTCCTCTGTCTTCTCTCGTCATGTGTCTTTTGTATACCGATAAATCTAGAAGGTCCTAGAAGGGGTAGGAAAAGCAGGCCCTCCCATATTGCAGAATCACCTTGCCCCACCCCTCACCTGGGCAGTATAGAAGAGCAGCCCTGCTGGCTTGGGTGCTGGAAAGCTGGCCCTATACCTCTCTGGCTGTGCAGTGGTAAGGGCTCAGAAGTGCTGTCCCTGCCCTGACTGGCTGCGGCAAGAGCAGGCTCCACACCTCACCTAGGCAGCACAGTAAAGCTGGATCTGTCGGCTATGGCACGGGAAAGCCAGCCCTGAGGGTATGAGAATAGGAGAGTAGGCCTATGTCTCAACTGCAGTAGAGCTGGTCCTGGTGGAGTGGGCATGGAAGAGCTGACCGGGGGTTGGGGGGATTAGAACAGGAGATCTGGCCTTGTCCCTTGCTGGCTCTGTCACCCTGGTAAGCTGGCCTTACCTTCACCTGGGCATAGTAGGAGAGTTGGCCCTGGTGGTGCAGGTACAGGAGAGCTGGTGAACTGACAGATGCAGTGGCCACCCAGGCCCAGATCCAGGGCTTTGATTTGACCCACCCCAACATCCACCCCATCTATGAACTGCTGGAGCATGTGAAGGGGCTGATCTTGCAGAACCAAAGCTGCAGAATCTCTATGACACACCACCACCACAACAGGACGTCCACAAGGAGTCCAGATGAGGATTCAATATTGATGGTGTAACAGAAGCCAGAGGCCTCAAACCAGACCAATGACTCATTGCAAGTAGCATTTGTAAGTAAAGCTATTTGGGCAAAAGGGTACACTATGGCACACACTGCAACATGCTACAGCTTGTGTTTGTTTGTGTTTTCTTTTCAGGGGGAGGGTGTAAGGGTAGAGGACAGATATGGAGGGATTGAGGTGCACTATATGAAAGCCACAAAGAATGAATAAAAAGCTAAAAATGAATAAAATAAAATCCTCACAAGTCTTAGAAAAATTATGAAAGAATTGGAAAATAAAACTACAACTCTGAATAACCTATCTTCTCCTTTTTCCTCATCCTCCCTTCCTTCCCCTTCCTCCTCCTCCTCTTCCTCCTCCTTGTTCATCTTATTGGGGTAGAAACTCAGAGTCTCACAAATGTAGGGTAAGTAATCTATCGTCTTGTTGTACTCGGGCCCTTCTATAGTGTATACAAATCAATTTATCTTCTACCAAAAAAGAAAAAAAAAATTTAAAAAACCAACCAACCAACCAACCAAACAAACAAACAAAATTCTTGCTTGACAGATAACTGTCTACTTGGGACCATAGATGCCTCTTGACAGACCTAATTTTTATAGCAATTCTAACTTTAGTCCTTGGTCCCTGCCATTTCCAACAAAGTTCTTCTTCAACAAAGACTATAAGCTTTCACCTCCCAGAGTGTCACTGAATTTTTCATGGCTGAGAACTGCCAGCCCCTATCCCACCTAGAAGGGACCATGACATGCTCCTTCCAAGCTGAGACTGTCACCGCCCCTCCCTCCCCTTGGAAGAAACCTCCTCCCAAACTATCACCTCTCCCTCCCAAACTTGGAAAGTATTGGATGGTAGCCTCAGGTCATGAGGAGTTAAGTCAGGGTGTACAGGACAATAGTCCCTAGCCATAAAAAAAAAAATGGCTTAGCTCCAGAGTGATCATTCAATGCCACCTGCTTTGAGGTTTCAAAAGCCCGCGCCAGGCTTACCTAGTATCTCTCTCTGCATGCAGATCAGCTACTTTCTCTAGCTCCATGCCTGCTGCCCGCCATGCTCTGGCCACGATGACAACCAGCTCACCTCTGAAACTCTAAGTAAGCTGCAAAGTAAATGCTTTCTCTTTGAAAAATTACCTTGGTGACAGTCTCTTCACAGCAATAGAACAGTAGCTAAGACCGTGGGAACTGGATGTAGCACTGATCAAATGCTATTTCTGCATATACCAAGATGGCTATATATCTTTTATCCTTATGTTGGTTAATGGATCATGTTCAGTGACACGTGTGTATTGAACCATTCCTGAAAAGCTCGTTAAAGTCCTTTGTGGTCATGTTACCCATCATCCCTTACCCATCATTCCTTTTCAAGTTCTCTTGGATCTGATTTGCTAATATTTTGTTGAGAATCTTTTTTTTTTCTCTTTTACTGTATTTGTTAGGGTGTGGGGGTTAGCTCTCTTATGTGAGGCTTTCTAGGGAGTAGTCAGGATTCCAAGTTGTCCTTTAAGCATCATGAGAATGATGGAAAAGAAGAGAAGCAGTAGCTTTTGATGGGCATTGGTAGGGACTGGGTGACGGTTTCCAAGCACAGTTTGTTCTAACCACTAACACAATAGCACAGATCTCACCTCAGAGGGAATAGGCGTTTACTCTGGAGTCAAGTATGCGTGTTTGTGGCCTGGGAACACAGGTTAGCTTACCCCAAAGACATTTCACCATGGAAAAAGTTTCATGTAGAGTGTGTGTGTGTGTGTGTGTGTGTGTGTGTGTGTGTGTGTCTGTGTGTGTCTGTGTGTGTGTCTGTGTGTATGACAGAACACAGAATGCTATAAATCAGGAAAACTTTTAAAAGTTTGATTTCTGGACTTGAATGCTTTGATAGCTGGACCTTACTGGTCAGCCTCAGGAGGAGGAAGTGGCCAAATAAGGGAATAGACCTTGGTGGTTAGCTTTAGGAATGCATTTTTGTAAATTCAAAAAAATATATTTATTAACCTATTTGTCACAAGAATGCTAGGTCAAGTAAAGAGATGGTGGAAAAAAAAAGGCTACTAAAGAGGCTAAAGAAAACCCAGGATAATGTACCTCCTGACCTGTAAATGCACTCACAAAAGCTCTAACCAGGTGATCAGCCTTGTGGGATCTCTAACACAGGTACTTTTCCCCCTCTGAGAATTTTAATTCACAGTCCTCTTGCTGATCAAGTTTTACCATGCCACCTCTGGTGACCTGTGTTTTCAATCAGATTTAAGTACTCATTATGGATAGAGCACAAACAATAAGACTCTAAGGTCAGGTCCTCTAACTGTGTCTCAGGCTGGGACATTTGTGGGAACTTGAGTAGCCTCAAGGCACAGAGCGATCAAACCATTATGTGTTTGTACCCAACTGAGCCAATAAAGTTCTTTCCGACCCAGGAATGGGTCATGCTTTGTCAGCCATTCTTATGCGATGGCTTTACACCATGGGGTGTTTCCCCTGACACCTCCAGGGAACCTCCATGGAACAAGTGTCTTTTTGACCCAGCACCCCTGGAGTCCCTAAACTAAGGGTGGTGAGGTTGTCATAAGGAAGAGAGACCGCAGAAAATCCCAGCATTAGATCTGTTTGCTGGTCTAAGGACTCCATTTCTTTGAAGAGTTCTCAGGTGTCTGGGGTTTTCTTTGTTTACTTCCCTTTAGCAGTTTGAGAAATGTCTTTTCATCCTCTGGAGAAGCGCAAGGTTCCCACTGAGACTTTTGTTTTTAGTCTAAGGAAGACTCCTTTACAGGAAACATCCCCACTTGCTCTCTTGCTGCCTTTATGATCCTTCACCTTTGACTTTCAGCAACTTGTTTGGAATGTGCTTGTGAGTGCAGCTGGGAGTCTATAAGTTTCATAGACTGGGAGTCCATTTCTCTCCCAGGCGAGGAGCTGTGCACTATTTCATTAATTATGCTTTCTAGTCATCTCCTCTCTCACTTGTATCACCATAATGGGAATATCTATTTCTATAGCAGAGTATCAACAGTCTTGTCAGATAAACCTATCCTTGATTCTCTCACTCGACAACCCCTAATTGGCTTATGTGCTTAAGACAGGTAGGTCATTGGGAGTGTATCTTAACGGTAGAGCACGTGCCCACCACGTGCAAAGATCTAGCTTCAATTTTTGACACTAATAAAGACATTCTTTTTTTTCCTGCTTGATCTAAATAGCTGTTGTGACTCTCAATGATATTTTTAAAAACACATTCATTGACTTCTTCATCTACGAAACCTGTTGATTTTTTTCTGTGATATCTGTGACTTTTGAAGTTTCTCATTTGGAGCTTAAGGATTTCTTTAATCGTTCATTGAGCTATTCATCATCTGCACTCTCTTGTGTATTCCTGAGTACTAAGGAGAATATCATTTTAAATTCAATTTTCAAGAATTGCTTAAATCCCTTTGAGATGGGGAATCTGGGAGAAGGAAATTCCTTTGTCCCGTTGGAGACGCCATGCCCCTAACTTTTTCTTTCTTGTATCTTTGTGTGTCTGCCTGCTTCTGAGCAACATCTGCCTTCTCCAACTCTGTGGGCTTTGATTAATAGCAAGATCCGTGAGGTGTGGTGTGTTAATTTGAATCCTGGATGCACTCACCAGTGTGGTCTGTGCAGCTCATCTATAATTCTACCAGCAGTGTTTATGGCTGTGCTGAAGACCTTGGCTGTAGATGTTATTTTGCCTGGTTGGGTTTGTTTGGGTTTTGTTTTGGGTTTTGTTTTTTTTTTTATTTCTGTTTTGTTTTACTATGGTGGTGTTAACACCAGTGAGATGTTTTGGTGCTCTTTTGCTCCACCCCTGAGAGAGATGAGGTCCACAAGGAGAGCCTCTGCAAGTGCTGCTCTCTAAAGGACTTATCTTTTGTCAGTGTCTGGCAGCTGGGAGGGACAGTGGTAGGCAGAAGGGAGCTGTGACACTTGACACCCTCTAGTGGTACAATCCAAAGCAGGCCTTGGGTACTAGGAGCCCTTAGGAGATAATTACTGGAAGGGCTCATCTCCAAATATCTCCCACCTTGTTGAATTCTGGTGAGTAAATGTTATAAGGCTTTAGTACACAGTGCAAGGGTCTAGTCTCATCAAATCAAAGAAGGTTTTCTCGGTCCACTGGCTGACACCAGCCAGACTGGTCACAGTCACGAACTCCATGGCTGCTTCTCCTGGAAATTACATATGAGGGCCACTGTCTTTTGACCTCACTGAAAATAAGCCTACCAATTTCTTCTCACTACCTGTTCGGCAGCTAACATTAAGAGCATAAAAGTGCGGGTTCACATTTGACAACTGAAGATGATCCTCCTGGGTCCAAGGAATACACACTCATTGAACATAAAGAGGAAGCTAAGCATGCAAAGTCTTCAAAGAAATAGGCTTGTAGGACATAAGCCATGTAATAGTGAGATTAATTGTCAACTTGACACAACCTACAATCGTCCCTGAAGAGTCTCACTAAGGATGGCCTCGGGGCACTTCTGTAGGGGGTTTTCTTATTTTAATTAAGGTGGGAAGAACCAGTCCACTGTGAACAGCACCATTCCCTATGCACAGGGCCCTCAACTATATAAGAGTGGAGAGACCAAGCTGAGCAGAGGCAAGCAGGTAAGCATGCATTCGTTTCTCTCTGCTCTTGACTGTGGGTTGGAAGCTCCTGCCTTGACTTCCCCACATTTATGGACAGCAATCTGAGACTATGAGCTAAAACAGTCCCTTTCTCCCTTAAATTGCTTTCTGTCTGAGCATTCTATCACAGCAAAGGGGATGAAATTTGTAGCCAATGTAGAGCCAATGACAAGGTCTCTCTCCACGATGACTCTTTCTTCTTAGCATCTCCTACATTTCCAGCCTTTCTAACACTCTTCATTTCCTCAAAGGGTGACAACCTGTGAAAAACTGTACCAAAGACTTACAGTGTAGGAGGAAGTCAAAATGATTGGGGTTAGGGGTGAGCTCATGCCAAGTTGACCCAAACAAGCATTCAAACAAGCAAATGAGACAAGGAATGCTCACACTAAGTTCAAGTCCTTAGGGTGTTTGCAGTAACTACAACCACAAAAGTCTCTGTATAGCCTTAGGTTTCATTTGCGGCAAAAACAAGATCAATAACTTGTAGAGAAGAAATGTGGGGTCAGGTCCATGGCCGCACATGCCATATTTGAAAGCCATGTTCCGTAGGAACCACTAGGTGATGCTCTTTCTATGCCTGAAGTTTATGGAGACCAGGCCTATTTTACCTACATGATTTAGAACTTTGCTACTAGTCTCTCTCTCTCTCTCTCTCTCTCTCTCTCTCTCTCTCTCTCTCTCTCTCTCTCTCCTTTAAGTAGGTTTCTCTTGCATCTTTCTAGAATGCTGTCCTCCTTAATCAGGTAGTCAGTAAGTCACAGGCCTTTATCAAGGTCCTAAGCAAGCTGAAGTTCCAGGCCGCTGGGTGATGATAGTAACAGAAATTTAAAGATGGCTATACATGAAGCCTATTGCTCAAAGGCTGGGGCATGTGCAGTCAGTCTGAGGTCTTCTGTTATCGGTTGTATTTCTTTAAACCTCTCCCCCTCACAGTACAGGAAATCCATGCTGTCTCTAAGTGTTCTTATTTGTGATGGCATGGAGGAGTCTGTGTTCACCCCAAAATGTGTGACCTCCTTAGGTAGGAGGGATGGCTCAGCAGGTAACAGTAAAACCTGATGGATGACCTGGGTTCTATCCCTGGAATCTATATAAAGGTAGGAAAGATACATTTCGCAAAGTTGTCCTCTGACACCATGCCTCAAGACATATACATGCATGTGCGCTCGTGCGCACACGTGCATGCACATACACACACACACACACACACACACACACACACACACACACACACACATACCATATGCTAATAATAATAGTTTCAGTAAGTTTATAGGCCGTATTCAACCATTGTTGTCTGTGTATCGAATGGTCGCAATGTCATGGGAACAGCAAAAACATAAAACATAAGTGTCATCGTTATCTAACTAACTTGGCACCACGAAATCATGGATACTCTCCTAATATTCAGCAGAATCTTGTGATGGCTGCAGAGGATGGTGGTCCAGCCCATGACCACAGTGATAACCCATCATGATGCTCTTGGGCCTTTTGCCGGGAGAACAGAAAGTGGAAGTGCTCGAATTCGCTTTGACCCAAAAGTGACTGGCATACTCGGATGGTATGTGTGCTTCAGATTGACCTCTCTACAAAGAAAATGAGAACCTAGATCAGTAAATACATAAATTGTAGCCTAATACATACAAGACTCTAGTAAAGTTGTGACTGAACCTCAGCCCATCGCAGCAACTGGATTGTAACCAATCCTAGGCAGAAATCTACCAAATTGTGTCCACACAAGGTAAGATGTGAGTGCATTAAGTTAACCTGATGTCATTTCTTCCTCCAGTTATGAATACAGCTGACCTCATGGAGGGAGTGGCCTTAACATTCTTACTTAGGTACTTAGGGTCACCATGATGCTCAGTCAGAGAAGCTCTTTTTTTTTTCTTTCTTTTTCTTTCTTTTTTTTTTTTTTTGCTTGAATTTTTTTTTAGAGAAGCTCTTTCATGCTCAAATATTTTTGCTCAATTTTACCAGTAAAATTCATAGACAGTTACCCAGCCATGTACCTGAATGTAGCTAGAGGATTTTGGTAAGGAATTTGTAAGCAGGGTTTGTAGCAGTGTAATTCACAGAAAGTGTCCATCTGTACATGAAGGAAAAGCAAAAGGTCCCCTTCAAGTGACCAAAATACATCCCTGAAGCAGTCAAGTTTATAGAGCGATGGGATTTATTTTGCTCACAGTTTTGATGGTTTCCATCCAAGATCAAGCAGTGTGATCTGCCTAGCCTCTGGTGAAGGCTGCACATTACAGTGGGAACAGACAGAGATAAGGCAAACCAGAGAAAGTGGTTTGTCCCACAATCCTCTTGGTGAACCTTCTCCCAAAGACATAATGACCTTTCACTATGCACCATCATAGGCTGTGGGACATTTGGGGGGTGGGGGCTGTCAACATTCAGACCACCAAGGTCTCTGCTCCTAGACACCATAGGTCTCTGTATTTCAAAAATGAAAACATGTTTATTCTACCCCCAAGAGCCATAATGTCTTAACTGTTGCAGGACTGATCAAAGCCTAAGCACACTGTCTCAATTGAGACTCAAGGTAAACTGAGCTGATGCCCTGTAAAAGGCCAAACTGAGCAACACACTTCCAAGATGCAATGGTGGAGCAGGCTCAGGAGATACAATGGTGGAGCAGGCACAAGAGGTACAATGGTGGAGCAGGCACAGGAGATACAATGGTGGAGCAGACACAGGAGATACAATGTTGGAGCAGGCACAGGAGATACGAGTCCTATTTCTAACATGATAAAGAGAGAGAAAGGAAGTAAGAATGACTCAGACGCACATCTGAAAGCCAGTAGAGCAAGCACTGAATCTTAGGAAGTCTGGCTTCCCGGTCACATTGGGTGGGATGTGGCCCAAGGGCTTGGGACACCCTGCCCTTGTGCCTTTGCTGCTTGAAGACCATATGGTTCCTCTCTGGGGCAGATTTTGTATGCTGCCTCCAGTTTTCAGTAGTGGGCACCTGCTGTGCTGGAGCACCTGCTATTCTAGGGTTTCCAGGCTCTTTGATCACTCACACTCAGCAATGCTATGCACTATCCCACCAAGGAAGGGCACTGTGATGGAAGCCTGGTCTTACCTCCTTCTTGTCTGTAAAACCAGCTTCCCTCAGATGACACCGTCTGTGGCCCTGGAGTATTTTGCCAGCTTAATGTGAATAAAGGAAATCTGGGGCAGCCTTGGGTACACAGAATGCCTTGGTCCCCTTTCCAGGGTGTGCCCAAGGCTGGTCATATGCTCCATCATTGTAGCCACGTGCACACAATCTCAACTGTTCCGTTCTAAGACAAACTACTTGCAACACTGCAGGAGTGCTGGGTGCCCCCAAGTGACTATACTGCAGGAGTGTTGGGTGCCCCCAAGTGACTACACTGCAGGAGTGCTGGGTGCCCCCAAGTGACGACACTGCAGGAGTGCTGGGTGCCCCCCAAGTGATGGTCCCCTCTCTGCTCTTGGACAGAGAGATCAAAATAGGATACAAAAAAAAAAAAAAAAAAAAAAACAACTCTGAGCTCAGTGAAGGATGGCATAGCTAATGTTCTCATGTTCCCTCACCTGTGTTAAGGAAACAGCATGGGAATCAGAGGTGAGCCTGAGAGCTGTGAGTTGGGCTAACAGTGTGGACCTCACTGAGACCTGCTGCGATGCAGGGACAGAGTCAGGGCCTTCTGAGATCCTAGATAGGAACTCAGTCAGAAATGGGAGGCGCAGCTTACACATCAGGTCCTTTCCCAGAATCCTGCTGAAACACTCTCTGCATATCCAAAGGTGGAGCCAACACAAACCCACAGACATCCTCAGGACAAGACTTGAGGCCCAGGCATCACCTGGAGTGGAGCAGCTGAGAGGTGGGGGAGGGGTACCAGTCAGTCAGTCAGAATCAGGTGGCAGGGGCAGCATGGAGAAAGGCAGAATAGCAGCCACCCCTCCTCCAGCACTCCCCTGTAACCTACAAGCTGAGCGAGGCTTCTGAGGTCTTAGGAAGGTCCCCAGGGTGCAAGGGACAACACACAGCCTCCTCAGAGCTCAGTGACAGCCTTAGAGCCCACATGGTGGCTCCCGGAAAGGGAATTAGGGAACTGTGCTCTCTCCCCGAAGCAAGCCACCTCTCCAGCAAGAATAAAAATACCAGCCAGGAGATATCAGGCTGCAATGTGGAAGAGTTGGTTGCACAACCTGACACAGGTTCCTCAGCTGCTCCCTGTGCCTTGGGGTCTTTGCCCTCAGGGTCCTCCCTGTATCAATATGTATCAATATGTATGTATCAATAGTCATGTGCAATGGTTCCATGAAGCCACTGACTTGACTCACATAACCCCCTTATGCTGGTTACAATGTAAAGAATAGTCTTTCCCTTGCCTCTTCTATCTCTGTCTCATTATTCTCTTAGCCACTCCCCAGTGAGGCTTCTTGGGATGACATCTCGAGGCCAAATCCAAAGACTTCCCCTGGGTGAACATTCCTATCCTGATGATATCAACAAATGCCTTTTTCCATGCAGTTAACACTGCAAACTCAGGGCCAAGAGCCCAGCGTGTGTATAACCTCAGAGAGGGGACATGTGGGACACAGAGAGCAGAAGAGGAGCAGGTGATGCTAAGTATTAGCCTCCAGGGTGGCTCTGAGTCCCACCTCCAGACTGCAAGGCTGTGTGGAGTATAAAAAGACGAAGGGAGAGGTCCATGCTTCACTGAGGCCATCGCTGTTGCATGCAAAAGACTTTCCTGGATGACCCACGGCCTCCTTCAGTAGCTCTCTGAGGTAGGCTGCAATGGCCACAGGGCTGCTCACATTTTCCTTTCCAGATGGATGGCTCTGGCTGGTTATGCTGGACTAAGTCAGCTCAAGGAAGAACAACCAAGCCCTCAGGTCACATCATCACCTGACCAGGCTCATATGCAGCCCCAGAATCTCCTTCAGCACAGAGGGTCCAGGGCACATACCCTCTGTCATCCTATAAAGCTCCAGGATAAGAGAATGAGGAACAGCCGGTACTACGTAGCTAGCCCACCAGCCTCCCACTGGCCCCAGACAACTAGCCCACCAGCCTCCCACTGGCCCCAGACAACTAGCCCACCAGCCTCCCACTGGCCCCAGACAACTAGCCCACCAGCCCCCCACTGGCCCCAGCCATCTCTGCTTAGTAAGTCCTTCGCCAGCCAGGAAGGGGCTGCCATGTGGGCACTACGTGTCCCAATCAGCAGCCCAAGCCGTGGCACCATCTGCACAAAAGAGGAAACAGGCATTAGGTGTACTTCTTGTGGGCAGAGCCGGGACACAAGAACAGCCTCTTTCTAGAACGTAGCACGTAGTGGGGGACAGTGTTGAGCATTGGTCAGGGCTGACCTGGTCCATTGTTGAAGTTCTTCTTCAGCCTGGGCTACTAGCCTTAGGCCCCCTGCCTTTCTCTGGATAGCCACTTCAGAAGATCTGTTTAAGAGAATCTCACTATTTCTCCCCCTACACTTGCTCTGTCTTTGGAGTTCTTTTCCCCTTATGCTTTTGGAACCCAGGCCTCACTGCAGACCCAGATTGCGGCTTTGGGTTTTAATGGCTCTTGACTGCCTTAGAAAAGAAAGGACCCCTTTCAGGCCTAGATTTTTCAAACCCAAATTCCAGAGCTCTGTCTGAAGTCCTTGCCCTCTGCTCTCAGGGCCCCCACCTTCCGTCCAGGTGCTGTCTGTCCTTGATCTCCTCATGGGAACTCCCACTCCCAGGAGGCAGAGATGTGTTCATTAACTCTCCAGATAACCTGTGTGTCCCCCTGTTCCCTCCTCCACACTCATTCTTATCTGGGTTCATAACCCCGAATTCCATCTCTGTTCCATGCCCCCAGCTAGTGTTGACGACTAGGAGTTTACAAAACCTATCTCGTTCCTCTCTCCCAACCCCCAACCCCACCCCATCCTGTACTGCCCCAAGGTCACACCCTGGTGCCAGATTGATCTCTCCTTTAATTCTTCTTACTCCCTCCCCCACCCCCACCCCCACTACCTTGTCTAACAAGCTGTGGACAAGTTTAAGTATTTGTTGTAACAAAATGGCTGGTGTCAAAGTCCAAATCAGAATCCAGATTGGTTTTTCCCTCCTCTCCTCATGACCCCCAAAACTGTGTTTCCCTAGAAGGCCCTGATTCTCCTTGACTGACTTCAGGTGGCCAGGATACCGAGAGAAACCGCTGAGCTGCCGGAGGTATCATCCTACAAGTTAATGGATCCCCTACCCCAGCCCCCATCAAAAACAAAAACAAACAAACAAAAACTCTTGCTATTCTCTGTGCCTATCTCTAAGCCTAAGCCACATGCCCAGTGCAAGCAGAGCCACAGGAACTGCCTCAGTTGTACACACAGCACATGCCAGCAGCTGGAGACTAGCCTAAGCCAGCTCAGTTTTCCTGACTGAGTAACCTTGATGATGTGGTTAAACTACGCTGAGTCTTGCTCTTCCGTCCTTGTCAGTCTGATGGAGCCAGCTGTCTGGAACCCATAGGTAATGGCCACAAACACTTCCAGAACCTAGTGTGTCTCATAGGCTCAAGATCAGCAGGAGTCCCCAGGCTCAGAATGTCATGGAACTTGGACTAAAAGCAAGCCATGCTCAAGGAACCTATAATGTGAAGGTAGCTGTAGTTGGGTTAAGAGGGAGATGACAGAAGTTAGTGCCATCAGGGGTTGGTCAGTGAGAGTTACCTTGGTCCTGATTTGGGGCTTTTATACCCTTCTCTGTCTTACAGGACAATGCCACCCTATTTCTATCGCAACTTCTTCTTGCTAGCCAGTCTATGCTATGCCCTCCCTGGCTCCCAGACTAAAGGCTACCAAGAAACAGATGCCTTATACCATGACAACAAGGACCAGGAGCTCCCCCAATGTCAGAAAATTATATCCACCATCACCAACATCTCCTTGTTCTTGCTTGAGAAGGCAATCCATTGGCCCAAACAAACCAACATTGTGTTCTCCCCAGTGAACATCATGGCTGCCTTTGAAATGCTCTCCCTGGGAGCTAAGGGCAGCACTCACCATCAAATTCTGAAGGGGCTGAGACTCAGTCTCATAGACATGACTGAAAAGGAGGTACACAAGTGTTTTCAACATTTCCTCCATACACTCTTCCAGCCAAATCAGCAGCTCCAGCTGACCATGGGCAGCAGCCTGTTCATTGATAAGCATCTGAAGGTGGCAAACAAGTTCAAAAATGTGGTAACAGAGTCATACCACTCGGAAGCCATTACCATAGACTTCAGGGACACTCGAGAAGCCATGACACAGGTCAACAAACATGTGGAGAAGCAAAGCTATGGTCATATAGTACAGGTGGTCAAGGAACTGCCAGTAGACACAATTCTGGCCTTGGTGAACTACATCTACTTTGAAGGTAAGGTAGGGCTTGCACTGGGAGGGCAACCATGGAGGTCAGAACCCTGGAGTTCAAGTTCTTATTCTCAACTAGAAAAGAATTTATAGATGGGCAAGATACTGAGCAGGTAAGAGTTCATTTGGAAGAGGAAGTACTTGTCAAAGCAGGCAGGTTGGGGAGAAGTCTGGTGGACTCATAAATGATAATGACCTTGGGACAGTTGGGGTGTTGCTCATTATAGAGTCAGAAATGGTGATGAGTAAGGTGTGTGTGTCATGGACATCCTTTGACTAGCCCCATCTTTTGATGATGATTAAGTCACACAATGACCTATGGTCATGCCTTGGAAGCATGGATATCACTAGCTTTAAGTGGGAAGTGGTGGCATTTTACATATATTTACTTACTCTTGTGAGTACGTGTATACCTACACATGCCATAGTACATGTATGGAGGTCACACCAGATACAACCCATGATTGTCAATTCCTTCCTTCTACTGTGGTTCTTACCTACCATCTAGGCTCGAGGGATCAAATTCACTTAATCAGGCATGGAGGCCCCTGTTACTCAACTACATAATAACCATGGTATCCAAAAGAGAAAAACAAACAAAAAAATCATTTTTTTTTTAATTTGAGATATGACCATCTCACCTTCATAGTGAAAGCTAACCATTGCTCTCTGGTCATGGAAGAGCTAACAGTTACCCAGAGCAACTAATTCCTGCCCCCCAACCCCCCCACTCCCCACGCCTGACATCCTGTCTGAGAATATTTAAGTCATGACCCTTTGGTAGGGTCTGGGAATCAAAGCTAAAATGCCTTCCATCCACCATAGCATCTTTGTCCCTGGGCAGAGTCCTGTACAACTCTGCTGTGAAAGGTGGGTCTTGTCCCCAGCCCCATCATCTGCTCCTTTCCAATGAGCTCAGTCCTTGAGGCTCTGCCATCTCTGATGGTCTCAGTGGTGACACTTGTGCACATCTGAGGAGACTCTGTCCTGGCATCTGCACATATGAACTGTCCTGAATACAGACTGAATGATTATCTGAAAGGGGCAGGATCTTTCAGCAGCGAAGTTTGACTTAGGAGCTTCCAGTGTTCACCCAGTATCTCCATGCAGGGGCAGAGCTGTACCTCAGTGATGGAGAGGGTCCTGACTACATGGGAGGTCCTTAGTTTAGTTTCTACCACAAACAAGTCCTGAGGAAACTATCAAATATACCTAATATCCAAAAGAGAACAAGCAGGGAGGGAGGAAGGAAGTTGCAAATTTTCCAATAATTAGTCCAACACAAACGTGTTCTATATCCTCTACAGCTTCAGGTGATCATCAAAACGTCTGTTGGGCAGACTTTTGTGGTCACACTCAGCCCATCATTGATACTTGATGAAGCTGAGGCTAAGAGGGTAGCATCTCACAAGGGGCCAGGGGAACACTTGATCTGACATTTAGCTAAATTTTGATCCCACCACTTGCTGATAGCCTCTTCCCTCTCCCCAGGAATCCAGAACGTTGAAGTTGATGCTGAACATGTTCTGAAAGCTAAGTTCTACCCGGATCCAGGCAAGGTGAATCTTGTGACCATGGTCAACCGTTTGGGTAAATTTTACCTGCACAAGGATGAGACTCTGTCCAGCTGGGTGCTGGTACAGCACTTTTTAGGGAATGCCATGGCCATCTTCATTCTGCCAGACCTTGGGAAGATGCAGCAGCTGATACAGAACCTGAGCCATGAGTACCTCAATCGCCTTCAGAGGCATATTAACCCAAGGTGATTCCACAATATGTGGACCTATTCAGAACTGTCCTATCCTCTGTTATCAGTCACCCCTCAGGACTGGCCACCAGCCCAGCTGAGGCAGGTGGACCCCCATCCCTGGTCACAGCTACTACTCAAGACCTAGAGCCTCTTGAAAAATAGTGCTAGCCAAGTTGTATACCCCAGCAATGATCACTGGGAACACTATGGTTCTGGTGTTTGAAATTGCCTTCACATCATGCACACTGAGCCTTCCAAATGTGTCCTGCTGGGCTTTGTGAACAAAGATGGGCTTTGAGATAAAGACTACAATTGGTACAATTTCCAGGACAGAGTGTGTACCAGGGATGTCAGTCTGAGAATTTCCAGAGAAGACAGTTGTCCTGGGGCAGCGAAGAATGGCCACCAGCACACTGAAGGAGGATAATGCAAGGGAAAGGCTAAAGGGGACTTGGGAGGAATTTCTATAAGTTTCTTGGACACATGTAGTCCATTGGTCAAGAAACCGTAAGACAGGAATAGGCATTGGTAAAGTTATTGTTGCTGGGCAAGCTTTCTGTCCCGAGGACTAATCTGAATCGCTGTAGTCTTGAGCATTATACAGACTGGTAAAAAGGAAATTGATGTTTGCTCCGGAGTATGAGGTGCTTGGGCCTTGGACTCTCCTAGAAAAGGCACTCCTCTCAGAGAATGAGTTCAACTGGGTGGGATGTCTCTCATTGTGGAGATTGGCAGAGCTTGGCTGAAGAGGCCTAGAGAAGGAAAGATTAAGGGTGGACCTCAGGGCACATTTGCAGGAGGTTCTGTTCTCTTGTCACTCTTGAGTGTGGGTTCCCAAGAGCCAAAACATCAGAGTGTGTTCTCCATCAGTGTCTCCAGGCCCTGCTGTCCCTTTCGCCAGCCTGAGGCAAGTGTAGGCAGAGGAGCTGCTCTGTTGAGTACAGCCCTAAGGCCCTGGACTCCCAGCAGAGAACAGAAGACAAGATGGAGCTGAGATTAGAACTAGTCACAGAGCTAAAGAACATGTTGTTCCCAGGCATCCTTCAGGGTACAGGGTCACTCCACTCTTCTTGCCTGAAGATGTCACGCTGTTGCATCAGCTCCTGCTAACTCTCAGGAGCGTTCCTAGCTACCAAGAGGGAGGTGAGGCAGGGTTCCATGTGAGCACCTTGATTCTGTCAGGAGGATTTCTCAGAGGAGAAGGAACTTGAGGAGCTGCTGCTATGGTCAGAGACAACAAGCAGTAAATGAGAAAGAAAACACTTTCCCAACATGGTGGGTCCCAGAAGAACAGGAAGGACTATGAGACTTTGGTTTTTCTTCCACTATGACAGGTTTGCAAGCTTATTTTTCCCCAAATTTACCATCTCTGCCACCTATGACCTGATGACAGTCATGAGGCAGCTGGGAATCACCCAGGTCTTCAGCAGCGAGGCTGACCTCTCAAAAGTCACAATGGATGGTCCTGTGAAACTGTCCAAGGTGAGGCCACCTAACCAATGAGTAGTTCCAGGTGTCTGGATAGCAGAAGGGGATGCAGAGGGCACGACTTGGGCACGAGGCTGAGGGTGGAGAAGGCACATGAGCAAGGCCCAGGTCTCAGGAGGTAGCTAGACAGGGTGAGGTCAAAGGTCAGAGCTGAGAAATGACTTCCCTGGCAGTTGGTACCATGATTTTTTTTTTCTGAGGTTTTTCTTTGGCAATCTTTACCCAAGGCCTCCTACTGCTTTAGTGTTGGTTTCTCATACATATTGGGAGAGTCTTAGTCTCAATGACTTCAGAGAATGTTCTAGAATCTTCCACAAAGTGACAAGTATACCACAAAGTCCAATTTATGGGTAACCAAGGAAGCCAACAGTTCCTGGAAAATAAGTAAACCCAAAATAAGTGTGGTTGAACATGAGCTGTAGATTTGGTGAGTTTGTGCACTCTGAGGGTCACATTCAGAGTCTTTGACTCAAGAAGCTAAACACTATGCATTTGAAAAGGGACACAGAGAACATAGGGTACAGAGAGGCCCTTCCTCTCTGAGGTTTCAGGCTGCATCAAAGTGTATGAGATATAGTGGTCAGAAAGGGAGGAAATAAAAAAGAAGGCCAAGTCAGGGAAGGTTCTAAGTGATTATGGAGAGAGGCAGTGATGGACAAGGTAAGACTGTCCAGGAGGAAGATGGCCCAGGGTGGCCCTCCTTGAATCTTACTTCAGCCTAAAGTGGGGATGTCAGTTTCTTTTTTGTTGTTGTTTTGTTTTGGGGTTTTTTTGTAGTTGTTGTTTTGGTTTTGGTTTTTTGAGACAGGATTTCTCCATATAGCCCTGGCTGTCCTGGAACTCACTTTGTAGACCAGGCTGGTCTCGAACTCAGAAATCCACCTGCCTCTGCCTCCCGAGTGCTCATAGTTTCTGACATCTCTCTCTCTCTCTCTCTCTCTCTCTCTCTCTCTCTCTCTCTCTCTCTCTCTCTCTCTNTCTCTGAAGTTTCAGGCTGCATCAAAGTGTATGAGATATAGGGGTCAGAAAGGGAGGAAATAAAAAAGAAGGCCAAGTCAGGGAAGGTTCTAAGTGATTATGGAGAGAGGCAGTGATGGACAAGGTAAGACTGTCCAGGAGAAAGATGGCCCAGGGTGGCCCTCCTTGAATCTTACTTCAGCCTAAAGTGGGGATGTCAGTTTCTTTTTTGTTGTTGTTTTGTTTTGGGGTTTTTTGTTGTTGTTGTTTTGGTTTTGGTTTTTTGAGACAGGATTTCTCCGTATAGCCCTGGCTATCCTGGAACTCACTTTGTAGACCAGGCTGGTCTCAAACTCAGAAATCCACCTGCCTCTGCCTCCCGAGTGCTCATAGTTTCTGACATCTCTCTCTATCTCTCTCTCTCTCTCTCTCTCTCTCTCTCTCTCTCTCTCTCTCTCTCTAGGCTGTGCATAAAGCTGTGCTGGGAATTGAAACTAGAAATGGAGAATACCAAGAAGCTTCAAAGTTTTACAATGCTTTGTCGCCTAAAGTCCTCACTGTGGCTTTCAACAGGTCCTTCCTACTCGTCATCAAAGATGAAACCCTCCACCTTCCTTTGTTCATTGGCATAGTAAGGTACCCCACACCACACACACACAAATACATTTGAGCATCAGTCTCTCTATTTTCTCTACCAGATTCTCATCCTAGATGACTTCAAGCTCAGGCATTATATGAATTTTTCCAGGGAGGCTAATTCTCTTCACCCCAGATAAAGAAGGCAATGACAAACCAAAATAAAATAATAAAATAGTTTGTTATTGTTTTTTTAATCCAAGTCCTGCTTGGTGAGCAAATGACTGAGTACATACATTGGGGTTCTTCACAAGAATATGTGAGTGTGTGAATATTTACAAGAGCAGTTTAGGGAAACTGAACTTCTGAGCAGCCTCACACGGCAGCAGATGAGATGTCTGGAAAGCGGTGTGACTGTAGTTCCTCACACAACTTATAGGCAGCGTCACAAGTGAAGATATGCCCATCTGGGCAGCTATGCCTTGCTTACATCGTTTCAGGAAGGGGCCTGGCGAATCTTGTTTCTTGAGCCTCTGGGGTTCCTCTGACTCCATGAGAAAATGTTTCCATCTGGAAAAAGAAGCTAAGCAACACCCAGCCCCTTCCTTGGCTTCCTCTTCTACTATCCCTGTGGCTTAGATGGTACGGTCATTTTCTTTCACGCAGAGCTGAGCATTAGGACACTAGGCCATAGCAGCTGCATTAGCATTAACAATTTAACTGTTGGAAACTCAGTGTGATAATCACCATCCGCTGCAAAGAAGAAGCTATCCTGACCTAGGCTACCAGTAGCAGTGATCCATGGGAATCAACATTTATGTTCAGAAGGTAAACTGACAGACACCTCGCATACATTTAACAAAACAATGCCATCAACCTCCTATTGTGTCTCTGACCTCCTGAGCCACAGGTTTTGTTGGGACCTATAGTACCAGATAAGAGTTCCCTCCTGGAGAGCATAGTTGGCCCCACCCATCGGCCATATTAGTATTTCACTATATCTTAGTTACTGTTCTATTGCTGTGATGAGACACCATGTCCAAGGCATTTATTAAAGAAAGCATTCAATTGGGGGCTTGCTTACAGTTTTAGGGGGTTGGTCCAAGATCATCATGACTGGGAGCATGGCAGCAGGCAGGCATGGGCAAGAGAAGGAGCTGAGATTTACACGTAATCCACAAACAGGAGGTAGAATGAGACTGGGCCTAACACAGGCTTTTTGAAATCTCAAAACCCACCCCACAATGACACAGTTCCTTATACTGCTTTTTTTTTCTGTTTCTTGGATGCTTCTCTAATGCTGCACAGTACTCCAAGGTTAGCAGTATATATAGACATTTGGTGGGGGAGTGGGGGTTTCGAGACAGGGTTTCTCTGTATAGCCCTGGCTGTCCTGCAACTCACTTTGTAGACCAGGCTGGCCTAGAACTCAGAAATCCGCCTGCCTCTGCCTCCCGAGTGCTGGGATTAAAGGCATGCACCACCATGCCCAGCAGACATTTTTTTTACAGAGGATTGAAAGAACCCCTGAGTCCCTGAAGGTCCCTGAAGGTCCCTGAAGGTCCACTGTCCTCCACCACAAGCCAGTGGCAACCAGTCTTGGGATTTTGCAGCAAAGGATCTGAAAAAAAAATCATAAAAGATAGGCTAAAGATATGAACCAGCACCAACCAAAGAACATACATGGTCTGACCTCGGCCTCCTCGCACATATGTAGCCGACGTGCAGCTCGGTCTTCATGTGGGTCCCAAACAACTGGAGTAAGGGTTATTCCAAAAGCTGTTGGCAGAACATGGGATATGTTCTTCTAGCTGAGCTGACTTGTCTGGCCTCAGTGGGAGAGGAAGCACCTATCTAACCTCTCAGAGACCTGATGTGGCAGAATGATGGGGGATAGCCTGGGAGGTCCTCACATGCTTAGAGGAGACAGGGAGAGGAGATGGGGGAAGGATTGTGTGAAGGGTGACCAGGAGTGGGGCACTGAATGGATCTAAGTTAAAAAAAAAAAGGTTATGTCTCAGCTGGTAGTGTTTGCCTAACACTGGGTGCAACCACCTGGACTGGGCACACTGATGCATAGCGTGATGACTACAGGAAGATGAGGACGTCCAAGTCATCTTCAGACTACACAGACAACTCTAGTTCCAAGGCCAGCTTGGGACATATGACACCCTATCAACACACACATAACCACACCTAATAAGGTTCAATAGAACATGAAAGTACTGCCTACCTTGGTCATTCTATTGAAAGAGCAACGTTCAGTACAAAGGCACAGGTGGGAAACATCGCCTCCCCTGGATCTCCTTAGTCCACAGGCTCGTGGTTCTCAATGAGCCATCGAGCCCCTCATCCCTGGGGCACTGCCATGGGACACCTCAGATTTTCTTGGGTTCCAGTCCCTAATGATCATGAAATAGAATGCAGCAGCAGGAGGGCTTGAACCATAGACACAGGATGTTGTAAAAATAGAACTGTGGGTTTCTAACATCATCACACAAAAATCCATACCAACTTAAAATAGGAGATTGTTTTTGCTTTCTTAGTCTAAAAGGAGACACAGTAATAAACAGAGAGTCCACTATGTGGAAGATGTTTTATGATTCCTGAATGTGTGGATGGATGCTGTTTCTTACCCCTTTTGCTAGCCTCGCAGGCCCAATTCACTTCTGGCTCTTCTGGCTTTACCGAATCCCTATCATAATAGGGATTCAGATGTTATTTAAATACGGATAACTTTGAAATCATTTCATACTGCTCTACTGCTATTTTATGCTGTTTTACTTTATTGATAGCCCTGAAAATGGGTTATTACACACCTCTTTCAGACCACATTCAAGACCGGTCAGAAACAAGCACACAATGACAGTGTACTAGCAAAGACATAAATAGTTAGGCATATATTATAAATTGGCTTTCCTTAATCTGAATAGATCTTTGTAACCTTGAAACTTCATCATCATATAAAGAATATTTTAGAATATTTTTAACCAGGTTTGAATCACACACACAGGATGCTATAAAAAATGTAACTTTGAATTTCTAACATCACACAAAAATCCATACCAACATAAACTATGAGATTGTTTTGCTTTTTAGTCTAAAGGAGACACAATATTAAACAGAGTTCATTGGGACTAAGGCATTTTATAATTATTGCTATGGACAGACACCCAGTGACTGACCTCCTCCAACCAGGACGTTCCTTACTTCCCCCAAAATGGTATCATATGAATCCATCCACAGATCAGGCCACAGATGAAGTCAAAGCCCTCATGATCTAATCAACTCTAGAAAAACCCTCCGACACAACACTAGCTGTCTGCGCCTTGCCAATTCCCTAGGGCTTTCAAAGCCCAATCAAGCTGATCATCAGAACCAACCAACACACCCCATGCCCCAGCAATGTTGTCTCTCCTTTATTCCAGAAGGAATAAAAGGTATGTTCACACTCCTGTTCAGGACAGCATGGTGCACACAAGTTGGAATAAACCCCTAAGCCACGTGTCTATCTATAAATGGCTGGACAAGCAAAAGGTAGGCAAGCATCCAACAGAATATTGTTCATTCGTTTCAAAAGGCTGAGAACTGTGTCTTCACGGAGTGAGTGTGGATCATGCTATTACCACATGATGGTCTCTGCAGCCTCAAGACCCTTGCAGGCCTGCCAGGCACAGTATGGTAAAGGTTAGAGAGGCAGGAAGTGCTGCTTGCAGGTATGCTTTACATCTGGATCTGGGTCTGAGTCTGTGGCCCTGTGTACTTTAATGTGTGCATCTGGAAGGGTATTGCGTGGGTTACAGGGATCATATGTACACATGAGGATGAAGGTATTTTATCCTTCCTGTCCTGAAGGTAAAGCTAATCCTCCTTGGAGTGGACACCAGCACTTCTCCCTCTGCTACACCAAAGACCTCTAGACCTCTTCTGAAGCTCCAGCTATTATCCAGAGTCTGTCCTAGACAACTAGGCTTGAATACAATGCAGCACAGGTTCTAGTATGCTCTCAAGGCTTCCCAGGTTGGGAGTGGGACCGACTTCAGGCAGGTAATGATTACTGAAGATACCAAGGCTTGGCATTTGTATGAACCCATGACCTCCTTTCAGCAACTCCCAGAGGTAGGCTGCAATAGCCACAGGGCTCCCTCTGTCTCCCCTTCAAAAAAGTTGGCACTGGACAGTTCTGCTTCACTGAGTTAGTTCAGAGAAAGATAACCAGGTGCTTAGGTCACAGCAACACATGGCACACCATCTTCTAGTCAGGATTACAAGCCGCCCAAAGCTCTCCTCCAGCGTGAAATGTCATCACACACATAGGGACAGAGCGTGCCCCATGCTCTGCTGTGCCTATAAGTCCCCAGGGTGAGAGCTTCAGGGGAAGTCAGTGCTGCATGACCAGCCCACAAGCTTCTCACTGCCTCCACAGACGCTACTCAGTAAGTCCTTAACCAGCCTCCTTCTGAGCCCATGGGGTGGGTACTGCCAACCTTACTACCTGCCTCCATATGTCCTCCACACAGAAGAAGGAGAGGCAGAGATTCAACTCCTGGGGGCAAATCCAGAGGAGAACAAAGACCTTGTTCTGGGATCATCTGAGCACACAGAGTACCCACTTCTGAACACTGGGTCGGGCTGACCTGGTGGTTTTCCCTCCTTGAGGAGGTCCTGGGCTGGCTCTGGGTGTCTTACCTTTGTGTGTACACCTCTACCCGGGGTGGAGGGGACTAAGGAGATACCTCAGATAGTCCTATCCATCTCTCTCATTCCCATACCCATATATGTTCAGCTTGGACATCCTTTCATACCCAGTTCAATGCCCCTCTATCCAAAGTCACAGACCTCAACCTCTGCTTGTGAATTCAAGGATTTACACAACTCCACACACAACTCTCTTAAAGGAGAAAAATGGGCTTCTTCTTCTTCTTCTTCTTCTTCTTCTTCTTCTTCTTCTTCTTCTTCTTCTGTAAAAAAGAAAAAAACTGCTACCCTTAAAGGTGTGTTTCCCAAGACTCTCTATGCACAGCCCAGGACCCTAGGCCTCTTCTGTCTGCCCCAGGCCATCTGCCCTTGATCACCTTGGAAGAACTTCTCATCTACAAGAGAAGATATACTCATTAATCCTTCACTGAACTGTCACCCTTCCAACTCCTCTGCCCTCTTTGTCACTTAGGCTCCCGCTCTGATTCCGACCTCACAGTACTCCAACTGGTCCTAAAGGCTGAAGCTTGGCAAACCTACAAACCTCCCCCAAGATCATATCCAGGTACCAGTAACCATATCTGTATTTATGTGACTAATTCCAATATGTTTCTGTTTGTAAAATGAAGCTAAGGAATTGATCTTTATTACGGGTGACATGGCTTTTGTTAAATGGGGCTGTTTCTCTTGCACTGAATTATTGTTGATGGGAGTGGAGTAGGTCCCAGACAGCCTGTTATGTATGGGACCTGGCTCTGCCAAAGTTCCTGCTCATGGACCTTAAACATATTCTTTAACCCTTCCGCCCTAATATGTTCTCATCAAGAAGTGGAGAACTGTGTAGCTCTGCAGCAGGGACTTGGACAGGAAGGAAAAGTACTTTTTTATACATGAGGGAAGCACAGACCAGGAAGACATGACCTGCCCTGAGAGGTATCACTGGGTCTTTCAATAATGAGGCTATAGAACGTGCCTGGCCCAGGTTGGGAACACAGCATAGGAATAGGAAGCTGTGGTTGCGTTTAAACATGTCAATCATTGGTTAGTGGAAGTTGTCATGGCGCTGACTCTGGGCTGTGCTCCTCCTTCTGTCTTGCAGGATGACAACATCCTTTTTCTCCCATGGACTCCTCCTGCTAGTAGGCTTGTGCTTTCTACTTCTCATAACCAAGACTAAACATGAAAAACTCCATGAAGACCCAAGCATTGATCCCTTCCAGTGCCGGAAGGTGGCTCTCACGATCTGCAATGTCTCCATCAGCTTGTTCAAAAAGACGGCCCAACTGTCGGGAAATGGAAATATTTTATTCTCCCCTATTAAAGTCATTGCTGCCATTTCAATGCTGTCCCTGGGAGCCAACAGTAACTTAAGCAAACACATCCTGGAGACCCTAAAGTTCAACAAAACAGGCTTGCCTGAAGCGGAGATCCACAAGTGTTTCCAGTATCTGCTCCATTCCATCCACCAGCCTGAAGAGTTATCATCCCTAGAAAGTGGCAGCAGCGTGTTCATCCACCAGGACCTGACATCAGTAGACAAATTTGTGAAAGGAGTCAAGGACCTATACTATTCTGACATGATCTCCATCAACTTTACAGACAGCAGTCAGGCCAAGACACAGATCAACAATTATATGACGGAGAAAAGCAAGAGGGGAGTAGTGGATATTGTCAAGAATCTGGAGAGCGACACGATCCTGGCTGTGGTGAACTACATTATCTGGAATGGTAAGGGTGTGTCACTTGGCTGAGCTGGCTCCAGGGGATTTATCCAAATAGATACTCACATTCCAATGCTCTGTCTCCTTGGAATCCCAAAATGTAGGAAGGTAGGGTGCATGCCTATATCTTCTTCAGTCTTTCACCATGAAACAGCACAACAATTTCCAGCAGTCAATAAATTTGGAAAAAAATTTTTTAATACAAAATAACCCCCAGTCTGGGCTCGACGGATCATTCTATATACAAATGCTCTTTTGAAATCTGTGTGAGTGAAACGAGAGAAGATGTAGTATTTTCTTAAAACAAATGATAGCTCAGTATACATAGGGCAGTTTCCGTAGGATATGAGACAGTAAGCACTGTAGAGAGGGTCAGCTTTGGAGTCTGAAAACATTGGCTTCAAATGTGGCCTCCATCACTCACTTGCTGTCTACACTGGACAAGCCACTTTATCTGTTTGCGGTATGACTGTCCATTTCACAAAGGTAGCCCATGGCTCTGAGGTAATGAAAGGATCAGTGAGGTTGCACAGCGCATGGAACTTGGTGGAGCACATACACTTGATCAACTAAACTTGATCCCAAGCATGACCAGGTCCTGCTTGGAACTGGTAAGGTCGGGAGCAGCTGTTCCCCAAGGAATCTATAGCCTGGGTAAGAATTCAAGGCTAAGGGCTGTACCTCTTCACCAGAGCTCCCTTTCCCCTGGGCAAAGTCCTGCCAGGCACAGCACTCAGACCACAGCTTCATTCCCTTCCCATGATCCCTTAATTTTCCAATGAGAACATGGGGTCAGGGTCTCTGAGGAGGTCTACTCATTCTGATGACTTCAGTGACAGGTTACCAAGGCACCTACCTACTCTGATGGCCAAAATGGTCATCATCTTATACAATATCAGGGAGGCTACCCAGGCATATACACTGTATCTGTGGGCTCAGGAAAGGATTCAAGGTGCCATAAAGGTTTGCCTTGAATATAGACTAAACCATTGTCAACAAAGGACAAGGAGCCTCCAAAAGAAAGGAGTACACATGTGACCTAGGGACCTCTGGTCATTTGCATTTTCTATCACTTAGTATCTCCAGAGGAACCATTTAATAAACATAACATTTTTTTAATTTAACATTTAAATAAAATAAAAATATTTAATATTAAAATAAAATATTAAACCTTTTTCCAAGGTGCTTTACCTTTGGAATCTACCAGAATATACCCAGATTCTACACACATTCCAAGTTCAAGTGACTCTCACAAAACTCTTGTGCCATATTATATCCACTCCTATTCTATTTTTAGCTCATGATACTCGGGCTCCAAGAGGAGGCTCTGGGCTCCTTTCTTCTGATATCCTCACACAGACCTAGGCCCCTGTCTGACAGCCTTCTTCCTCCTCTCCAGCCAAACTCGTCAGCGACTTTGGCTGCCGGTCCGTCAAAGTGAAGGACTACCACTTAGGATACGGAATGACGATCAAGGTACCGATGATCCGTAACATGGACAATCATTACTTGTTCCGAGTCGAGGATCTGTCTAGCACAGTGCTCATGCTTACTCTGCTCACAGGCAACTTCGCCACCTACCTCATCATACCTGACCCAGGGAAGATGCAAAAGGTCGAACAGAGCCTGACCTACCCACACTTCCGCCGGATGAGGCGACAGTTATGGACAAGGTGATCCCCAGTCCCAGGAACTACCCAGAGGCACCCAACCTCTGTTCCTTAAATAACAAAGGCCCTGGAAGACTGGCCAGAAGCTGGGGCCGCAGCCACTTTGAGGTTCCAAGCAGACTTTGTTCATTTCAGTAATGCAGGCCAGGTTCACTGACAAAAGCAGTGCTCAATATAATGAGGTAAACATGTGATCCCTTGGAGGGATCGCACCCCTTATGGACATACCCCATTCCAGAGATGCAGAGGCCAGCACGGGGGCCACAGTTGTAGTGTATATTATGGCTGAGCCAAGAAGATGAAGATGACTCTCAGGCCCTGGCCACATTGAAGGTTAGAGGTCAAAGTGGACAGTCCTCGAGGGTGTTTTGGTGACAGGGGAGGAAGCTATATGGAAAACCTCAGGAAAGAGAGCCCAGGGCATGACTATAAGAGACTCGATTTATCTGATGCTCTTGCATGGGTTTATTGGGTCCCTAGACCCATGCTCCACAAATCAGTTCTTCTGGTGCTCTGTAAACAAGCTAGGGCCTTGCTACCTGTTGCATGACACAGGCTGCATGAAAGACAGGGACACTCAGGCAGGCCCGAGTGAACTATAGACCCTCACCAGTTAGCGCTTGTGCTTGGCTGCTCTGACTCCCACTCTCTCTCGAGTCATGTCTTGGGGGAATGTCTGTCTGAGTAAGAGGGGTGGCCAAATACTGCAGGAACATGATTCCATGTGAATACCGTGAGTCTACCTCGTGGGCGTCTCTGAGGAGATGGCATTTTAGGGACAACTAGGACAGGTATTGGTTCTTCCAGACTAAAGGAAAGCTTCCTTTCCCACACACCAGGATGGTTGATTTAGAGATACCAGAACTCTCATTGTCTGAGACCCATGACTTGGAGTCAGTGATGAGTCTACTAGGAATCACCTATGTTTTCAACAGTGGCACCAACAGCTCCGACATGAATGACACACTTCGGCAGTCCTTCAAGGTAAGGTCACCTCACAGTGACGGTTCTGTGTCTGTTGGAGTCAGATAGGGTAGAGGTGCAGCTCAGACATGAGGCTGAGGGTAGCTAGCGGAAAAGATGCAGACCAAGGCACAGCCGAGCTCCTCCAGAGGGACTGTTGGGATTTATCTGGAGGATGGGGTCAGAGGTCAAAGCTACAACAGGGAGATTCTTGTGCTTCAGATAATAAAAGTAGCTCTCCTGGCCTCCCTGAACCTCAGGCTCACAGTTGCCCAGGACAATTGAGACCCTGGGGTTCAATTTGCCTATATTTATACAGAGAGGATTGGGCTCACTGACCTAGGACATTATCCTAGAATTTTTTTCACGTGTGGCATTTAGAGCAACTCAAGAGTCCAAAGTATTATTGAGTTTTCCAAACATACCACTGGTTCAGGGAAATTAAAGGTAGTTCAGGATGGGCACACCTGGTGTCTGGACATTCGAGGTCATCTTCAGAAACCCTATCCCCAAAGAGTTCACAGCTACACACTGGCAAGGGGACCCTTGTACCAAAGACGTGAAATACAAATGTCCACACACACACACACACACACACACACACACACACACACACACACTGTAATGCTGTGAAATATATCTAAGGCTATGAGAGATTGAGTCAGGAAAGGAACATGAAAGGGAATCGGCCAAAGCAGGCAAAGGCTAGAGGGGGCGTGCGGGAGGGGCTTTGGGTCACCACCATGGAGCAGGCTGAGGGCTGGGCAGTGTTATAAAGGATGGACACAGCCATTAGAGGGTTTTCCTATGTAAGTCCCACATGCACTCTTACCCTAGGCCAGAGCAGGTGTTGCCTGCTTCTGACATACTTCTGCTTCTCTTCCTACAGGTGGTAAGTAAGGCTGTGCTGACCATCGATGAAAAGGGGTCAAAGCCTAGTACAAACTCATGCTTTAAAAAGGACGGATCAATAGATATAGGCCGGATTCAGTTCAACAGACCTTTCCTGATTTTCATCCAGGATCACGTGCATGATGTCCCCCTCTTTTTAGGCAGAGTGGTAAATCCCCAAAACTAACTGCTCTTGGGAATCAGTGTCTCTCCTGAGAGCCATGTCCAATTCTGGGTAACATTAAACATGGGGCCGTTTGGCCCTGCCTGAGTGCAAGCAGCAAACCCCTCTCCTTGTGGTGTCTGTGTCTTCCTCTGTCCCCTGAGGTATGTGGAGTCTCCAGGTCACAGTGCATCGCAGTGTCTCCTGCATCTGTGTTGAGGAGATCCCCATGATGTCCCATCTCCAGCACTGAAGGGAGAGGGCCATGAACCCTTCTGGTTGAGTTGTGTCATCTCACTGGGCCTGGCCTCTCTTATCTCATCAGAATTTTCCTGAGAATGGCTGGAAGAAATAGGTGGTAGAACTCTTCCTCCTCAGGACTGGAGCAGGACCCCAGCCTCTGTGGCTCTCATTCCTTCCCTGCCAGAAGGGACTCCAATGAACAAATCCTCCAATGAACAGAGAGGTCTCTGGGTGATTTCCCTCAGGCTTCTCCTGCCAATCAGGCCACTGTGCACAAAGCCACTTTGTCCTCTCTGACTGTGAAGCCATGCTGTATGAGTGGCTCTGAAAGGTCATAAGGATAGATACCTACATGAGAAGGGCACCTTTCCTTTCCCTAGGTGCCCCCTGAGATCTTCCTGAAATCATATGCACCTTCCCCTACCCCATCTCCAGGCTCTAACATAGTATTCCAGGTATAAATGTAAAGCTAGTGCCTCATAGTAGATCTCAGGATTCATCCTTGTCATCAGGGCCAGGCAGTCTACCCCATCCTCCTCGACCCTTGTTATGCCCAGGTCTTGGGAACCCCATAAGAACTCTAGGAATTGCTAGTCCAATGTAACATAACAAAAGAGCCTTTATTCGAGTCATGGAAGGATTGAAAACCTTTCTTTCCCACTGCACAGGTTAGGAATGCGATGCTCGCTGCTCGCTGCTCCAGTTCCGGGGCTTGGAGGGGTGGTTTTTTTTTTTTTTTTTTTTTTTGCGTTGTTGTTGTTGTTGTTGTTTAGGTTTTTTGAGTGGTGGCTTATAATTTATTTTTTATTTTTTTTATTAGATATTTTCTTTATTTACATTTCAAATGCTATCCCGAAAGTTTCCTATACCCTCCCCCTGCCCTGCTCCCCTACTCACCCACTCCCACTTCTTGGCCCTGGCATTCCTCTGTATTGGGGCATATAAAGTTTGCAATACCAAGGGGCCTCTCTTCTCGATGATGGCCGACCAGGCCATCTTCTGCTACATATGCAGCTAGAGACACGAACTCTGTGGGTACTGGTTAGTTCATATTGTTGTTCCTCTTATGGGGTTGTAGACCCCTTCAGCTCCTGGGGTACTCTCTCTAGCTTCTCCATTGGAGGCCCTGTGTTCCATCCTATGATGACTGTGAGCATCCACTTCTGTATTTGCCAGGCACAAGCATAGCCTCATACGAGACAGTTATATCAGGGTCCCTTCAGCAAACTCTTGCTGTCATATGCAATAGTGTCTAGGTTTGGTGACTGATTATGGGATGGATCCCCAGGTGGAGTAGTCTCTGGATAGTCCATACTTTCGTCTTAGCTCCAAAATTTGTCTCTGTAACTCCTTTCATGGGTATTTTGTTCCCTATTCTAAGGAGGAATGAAGTATCCACACACTGGTCTTCCTTCTTCTTGATTTTCTTGTGTTTTGCAAATTGTATCTTGGGTATTCTAAGATTCTGTGCTAATATCCACTTATCAGTGAGTGCATATCTAGTGACTTCTTTTGTGATTGGGTTACCTAACTAAGGATGATATCCTGGGCTTGGAGTTTTTATATGTGCATATGCATAAGCAGGGATCCTTGGGTTTTGGGGTTACGAGACAGGGGAGGTGACAAGAGGAAGCCATTCTTCAAACCTGATATCATTTGTTCAGACAGTGCAGAACTGTGCAGCAGGGAGGGGCCTCCTCTGACTTGGGAAGTAACTTTATTGAGCTATCAGGAACTAGTGTGTTTTTACAAACTTGACAGAGCTGTCTGGGGACACTTAATTGCCAAGAGTGGGGCACTTATCTTTTCAAGGATGCTTGATCCTTGTTTCTCTCAATGACAGGAGGCATCTGCACTGTAGAAATATTAGTTATCAAGGAATGTGCAGCCTCGGTGACACAGAGGCTGGGATATATTGCCTTTTGTCTGTCCCCAAAGCCGGTATCTGCTGCTCCCCCAGAGGAGAGGGATGTTGGAGGGTTCATTAGGGGGAAGGGAGCACCACCGTGAAAAGGGGAATTGCAATATTCTGGCGCCAGGCTGGGCCCTCTCTGTTTGCCCTATCTGAAAGGCTGTAGGCATCTATGCTGGGAGAAGAGAGGGAGGGGAGTGGTGGGAGAGTGCAGGGGGCAGAGGCAGGTTTCCTGCATCTCTTCACCTTCAGCCTTGCTAACTGCCTGCAGCAGCCAGAATCCCCTTCCCAGGAAATGCACCTACTGCCCAGAACACTTCTGTACTGTGGGAGTGCTGCCTGCTTCATCTACAGATCCCCCCATACCCCCACCCCAATCCTAACTCCCTGAATAAATGTGGACAGAAAGCACTGGCTTGAATCATAAGGCTGTTACATTTTAGATTAAAAAAAAAAGTCATGGTTGTGTGATTTCCCAGGACTCAGTAATCAACACACACCAAGTATTTCCCTAAAAGCCACACTTCTCCTTATACTAATGACCTAGTCCCTCCACCCTTCCCCAGCTCCATCAAAGTTGAGACCATCCTAATGGCTGCACTGACTCTGGACTGAAGGGTGTCAGGACCTGGGTTCTAGTTGAGACCGATACACACCAGATGTATGACCTCTGTGAAATCATCACACTCAGGGCCTCTGTATTCTTGGAGATGATAAAGTCTATTTTGATTTGGTATGTTTTCTTTTTTCCATCTCAGTAGCCCATGTGCCATTGTGAGGGATGGTGTCCTTCTGTTGAGACTATTCACTAGGAGTCAGACACACACACACTCAAAGAGGTACTGGAGAACATTCTTTCCCTGAATGTCCATAGTAGCACTTCACAGATCTGATGAGAAGCGAGGCACCATTCTCTTTGTGAGTAAACTGAAGCCAAGCAAGCCAAATTGAACTGTCACTTGCCAGTGGTTATGGGGCTGCTCACCTGGACACAAGGAGAAGCTGGTGGTTAGGGGTCTATGGTGGGCTAAAGTTAGGCCCTTGTCCAAACTTCATGTCATTCTGGGCATTGTTTCAAAATGTCTCATCCTGGAGCACTTTGGCCTTGAAGAGCTTAGAACACCATGCTTCCTTGATCCTCGCAGCTGTCACCTGGGTACCAGGAATAAATCGTTGTCCTCAACATTTGACATCCAACAGGAGTACAGAGCAAGGTCACTCACTGGGTGGCAGCCGGCATTATTTGAACAGCTTTTCCTTCTGTGCCAGAACTAGGGCTCTGGGGAGAAAGTCAGTGTGTTCCCTGTTGTGTTTGTGTGACCTCCGATGAGAGAGGTCTCCACGTTGGGGTGTATGTGCACATGTGTTCCTATAGGCATATCTGTATGTGATGTGGTGTGTGTGTGTGTGTGTGTGTGTGTGTGTGTGTGTGTGTGTTCGCGCGCACACACACAAGTGTTTCTGTCATTGACAGTCTTTGTGTATATGTATATCTGTGTCAGAGAGCATGCGTCTGTCCAGGGGGTGTGATACCTTGTGCAGATAGACACAGCACGATGAACGGCCTTTACTCTCTCCACCCTCAAAGCAAAACTCCTCTTCCCTGGCATGAACACCACCAGTCTTTTCCTCAGGCATACCAAGGATCCTTTCTGTAGCATTAGGCCCTTGACCTATCTCTTCTCTGTTTCCAAACACACAGACTACAGGGCACCTGTGCCAGGTCCTTGTGTGAGACCTTCCAGGGCAGGAGTGGAAGCACACGCAGTGACTGTAGGCCCTGAACTCTTTCTGAGGACACCATGGCTCAGGTGCAGTCATAGGTCCCTGATGTTGGTGAACTTCTTGCCCTGGGTCTCAGTTGTTCCTTGAGGTGGACTCGGGTAGCCACAGAACTCTTGCCCTTCCCTGATTCCAAAACCTCTAGCTGCTTCTACTGCACCAAAACCCAGAGAACGGCCAGGCCTCAGGCCACAGCAGCACATGGCCAGGCTCACAAGCTGCCTTAGGTTCAGACCCCTGGGCACATAGGCACTGGATGCTACTTTTCCCACTCAATCTGTCATTCCCCAGAGCTACAGCACAAGGGACAGTTGGTGCTGCATATCCCACCCACGTGTCTTCTGCTGGCCTTGGGAATCCTGATTAGTATGTCTTTCACCAGCCTCCTCCTGAGCCCATGGAGGAGGTGGGTAGTTACCAGCCACCCACCTAGTTCAGCACACTTTGTACAAGAGGGACTCCAAGGCACCCAGCTTCGGTTGTGACAGAGCCAGAGAAGGAACATAACCTTCGTCTGAGCTCTCAGCACATAGTGGGCCTACAGGTGAGTGCTGGACATGCTGACCTAGTGACCTGCTCCAACTTACAGCAAGCACCCTCCCAGACCTAGGCTGACCCTGGGCCTCCTGTTCCCTGGTCTCTGTTGGCAGAGGGTCTGGGGCACACAAGGTACCTGCCTCTCTTGCACTTGCCTTACCTGTCTCCTGACCAATACCTCAGGAATCTAAGCCCGGCCACATACCCACACTTTTTGACTAGGATTGAATGAGCCCTAACCCATCCATCAGTTCTGGCTGATTAAAAAAAAACACAGTTTCCCAAACTGCTCCTGGAAACAGTCCAAGATCCTCTTATTCCTTTGCTTTCTGGGCTCATCCTCCTGTCCCAGGGACCCTTTGATCTCTTGCTGGAAACTCCAGAACAGGGGGGGGCAGGTATGTTCATTAACTCCTCAGATAACCTGGCTGCCCCTCTGCACCCTCTTCCCTCTTTCTTATCTGGGTCCATGACCCCATCGGTCACCTTTGGTGCTTTCCTGGCTCCCTGGCCTGTTTGTACTGCTGGCTATCTCACCTCACCTTAGATATCTCCAGTGTATCAGACATGAAAGGCAGCAACGGCAGAAGGAGCCATCTGGAGGTGATCTGGGACACATAACAGAGTCTTTAGAGATACATTAGAGCAAGACAGTCAGAGAAGACACTAGCCATGCCGGAATAAGATCAGAGAACTGAACAAAAAGGCTGGCAAGGGAGTTCCTTAAGAAGAGGCACAGTCAGTCCAGGTGGAAGGACTAACCTTCAAGGCAGACACGGAAACACAGCAAATATCAATGTAGAGAGGTACCAAGTAGACATAGCCTTTCTGAATAAGACTATCCCCAGAAATCATCAGAAGAATTGCTGTGTGATTTTACAAAGCGTGAACAGTATATGGGGGTGAGTGCCATTCAGCTCTTCCTGACAGAATAGCTATCATGCATATATTTGTGCCAAACATCACAGCTCCTGACAGAGGCTGAATAGAGTGGACAGACTGATGGATCTTGCCTCTGTTATCATAGTAGAACAACAATCAGTCAACAACCAGCAACCAGATAGATGATCAGTAGGGGTACTAGATTCAGAAGCCATCTAGAACATTCTACCAATAGCATCACTCACACTGTCCACCAGTGCCTATGGACCTGCTCCCCAAGGTGGTGGACACCAGGAACCTGGAATGGGGCCAGGAGAGGGAAACAGAGGCTTTAAGGGAGAGAGGGGTGCAGGTTAGAGCACGCAGATGGTATGAGAGTGAACTGAGAAATACTGGAGGTAGGAGGGTTTAGTCAGGAAAGGAGGAAGAAGAGCAGTTGGGTAGAGTGCCACCCAAGACATGATAGGTCTGACAGTGCCTCAGGAGACCTATGACATTGTAGGTTACTATAAAATAGTATATTACATCTCACAGTCAAATATGTGAAACTCAAATATAAAGAAAAATAAAATGCCATATACAAACACAGCAGACTGAACAGCTTGATAACAGGGATAACCATTGTCTTAAAGATTTCTTTCAAGCCCATTTATTAGGAAACAATAAGCTTTGAGGGGAAAACCCAGCAGGTGACAGACCGAAGAAAGCCAGCTTTAAGAAAGAAAGGAAGAAAGAAAGAAAGAAGGAAAGAAAGAAAGAAAGAAAGAAAGAAAGAAAGAAAGGAAGGAAGGAAGGAAGGAAGGAAGGAAGGAAGGAAGAAAGAAAGAAAGAAAGAAAGAAAGAAAGAAAGAAAGAAAGAAAGAAAGAAAGAAAGAAAGAAAAGCAGAGATGGCCAGTGGAAGTTTGTAAGATTTCCTAACATTTTGCAATTTAAAAAAATGTAATGTAACTCCAATTAAGAACCTGTCATTGCCCACCTTTCTGATCAGCACAGATACATGGCATTGGTGTCCAGTGCTATGAGCAGATGAGAAAACAGACCTTGTCCTGCTGTGCAAAGAAAGGGAAATCTGTGCAGGCTCATCAGAAGACATCTTGGTAAGATCTATTAAAGGTAAGAGAAAACCACTCTCACTCAGGAAGCCCATGCCTGGGAATTTACCACACAGGACTATTAACACACAACATGGCATTCTTTCCCATTCAGCACCGTTCAAAGAGGGGGAAAAAAATCCACATGGAATCCTTTTTTATAACTCAGGACATTTCTGAACTGAAACGTGATACAGCATTTTCACAAGGCTCTGTGTGAGGCTGCAGAGGTGGCTGACTGAGTCAAGAGACGGCCATGCAAGCATGAGGTCCCCAGTTTGTGTTTCCTAAATCCACATAAGAGCCGGATATGGTAGCATGCGTGGCTATAATGCCAGCATTCCTACTGCAAGATGGGGAGTGGGGGGCAAGAGATCCCTAGAGGCTTGAGAGCCCCCTAAACTTATAGCAGTCAATAAGAGACAGTGTTTCAAACAAGGTAGAAGAGAAAGAAGAAACACTTGGGATTGTCCTCTGACTTCCATATATATAGCACAACATGCATCCCCAAACATACGCATCACATACACATGCAAGATTTTATAAAAGGTTCTGTGGTGGCTAATATGGGGAGATTGTTAAAAGCTAAGGAAAGTCTAGTGAAAAGAAAAAGTGTGTGTATGTTTCTCTTGTGAACACACGTGTTAATTTACCTGGCAACTGTTTACTAAGCATGTATTGTGTTCCAGGCACTGGTGTACCACTAAGAACAAGATAGAAAAAAAAAATACTCGTCTATAAAAAGGATGTGGCGGAGGGATTTAGGCACATACAGAAGGTGTATGTTGAGGGAAAAGGTGATGAGTCCCATGGCGAGGCATGCTCTGCTGGATGTGGGGAGTGGCCAAGGCGAGGGGCCTGCTCAGATGCAGCCGTTAGAAAAGACAGAACTTGGTGGTCCCTTTGCCCACTGCCAACATGGTATCTGAGACCCACGGTGAGTGAAAAGGAGATCTGTGTAAGTGATCTGAGAGGACAGCAGGGCAGGAAGAGGGCAGAGGTAGATTTGCCATGTTTGGAGTCGGTGAATAGGCGATTCTTTCAGAGCAGTGGAGACCATGCCAGGGTGGGAACATGCATGTCACGTCCTTCTCTAACATTAAAAAAACAAACAAACATAAATGTAAGAAGTAAATGAAATAGTTGCTGTGGAAATAAAGGGCAGAGGTGCCAGGATGTCCCAGGAGGAAGGATGCTCCAGGAGCCAGAATACTCCAGGAGACCATTAGTACTCCAGAAGGAGGGATGCTCCAGGAGGAGAGATAGTCCAGGAGGAAGGATGCTCCAGGGGCCAGGATACTCTAGGAAGAGGGATGCTCCAGAAGCCAGGATGCTTGAGGAGGCAGCTCTCTTACCCAAATGAGGACTTGGCCGGCAAGACCTAACTTCATCAGGTTACCAAGAGAGGGTCCTTGGTTAGGGTCAGGTATTTTTTGGAGAGTTTTGAATTAATCTTCACTGAAGGACTTCTCAGAGCTTTTAACATATTCCCACCCAAGTGAGAAAAGAGAATAGTGTTCCTCAAGTGTCCTGACTATGAAGGCAACTCCTTCAAACCACCTCTGCCTTTGAAATGGAGACATTCAGACAGTGCTGCACTTGGGAGGCAGAGGCAGGCAGATCTCTGAGTTCAAGGCCAGACTGATCAACAAAGTGAGATCCAGGATAGACAGGCTACACAGAGAAACCACCCCCCTTACACGCACACACACACACACACACACACACACACACACACACACACACTGGTTTATTTTTATTATTTTTAAGTGGTATGTGTATGTTTATCAGTGAGGAATGGAGTTGTATAGTAGACCCCAGACCTACCACCCACTGCACACATCATTCTTCTGCCTGTGTATGTGTTTCCCGTGCTCAGAGATACTGACACAAAAAGGCTTCAGGAGCCCTCTGCCCCCAACACTCACAGCCTGCATGGGAAGGCACTGATGCGCTACAACTCTAGCTGACATGAGTAACATCACAGCAGGTGGTGACACTCTACTGCCCAGGACTGATGTCTCACCACCCCCCACCCTTCAGTCCTGGGCATGACATGGAGGGCAACTGAAATCCAGGAGATGAAGTGAATGGTGAGACCATCTGTGGAGTTGGTGGCCAGGCTCTTGATTACACAACTTCATATCATTTTGAACCTGTTGATATTAATCTACACTCCAGGCTAGGGGAGGCACCAGCAGGACCCAGTCACTACCCTCATACAGTTGTTTTGTTTATCTCTTTGGCTAAATAACTTCACTTTCTTTTTTTTTTTTTTTCCTTTTTCATGGTAATCCTACTCAATCCTCCACAAACATATAGGCTTTTATTTGGAGGATGGAACAAGGGACTTCAGCATGCAAGGCTACTACTTCTCTATCCCTGAGCTACATCCCCCACCCAATCCATGGCTTTAATCTCTGCAGTTACATGAGGGTATGGGCAAAAACTAGAAAAGTCAGTGAGAGCAAAGCTCCTGAGAAAACGACAGGAGTTGTCAGCTCCAAGGTTGCCATAGAGAACTATATTTAATGGAAACACTTCAAAACTGCTTCTAAAGGGATATTTCTTCTCAGTGGACATCCGCTATGTTTGGACATTTTTTGAGTGTGATTGCTAGTCAATGACCCCAGAAATTAGGCTGATTAAGTCAATTAAGTCAACAAAGCTGTCATCCATCGAGCTTCTCGTAATAAATTACAACACATTGACCCACGCATCATCTGCTGTGTATATGTCAGTCCAGGGTTACGCACTGTGTACACTGTGTGAGATCCATAAAGGTTCAGTGAATGATTCTGAATTACCCACATCTTTGTAATGAGAAACAAGGATTCAATAGACTTGGTGCTGTCCTGTTATTTGTTCAGAGGATTGTCCTGGGGGTCACCATGGACAGTAATTTCCATAATAATATAACATCCCTTATTGTGCTACACATGAAGATACAGGTTCTGACAGGTGCAATGTAGACATTATATTTCATATGTTGACATTCTTACCTCTGGTAACACAGAACAAGGACATATTTTGGAAATGGGGTCTTCTCAGGGGCAATCAAGTGAAAATGAGTGTGTTAGATGCATTTTAACCTAACCGGTGCTGTTATAAAAGGGGAAAACTGGATGAGAAGACATGGACCTGGGTAAGCCACTTGAACATACAGTAGACCTCAGGTGAGGCTACTGAGGGAATCACCATGGATGTGAAGATGAAGATGACCACTTGACAGCTAAGGAGAGGCATAGGCAGGGCTGAGGAATGAATTCTGTCAACAGTATGTCTGGCCTATGGAACTGTACAATGGAATGAATTCCAGGTGGTGAGCCACCCAGTTTGTGGTATTCAACTGTGGCCACAATATCACAGTAACAAAAGTCTTCAGAAAAGGAGGAACCTGGATACTAACACATCCTGAGCAGATCTTTGTTCCTGAACTTGAGTATCCATGTAAGGAGTACATTCCGTAGAGTTTGGGGAAAGGAGGTCCCTCTTGCAAAGTTGGGAACCTGGGAAATGAGCATGTACTAACATCTGCCTTGGGAGGAATGAAAGAATGGAGGAGTGTCCATCCCATGGGATCTGAAAGGAAACTCATGTCCAGGACAGAGGCAATAAGCATGCAGTTATTACCTTGACTGACTTTGGGCACCCAATGGTATTTCCAATAAGGACATCCAAGAAGAAGCATTTTGGCTTGGGGTCCACACCTTGAGCTAGCCACTCATGAGCTGTGTCTTTCTGGGTAATACACTTGAACTCCTCTTTGCCTTTCACAAAGGCAGAGGGTTTGAGGTTGTTTTTTAAATATGGCGCTACACCTAAAGCTCCAAGCATGCAGTAGGTGCTCAAGCATGCAGTAGGTGCTCAAGCATGCAGTAGGTGCTCAAGCAGTGGGGGCAACCACCCTGAAACAGCACTGAGATTGGCCAGGTGAGGCTCAGTAAACTGGCTCAAAGGCGTGTTTGTTCAATAAACAGAGGCAGGTGAAGGTCAGAGGCATGTGGGTGTACATGTGTAGAGACCAGAATCAATATCCAGCTGCTACCAGGTGTTTATTCCCATTGGACAGGCTAAGAATTAGTCACTTCCCACCAGTGCCCAGAGAAAGCATGGTAGAGCATAGCTATGGTATGGAGCATAAAACACAGAAAATTAACTGTGGGATCCACTAAAATATTTTCTTCCTTCAAGAGGGAACAATATCAGGGCACAGTCACAATCAAAAGCAAAAATCCATCTCCAACCATCCAATGTCTGGGATCCAACTCACCATCTTCTGGGCTCCTCCAAGGGCTTGAGTCACTTCTCCAGCCATGCCCTTTGTAGCACATACCTTGTCTTCTAGGCTCCAGCTGCCTGTACTTCACTGCTACTGCTGTTCTTGGTGGTCATCCCGTGATACTGGCATCTCCAAAATGCTGCTGTCTTCCACTGTAACTAGGCTTCAACACTAGCCTTCCATAGGCTCTCTTCATGGTGCTAAGCCTCAACTCCTTTGCATGATCCCTTCAGTCATGGGCCATCAATTGCAACTGAGGCTGCACTTTCACCAATGGCCTTCCATGGCCTCTCACAGTGCAGAGCCTCAGCTGCTCTGCTTGACCTCTTTATGCCTTCAAAACCAGTACCACCTGGCTAACTCTTACACATTACCAAGTCCCACTGCAGCAGGAGTACAACCTTGGCTATCTCTGGAACATAGCCTCTTTGTGCTTTCAGAAAACACTTTCCAGAAGATATCACCTCAATGATGCTGGTCTCTTCTTAATCACCACTAATTTCTTAGTTCCAGCTAACCAGCATCAATAGTCCCAGTAATGCAAAGGTTTTGCTTTAGTAGTTCTGGTATCTTGTTAATCACAGCTGATTCTTCAGCCCCAGGTAACCAGAACCACAGAATAATCAAACTCCAAAAATAGCAATGGCCCTGAAAAGAGTCTTTAATTTTCCCTCTGAAATTTCACAAGCCAGGCCTCCATCTTCTGCACTGTTCTCAACATTATATTCCAAGCTCCTATACAACATCTGACAAAGCTCTTAACATAGAATAGATCTTTTAGCCCAAAGTTCCAAAGTCCTTCCACAGTTCTCCCCAAAACATGGTCAGGTTGTCACAGGAATACCCCACTATGCTGGTACCAATTTGTCTTAGTCAGGGTTTCTATTTCTGCACAAGCATCATGACCAAGAAGCAGTTGGGGAGGAAAGGGTTTATTCAGCTTACACTTCCACACTGCTGTTCATCACCAAAGGAAGTCAGGACTGGAACTCAAGCAGGTCAGGGAACAGGAGCTGATGCAGAGGACATGGAGGGATGTTCCTTACTGGCTTGCTTCCCCTGGCTTGCTCATCCTGCTCTCTTATAGAACCCAAGACTACCAGCCCAGAGATGGTCCCACCCACAAGCGGCCTTTTCCTCTTGATTACTAGTTGAGAAAATGTCTTACATTTGGATCTCATGGAGTAATTTCCTCAATTGAAGCTCCTTTCTCTGTGATAACTCTAGCTGTGTCAAGTTGACACAAACGTAGCCAGTACATCAAATAATTCTCATTTTGATTCCTGGTGGCCCTTGGGAAGGTTCAGGTTCTTCCAACCTATACTTCCTCATCTCCATGACAAGAGCTCTGGCCTCTGTGAATGGCAAGCACTGGTCTATACGCCAGTCCTTCTGCCCTCCTGCCCATGGCAGACATCACCAATCACTATGGCTCTACTTCCTCTCTGTTCAAACAGCTCCAAACACCCCTACCACAATAATCCAGGATGTACCACATAGGACCCAAGATGGCAGCCAAGATGGAAACAGCTTACCAAGTTGTTCTTATGATCTCTAAAGCACATCCCAGTCATTGGTTGTCTGAGCCTATTTGTCTTTACTAGAAATTGAATCATTATTCATCTCCCAAGGTCTTTCTCTCTCTCTCTCTCTCTCTCTCTCTCTCTCTGTGTGTGTGTGTGTGTGTGTACACATGTATGCCCTCATGTGTGTGTGTGTGTGTACACATGTATGCCCTCATGTGTGTGTGTGTGTGTGTGTACACATGTATGCCCTCATGTGTGTGTGTGTGTGTGTGTGTGTGTGTGTACACATGTATGCCCTCGTGTGTGTGTGTGTGTGTGTGTGTGTGTGTGTGTGTGTGTGTGTTATGGTTATGTGGTTACATGCAGTTTTGTACATTGCAATGTGGAGCCCAGAGGTTGACACCAGGTGTCTTCCTATATCACACTGCACCGTATTTTTTGATACCAGTTCTATGATTGAACCTGAACCTGAAAAAAATCATGGAGGCTAGCTAGCCAGTGAGATCCAGGAATCGGACTGTCTGTTTCTGCCTTCAGCTAGTACTGGGGTTACAAGTGTGTGTTATAATACCCAGCTTTGACATGGGTACTGGGAATCTAAACTCATGCAGTACACTTGCATGGAAAACTAACCTCTACCCTCACCCTCTTCCAAGGGTTTCCTGTGCTTAATATTTAACCTTTTTAGTTAGTGGGTTCCTTCATCAAGACTTGCCCTACTGTTCCATCCCTCTCTTCCAACTTACATACCTTTTGTCCTCTCTAGGTCAGTAGTCCCACATCCTAGCCTGCCTGCCCTCTCTGTCTCTTTTATGACTCCTGGATATCTGGACTAGCTTCAGTTACTGGCCCACCTGAGTCACAGATGAGTCGAGTCTCCAGAGTCATTTGTTAATGGTACAAACATCATCCAAACAAAACAGAGCTATGGGGTCTGAAGATGAGAGCTTTGTAGAGTGAATAGGGCAAGATAAATTAGGGCAGAGCTCCTAAAACTGAAATCTGATGGCTCTGAAGATCTGAGCCAAAGCCACGGACATACCCTTGAATCCTTGAATCAGTAAGCCTCTTTCTATCATTAAGCTAACCTGCCTCGGGCATTTCATTTTGATAATGGAAACCTGATTTGCACAGCATCTGGGAGTAAGATTTATACAGATGATTACACATGCCCTGTGCTCACCTCACAGCCATGGTTGGTGGGTCACAGTGCTCTCCCACAGAGAGACAGAGTCCCAAATGCATTTTCCAGGCAGAAGTGTACCAAATGAGAATGGCTGCCTATCTTATCCTTAGAAAATCTGGCCAAAGAAACCCCAGGGCAAACTATTCAACTGAGAAAAGGACTAGATGTGTATAGGATTGGCTGTGTGGAGATCTCAAATCTAAGCTGGTGATTATGAAGATGTTCAGCACTCAACAACTTCACCAGCCCTTCATGTTCTGTTCCTCTATCAGCCTTTGAGATAACCCAAAATGTATTGGTTCCCATGAAGTTGTTCTCTAGAGCAGAAAGAACATGGACCTTGGTGCCACATGGCCTTCCTTGGCCTGCCTCCCTCCTTTCCTACGTGTTGTTCTCTTTGAAGAAATCACTCAAACTTTTCTGGGTTTACCTGCAAAATACAGCTACTGCCTCTTGTGAAGATCGACAAAGGACTGTGCTAGCAGACAAATAAGTCAGAGCTGCTGCTCTCCCTATTCAAAGTACAGATCTGTTACTGCTTGTGCTTCTACATAGAGGGAGAAAATACTGCTTATTCCTGGAGACACACCTCCTTTACCTGCATGTTCTACTCTCTCTCTCCTCCAAACCATGCGCCCAGTAACCTCAGAAACCCACCTGCAAAGAGTTACACATACTCTTTCTCAACAACAGCGCAAGCTTCTCTGCCCCTAACAACAATAAAGTTCTATTCAAGTACAAGTTCTATTCAAGTATTCTATTCGAGTGTGTTGGAGCAGGAAGAATAGAAAGACTGATGTAGCTTGAACTGGTTTTTGGTACCAGTGCAAACTGTCCTTGAAGTGAACTTGTACTATATTCACTATCTTATGCATAACATTTAAATCAGATGCATATGGGAAGAAACATAAGCAGTAAGGAAAAAGAAACCTAATCCACCAGTCAAAATAAAAAAAACAAAACATTGAACTACACCCCTAAGTAGCCAGCCCTACCCTCCTTTACACCCCATAAATAGAGATTCCAGGCTACAGCTTGGGGCCCTTGAGTACTTGTCTTGTGGTCCACTGTCAAACTTAATTACATATCCCTCTATAGTCTGCACTAAAGCTTCTCTCAGGATAAAGTTATTGTGTTGCCTTGTTCACTTATGTGTGCCAACTTTCAATTCTTTGGATCAGAAAACAAGAACAGAGAATGAGCTTGCCAAGAGCCCAAGCACAGGCAATAGATACTTCATCCAGTACAGGGTTTCACCAGTCTGAGGTCCACACACCTTTACCACAGTCCCAGAAGGTGACATAGTGGCAAGATGTGCTCTCAGATGACATCTACCTTACTGAAAAGTGGTGGACAGAAAGACAAAACCCTTACCACAGTCCCAGAAAGTGGTAAGATGTACTCTCAAATGACATGTACCTTACTGAAAAGTGGTGGACAGACAGATAGACAGACACACACACGCACATGCACACGTGCGCACACACACTGAACACACACACCTACTCCCTTCTCAATGCCTAGCCATGGTCAGATAGAAGGAAGTGCTTCAGGTGTGAGTGGACAAAGGGATGAATGGATGGGGTAGGAGAGAAGATGTCCCAGAATTTCTCTGTTCTTGTTTGTTTTTGTTTTTGTTTTTGTTTTTGTTTTTGTTTTTGTTTTTGTTTTTGTTTTTGTTTTGACATGACCAATGTATGACCCTTCCACATCAGGCTGGCTCAGCAGTTTCTGTGCCTCTAGGTTCCCCATACATCAGTGAGCACTGACTGGGGCTGGAAGAGTTGCCTGAGGAAGGTACATGCTGACCTTGTTCTGTGGCCATGACTGCTTGGACTGGCAAGTTGTGTTTTCTGTTCCCTCATTCTTCTGTCCTGGGCAGCTACAGGTGAGTCAGACTCGCAGTATATGTCCTGTAAGTAAAACTTACTTTCCTCTGGCCTGAGGCCGGGGCCCCAGACCTCCTAGTTTGCCTCTGGAGACATGGCCCTCTGCATGATCAGAGACCATTGTTGGGGTCCGCTCCAAGAGTTCCTCAGCTATGCTGGGCAGCAAACAGCAGGGCCTCTAAGGCTAGTGTTGAGGGGATCTAATTATAGAGGAATGCCTCAGTCTGACTAGGAGGCAGTGAAAGATAAAGCTGCATCTTGGAGACACAGACTGTCTGTGACAGGCTGTCACTGGCTGGCTGTGGTCCTTGAGTAGGGCACTTCACTTTCCTGATCTCCCTGGGCCCAAGATTTTTGCATGGCTCTAAGGATTAAATGAAGCCTTGCTTGGAACCCTCTCAATGTCTGGAAAGCCAAGACTGTACTGAGGATATTTGAGGGTAGGGGTGAAAGGAGTTGGGGTGAGGACTCAAGGAGGAGGTATCCTGAGGTAGACCACAGAGGTGGATAACAGTGGGGGAACTGCCCCAAGTTAAAAGAGTAGAGAATGGCTGGAAAGAGCTAGACCCGGGGAAGAAGGGTTTCCTTAGCTGCAGTAGGATTCAGGAGGGTGGGTCTGCACCAACAAGGGAATGGAAGATCTACCAGCCTTTCCTCTCTGGCCAAACTCAAGGGCAAGCCAGTGGATACAGAAGAGGTTGATCTGGGCCCCAGGTCCTCAGACTCCAAGGGACAAGCAGGACACAGAAGGGCAAAGGCCGGCACCTGGGCAGCCACTGGCAGACAGGTTGCAGGTGAGTAGGTGTTAGGTTGAGCTTGACTTAGTGTTGAACAGAGATTAAGAACATATACACAGACCGTGGGTGGTCACAGCTAAATCCCAACCTCCCATGGGGGAACAGTCAGAGCAGATTTACTACATTCTACAGTTTGGTTGAATATCTATCAACTTCCCCCTACTCTGTTTATACCTGGGGCCTCCAATGAGCCGGGCAGAAGTTGACAGTCAGGCTCAGATTGGTCAGACTCCCAAGGCTGACTGTGCCCAAGATTTTGCCAATCCCTTAGCATTCCCATCCCTTCCCCAACCAAAGCCAACCTAAGGCCCCTACAGAGGGCAGAGCAGCAGGGGCCCTTGGAGCTTTGCGTCTTCTGTTAAACCACAGGTTCAAACTGAGTGATCCTACTGAATTATCTTGTTTTATTTTATCTAGGATGGCACTCTCCATCCTGTCCCTCTGGTTGCTCCTGGCTGGGCTACTTCCCTGTTCCTGTGGCCCAGTGATACCACCCACAGAGACTTCAAACACATCACAAACACCAGCGATCCAAAGGGCACCCCCCTTCTTCAACAACCAAAAATTTGCCTTGAGCCTGTACAAACAGCTACCAAAATCCAAACTAGGCAAGAACGTCATTTTTTCTCCACTCAGTATCATCGTGCCTCTTGTGCTGCTGGCCTTCCAGGATAAGCCGGAAACCCGACGGCAGGTTCTGCAGGATCTAGGGTTCGGAGTCACAGGAGCCTTGGATGCTAAGGCTGCCGTGCAGTATGGGAAGCTCCTGAGTACTCTGCTGCCTGCTGAGCACTGTGGGATCCACACTGGAAGTTTGCTCTTTATAGACAAGACCCTAAAGCCACAAAAGACGTTTCTCACACTAGCCAACAGCTCCTACAACAGCGATGTCATCCTCATCCCTTTTGGGAACCATAAGTTGGCCAAACAGCAGATAGACTTGGTCATTAAGGTCAAAACCCAAGGCAAAGTTACAAGGCTGCTGAGAAATTTGAAGCCACCAACTAATTTGTTTCTGACCAATTATAATTTCTTTAAAGGTCAGTGAACCATGAATGAAACCTTTCTGCCTCTTACAGCTCAAGAAGACTTCCTCCAAGACTCTAGCTCTTTCTAGGTATTCTCTGCTCTTTCAGCTTGGGGCCTCATCCTTTTCTTGCCCACCTCTGGATACCTCCCTTTTGAGTCAACTCCCTAATCCTTCCCATACCTCTGTCTCTCAAATCTCCTTCACTCTAGCTACTCCAGTGATTCTTATCCTCTGATCACATGAGCCCTTGGTGGGGGGGGGGCAGTCAAATGACCCTGTCACTGGTGTCTCCTAAGACTATCCAAAACCACAGATATTTATGTCACAACTCATAATAGTAGCAAAATTACAGTTATGAGGTAGCAACGAAAATAATTTTACAGTTGGGGGTCAGCATAACATGAGGAACTGTATTCAAGGGTCGTAGCATTAAGAAGGTTGAGAACCACTGATCTGGTCCTTTGAGTCATTAGGAAGGTGTTGAGTAATGCTGGGGGGTAGGATGTAGGAGCTAATAAAGTATTGCTCAATATCTTCCTAAGGTCTCACAGCATGAGCTCAGTGGTCCTACCAGCTACAGCTCAGTATTACTCAATACCATCACAGTAACTTAGGAAGGAGGGGGTTGAGACAGGTAGCTCTGCCAGGCATAGAGATCTGAAATGGAGTTAGGAGCCTCCAAAGCAAGGGGGGCATGTTGCAGGCAGCTAACATGGTCCAGTTCACTGGGGGGGGGGAGGAGAAGCTGTAAGCTTTAGGTAGAAAACAAGGGAACACAGAATGTTACCTGTATTTAATAACTGTTGTACCTCTGACATTTAGATATAACCTGGCCTCCTACCTTGTAATGGGCACCCCTCCTATCGCTCCCCAAAAGAGAAGGCTGTGTAGAAAAATAGGGCTGTGTAGCTTTGGTTTGGCCCATGGAGCCTGAGAGGCTTCTTGGTAGTTTGGATGGCCAGGTGGCTGGTGGATATGCAGAGTGGCTCTTTAAGAGGTGCAGGCTTAGATTTTGGAAACCTAGAACCCCAGAAAATGGCCAGTTTTGAACAACTGGAGGGAACAACTTGCTTCTAAGTTTATTCCTCTTTTCTCTTAGTAACACTCTCATGACTTTCTAATTATTTTTCCCAAAACAGTGGACTTCTTCTTCTTCTTCTTCTTCTTCTTCTTCTTCTTCTTCTTCTTCTTCTTCTTCTTCTTCTTCTTCTTCTTCTTCTTCGTCATCGTCATAGTCATCATTTTTTTTTGTTGTCGTTTTTTCGAGACAAGGTTTCTCTGTATAGCCCTGGCTGTCCTGGAACTCACTTTGTAGACCAGGCTGGCCTCAAACTCAGAAATCCACCTGTCTCTGCCTCCCGAATGCTGGGATTAAAGGCATGCGCCACCACGCCCGGCTTGGGGAGGTTTGTCTATAAAACACCCACCTTTGCTATACCCAGTCAGGATTACACAGCAATAAAGTCATCTTTCTCGTCCTCCCCAGTTCCTCTGGCCCCAACTGGAGTTCTGAGATCAGTGCTTCCACAGCCCTGTAGCACCAGCCCAGAGAGTCTTTAAGAGCTGACCACCAGATTCCATGCTAGAACCTCAGCTGTAGGGAAAGAAGCCAGAAAAGGAGTTCGGGGAAGGCTGGGCTGTAGGATTTCTTGGGCCCGTGTCCAAAGGATTGTAGTCCAGCTGTTCTTGCAGATGTCAGAGGAAAGGACGTGCTCTGACTTGGTAGAGTTGCACAATAATATTGAAACAGCACTCTAGCAGTTGCTGAGCAATTGCTGTGGGAAAGGTCTGTACTTGGGGCTTTGATTCAAGCACCCCACTGATGCTCATTGGGTGTCCTTAAGAGACCTATTACTTTCAACACTGACCCAGGAACTGGTGGACTCCTGCCCTCTCTGGCCTCACCTCTTATGGTCTCTTCCCTTCTCATTCTAGATGCTCATCTTCTCTATGTTTCTAAGTCAATGCCTTCCCATCACTGGGCTGCCCTGTGTTTCATCTTATTCATTTTGGAAAGTTCCTCCCCCAACTGTGCTATGGCTTGACCAATGTACTGTTAAGTCTTTAATAGGCACTACTTTCCAGTGTGTTATGTGTGCAACTGCCTCTTCTCTTTGATTTCTCTCCCTGCTCAGTCAGTATCCCCTGCTAACTCATTGGCTTTCTTATCTATCGTGTTGTTTATATTACCTTCCTAAGATCTGCGTGGACAGGGATCTCTCACAGGTGCCTATGTGACTTGCCACCAGGAACATTCCTGGCATGTATAAGACTTAGAGCCTCCCTGATAGAAGTGTGATGTGCCCTAAATGTGGCTGCCCTCTCTGATTCCTGTGCACTTTCTTATCAGGGAAATGGAAATATCGCTTTAACCAGAAGTACACAGGGATGAGGAACTTCTCCTTAGGTAATGGGACCAATATCCTGGTACCAATGATGCAGAAGATAGGGTGGTTCCAGCTGCAGTATTTCTCCCAGATACACAGCTATGTCCTCCAGCTGCCATTCACCTGCAACATCTCAGGTGTCTTCTTTCTTCCCAATGATGGAGATCTTAAGAAATGTGAGAAGGCACTGTTGGAGCAGAGTTTTGACACATGGATTCAGCCCTTTCCACTGAGGTAAGAACCCAGCTATTTCGACCCTCCACCCCAAGTGCTACCAGAGCTTTTCCATGGCCACTGTAGCTCTGGGTTTAAGGTTGAGGACCTTTCGAGTCTTTGGGGCATGACACAGGATCTGGAACTTGGTCACACAGAAATGGTCAGACAGGATTCAGCAATCCACACCTTCCAAAGTTGGGGAAAATACACAAAATCACAACCATTACCATCATCACCACAGTATCACCAACTGGATCTTCGTGTAAGAGGTTTAATGTAGAGTTATAAATGGTGGACAGGGGAGGTGGGAAGATGGTTCAGTTGGTCAAGGGCTTGCCTTGCAAGTATGAGATTCACAGTTCAACCCTGAAAACTCATGTTAAAAAAAAAAAAAAGCTGGCCAGCCTAGCACCAAGGCAAACTGATGGAGTCATTTTCTCAATCTCAGTTGAGGCTTCTCTTCACAGATGACCCTTAGCTGTTTCAGGCTGAAAAACAAAGCCACCAAAAACACTACCCAACACACATCGCACACTGAGTTTCAGGCTTGTGAGAGACTTGTCTCAGGAAAAATAAGAGGTTGGAAAGAATAACACTACTGTGGTCTTTCTTTGACCTCCACATATATGTGCATGCATGTACACTTACACTCACTTACCCACAGAAGGGAAAGATCAACGTGTCACTAAGAAGGCCACGGTGCTATGAAACTGGTGTTTGAATAAGTACTTACCTTGCCACTTATGAATGGGCGACCTGTTAGTGACCCTGCTAAGAAGCAGAAGCTAGTCTCTTTACTGGCTGCCTTATGCACAAGGCAGCACAGGAAAGCTTGGCTTTCTAGCCATTTGCCTTTCTCTGTGCTGTTCTAACATCAGTTTGTCCAACATCTCTGGAACTGAAGCTCTCAACCCTCTTTGTGACCCTTGAATACAGACCCTCCTCGTGCTGTGGTGACTCCCAACCATAAAATTATTTTTGTTGCTACTTCATAACTGTAATTTTGCTACTGTTGGGAATCTTAATGTAAATAACTGTGCTTTCTGATGGCCTCAGATAAGCCCTGTGAAAGGGCCACTCAACCCTCAAAGGGGTCACAGGTTGGGAACTACTATTCCTATGTGTCTAATGCTTTTGCTACCCAAAGCTCAGCCTGAGACAGAATCTTTTGCTTCATCTGGACGTTTGTGGGAAGCTTGAATTCTTATGTGCACTTGAAGCCCAGAAGGCTCTAGGGCAATTGCGTTTGTGTTAAAGTCTGAGAAGCCCTGACTCAGGCAAGTGTTGCTGAAGCACAGCCACACATTCTATTGCAGCCTGTCTATGAGAAGTAACACTACAGCTCAAGGACTGGCAGGGTTTAAAACAGTGTGCCTTTGTGTCCCATCCCCTAACCTATGGAGTGAAGAACACAACTCAGATCAGCTCCACTTCAGAAGGCACTAGGAGGGACTCTCAGAGTTCGAAATCCGGGTTTATTTTATTACACACTTTAGCACAGTAAAATGTTGGGGAAAAGTTTCCCACATGACAATTAAACCAAGAAAGCTTTAGGCATGACCAGAAAGAAACTCTAGAGCAAAGTAACAAAGCACCCGTGACCTTTACAATAAGATGTTCTAGGGAGGAAAGATTTGTAATAAGCACAAGAAGAGATTCTCTTGATGGAGGATGCAAAGTCCATGCGACCCCTTTATAAGGGTGAGTTCTACTGACTGAGAGATAAAGCTCACAATTGGGGCCCAAGCATTGCTCAGGATTTAGGAGGGTTCCGGAAGGCTGGCCGTGCTTCCTGAAGCTTGCACCAAACTCAGAGACTCTTAGATGCCCCCATCTCAGATTTTAGAGCAAGCTCACTGATCACTTGCCAGCATTGCTAAGGGGAAGCAAATTGCCTTGAGGAGTCCCTGGCACAGCCCACCTGTTGCAATGTGCAGTAAACACAGCTGCTCTTGTTTGTGTACCGGGAGTGCACTGGCTGGGGTGGATTTCAAGACATGATTTCAACTATGTTCTCTTCTTCCATTTCCCTGAGCAGAAAGCGGTGGCTGTTTTTCCCCAAATTCTCCATACCTGTTGCTCTTCAACTGGAAGGTTTCAAGCACATTAACAGTAGCCTTAAACTGTTCAACAGACACATGGACCTCTCAGGAATCACTCTGCAAAAGACACCCTTGAGGGTCACCACGGTAGGTTAATGCCCCGTTGCCAGGCTCCTTATGCTTAATGCTGCGTGTGTTTTCTCTTTCCTAACTTGTTCAGAGAGCAACAATGAGAACTCATGGTGCTCTCTGGAGGCAAACAAGGAAATGGTGACTCTCAACTCCAGGCATGTCCTGAGCTGGCTGTCCCTCACAGGTGGATAATCTGAGGAAATAAACAGTTGGCTCATCAAGCTTATTATCTAGTGAGGGGAGAGACAGGAGCTTGGGTGCATCAATGCTGGGAGTGTGGATATAATCTAATCCCCTGGAGACAGGAAGGAAGGAACCCTCATGGTCACTAGAGAATGATGTCATATAAAAATGTTTTGTGTCATTCCTGTATTCCACTCACCACTGTAGAGGCTAAGAATTTTGTTACAACAGAATGTGGGTGGAGTCCGGCTTTACAAGGACGTTGTCACTGGAACAAAGAGAAGGGGTGCTAAAATACTGGCTGGCAAACTACAGGGAAGGCTCAGAGAGCAGATCCTGGACTCAGTGACTAAGTGGCCTGGCTTTCAGGTCACATTCCATGAGTAGGGTCTGAGGGCCACTGGGAGCTTTGGCAGGAAATGGCTGGACGGACTCTGAGCCAGTGAAAGGAGAGTGTTCCAGATCACTAGAGAAACAAGCTAGTGGGTGACAGCAAAGGTGACTTCAGAGATAAGGGTGGGAATGGAAAGGGATTCTGGTAAAGATGCATTGCACAGGTGGAAATTCCAGGACCCAGTGGCTTGAGACGGGGCAGGAGCAAGAAAGCCATATTTCCGGGAGCCTGGGCAATGAATAGGGTAAGGACCACAGGAGCAACACAGTACAAACAGTTGAGGCTACACAGCAATCAGCTCCCCAAAACGCAGGCTGCCTCTTTGCCAGGAGCACAGTGAGGAGATGAAAACAGCCACTGTGTGGTGCCAGAGGTGGTGTGAGGGGAATTTATGGAGTGCGCAGACAGAGTGGAGAACAAGCCCCAATATCCTGGAACTCACAGAGATGCAGAAATGAGCCTCCTCTATTCTGCAACATCATCTGCCTTTCCTCTAGCAGGATGGCACAAGGCGTGTGTTCTGGGCATCCTGGGCCCAGTGCAGAGGGAGTCAGTGTAACATGCAGAAGGTGGGGCTGGCAGAGCTACCGCTCCCTCAACACTGTGATCCTTGGTCTCCAAAGGCAGTACACAGGGCAGAGCTGGCTGTGAATGAGGATGGAGAGAGAGAGGATGTCTCCAACACCCGTGTCAACCCCGAGCCAGCCCTTGCTACCCTCCACTTCAATAGGTCCTTCCTACTACTCATCCTGGATGAGGCCAGCAAAAGCCTTCTCTTCATGGGGAAAGTGGTGAATCCCACCAGAATCAACATGGATGCTGTACGTCGTCCCTGAATTCTGATTTTTTTTTCCCCCCTCACTACTTGAGTTGTAGCAGAGTTATATTCCTTTGAAGTTTGGTTCAATAAAACAAACAGCAAGTGAGAATTTCTGAGAGGTGTTCTTGGTCCATGGGGCAGGCTGTCTTCCTAGAGGAACATGGAGACTCTGCTAAGAGCACCCTGGAAACGTGTTGATGAGTCAGAGATCTCTGGACTATCTATTCTTGGCTGTCTGCTGGAATCCAGCTGACCCCGTGGTTCACAAGGGTGATAGCTTTTCTATCGTCTTGCCCTGGGCCTGAGAAGGAAAACATGTGGGGAATTTCTCTGGGTCTCTTTAAGGGAAAAAAAAAAACTACTGAAATTTCAGTTTGGTTGAGGACATCTTTACAGAGCCATCAACTCTGCTCTCACAAGGGACTCCCCATGCTCTTTCCAGGAGAAAACCATCTTCCGTGAGGGAAGATGTCTTCACACAAATCATGAGAGTCATTATCTATTGAGCACTAACGGTGTACAAAGCACAGTCATAAAACTAAGAGATCAAGACAGAGGAGTATCTCCGACTTCCAGAGCTCCATTCCAAAGGCACAAGATATGGCACAATTCCACAGCCATCATGGCTGTGTGGGCATGTGTTAACACTAACATACCTTCTTGATATACCCACAAGATTCATGTTCTTACTGTCAGGTGTCTCCCCCGTCCCCAACAGTGCCAATAAGCTATGGTGGACAAGCTGATCAAATTGATGGGAAACCACAGGGACTCTGTCTGTGCCCTCAGTTACAGTCTTACATCAGCTGCTGCCTCTCCAAAGTCTCCCAGACTCTGGCTCCATTTGCAGGGTCATCTCAGTAGCCGAGCACGTGCCTAACATACCTTCTAACATTCCAGATCATTCCATTTGCATGCAACTCCAGCAACACATCAGCCCCACCAAGATGCACACACAGAGTCATATGGTTTGGCTTCCATCTTCCAGCAGGTCCCCTTTGTTCAGATTAATGTTCATAAAGATCAGTTCCATCCCAGCCTGTTTGTTCTTATCCCATGTCCAAGAATATCCAGCTCTGTGCTGGAGGCTCAGCTACCTCGGGAAGTGCAAAGACTGTGTGCAAGCTGATGATCTCATTTTATCCTCAGCTCTGGCCTCTGAGCCATCCTGATGCTCAGGACAGTGATTCTGTTCACATGGGCCTTTCGTTCGCTCAGTCCACCCTTATCCCATCTCCTGCTCCACCTCCCATCTCTAACCACTCTCTTCCCCGTGACCTCACTTCTTTAACAATCAACTACTGCCACCCACCCCTGTCTACTCTCCTGGGACATTAGGAGCTTGTCATGCTCAGGTTGAGGTTATCCCTCCACTTATGCCCTTGTTGCACTTTGTGTCTCTCACTCAGATGCTGCTGCAGCTGTCCTCACCTCAGGCTCCTTAGTCACAGACCTTCCCTGTCACCAAGTTTGTGTAATCGGGATACAACTGGGCTCTTAAATAGAGTCTGCCCTCATATTTAAACAGAGAGATTGATAGGCACCAGGTGGGTCCATAGGTACAGATGATAGATAGGTAAGCAGTGTTGCTGTAGATGCCACAGAGATAATAAATAGATCATGGACAGATGCATTGAGCATAGAAATTAATAGACAACTGATGATACAGTTGTCTGATGAATGATGGGTGGATAAATGGATAGATAGATGGATAGATAGATAGATAGAGTCAGACAGACATAAAATTACTCATTCTCACTACTGCTTTTAGAAACTATTATTTGACTGAATTCACATGAGGATAACCAGTGATGCCTGTTTGCCTGGGAATAAAAAGCATTCCAGGATATGAAATTTCCAAGAAATCTGAGTTTGAATACAAAAAAAAAAAAAAAAAAAAAAAAGGCACCAAGGCTCCCCCAGACTTGTTCGGCCTGTTTTAACAAAACACTACCAAAGACCACTACTGGGAGGCGCCACCATATCAATCACAATAGAATGGCCCACAAACTTGCCTTCAGGCTAATCTTATAAAGGTATTTTCTCAATAGAGGTATGCTCTTCCAAGATGACTCTACCTTATGTCATGTAGGCAAAATTCTACAAAAGTAGGTAAAAATGGTTTAATACAAATGACGTATCTGTATTAAACCATGGCCTTTCTTTTCTTCTTTATTCCAAAGAACTCATCTTAATATCAATATCACAATATAAAACACATTCAAAGTTCCAAAAGACCAATACTCTTTAAAACTTCAGTCTTTGAAAAATATCCAACATCTCTTAATTGTGTGCCCCTGTAAAGTACAATAAAAAAAAAAATCTTGTATACTCCTCATTCCGAAAGTGAAGACTCAGAGGAGTATCTCCAACTGAAAAAATTGGAGTCTGAAAAATCACAGTCTGAAGAAAAAGAAAAAGTAAAAACAAAACAAAGAAACAAGCAGAGTAAATGAAATCCTGCCACCCAGTGTCCCACATGGAGGACTCACTCATGCTCTTCTGGGTTCCAAAGGCTGAGTGACTTGACCTCTCAGGCTCTGCCACTCACAACACACAGAGTTCATCTCTCAGGTTCAGGCTGGCTCCTCCTCAGCTGCTGCTGACCTGGGTGGTCTTTCCACAGTCATGACAGCTCCAATACGTTGGGGTCTTCACAGACTTTTCCACTACACCTTCACCACTGGCCTCTGGGGTTCGGGGACTGATCCCTTCACTTCTGGAGTCTCCACTGCTAATGAGACTGCACTTTCTTCACCAATGACCTCACCTTGTCTCTTCCTGTGCCAAGCTTCAGATGCTTTCCACCATACCTCAATCCTGAAGCTCTCAGACTGTCAATAGCAGTCGCATTTGGGAGACTCTTCCATATGACCACATTCAGTGGCCAGCATGAGATGCAAGCTTGACCTCCTCTAGGCCACAGCCCCCGCTGTGTTACCCTGAGAAATACACCAGAAGATCTCATCTCAGTGCTGCTGGTCTCTTCTTAATCACAGCTAATTCTTCATCCCTGTCCTCCAATCGTCACAATGGCTGTCCCAATCTGATGGAGACATTTCCTCTACTGGAGATCCCTTTTCTTAAATAACTGTAGCCATGTCAACTTGACAAGAAAAAAAAAAAATCTAAGCAGCACAAAAGTTTCACTTCCGCATTGTCTTAATAAAATATAGCACTTGAATGGCCCTGATCCTTTGTTTCCCTCTGAAAGTTCACACCCAGCATGCATTTCCCTTAGCATCATCCCACAGTATCTCATTAATCCTGAACCATCGATGGCTTTTTCAAGCCAAAATTTCAAAATCTTTCCACAACAGTCTCCAAAGCATGATCAAATCTTTCACATGAATGCCCTACTCCTGGTATCAATTTCTGTCCTAATTTGGCTCTCTATTGCTATGATAAAACATTGATCAAGGCAATTTGAGGAGGAAAGGTTTGATTTGTCTTACATGTCCTGTTACGGTCCATCATTGAGAGGAGCCAAGGCAGGAACTCAGGGCACACACACACACACACACACACACACACACACACACACACATACACACCTGGAAGAGGAACAGCAGTTACCAGCTTGCTCATCATGGGTTGCCCTGCCTGCTTTCTGACACAACCTTGGACAATCCTACCAGTCGTACCACCTCTCACAGTGGGTTGGGCCCTTCCATATTAGTCATTAAAAGGCTGCCCAGAAACTGGCCTACTGGCCAGACTAATGGGAACATTTTCTCACCTTGAGTTTCTCGTCTCGTACAACCCTAGCTTGTGTCAAGTTGATAACAATACAATACAAGTACCCAGCAGTACATTTATAAGAAATGAACTGTAGGGAGAAGAAGGAAGAGGAATTAAAGAGGAAAGAAAAGGAAAAGGAAAGTAAGAGAGGAAGATAAGAGATGGAGGGAGAAGAAGAGGAGAAAGGGAAAAACAAAGAGCTTAAATTCCACCTTACACTCTATTTAAAATTAACTCACAATGAGTCCATACACCCATAAGAACTATAACTCTCAAAGTTTTAAAATAAACTTTAATTTAAAATTACATGCGCTAAGCTTAGGTCAAAAAATTCTTATAAAACACCAAAAACATGATCAATAAAAGGACAAACCATGTAAAACAAAACATCAGCAAACTTGGACCTCAAAAGATATTTCCAGGAAATTGAAAAGATAAAACAGGCATCTTTCCAATAGAGATGGAGTCTTATTCGACCCAGAAACCATCAACTTGGATATTTACCAATTCAATATGAAAATATTCTACAGTCTCTCTCTCTCTCTCTCTCTCTCTCTCTCTCTCTCTCTCTCTCTCTTTCTCTCTCTCTCTCTCTCTCTCTCTCTCACATTCACACACACACACACACACCCCACATTCACAATTATACTCAAAGATCTTTTGATTTAGTTCAGTCACTGACTATGGAAGCAGCTGCCATGCCCCTAAGAAGATGGCTAAGCATTCAAACAACAAAAGACTAATGAGAGAAAACTGTGAGAAGAACTGACTTATGAAATCCTAGAAGAATGCACTGGCCTTTCATGTACGTGCAGTGAGAAAGGAACTCAACTGAGAGGCTCCAAGCTGAGGGGGTCTAACCACCTGACATTCTTTCAAGCTAGAAACATATGTTAAAATTCAGTTTTCAAGAAGAAAATGTGCCAAGGAAATCTCATTGAGCATGAATGATCTTTTCAACATATTGGCTTCAGAATGCTTGGCACTCAGATGAAAAGGAATACAGGGTTAGGAGACATTCACTCCCTGCCCCTTTCCCTCACCCTCACCCTCCCTGCCCCCTCTCTCTTCCCTCCTCCTCCCTCCCTCACTTCCTCCTCTTCCTGTTCTTTTTCTTTCTCTTTCCTCTTTATTTCCTCTTCCTCCTTCTCCTAACCCCTGTTTTCCTTTTCTTCTGAGTACCAAACATTCTGAGATCAATTTGTTGAAACCATTATTTATTCTCATTGAAATTTCCTTACACACATTCTTCTTGAAAATTGAGTTGTAATATATGAGTTTCTAGTTTAAAGGAATGTCAGAGTGTTCTGACATAAAGGAAAGGAAGAGCCTGGGACAGCAGGCAGGTCAGTAGTTACAGGTGTCTGTGGAGAGGGAAGGATGGAGAAATGGAGCCGGTGCAAGGGGGAAGACATTTTGTATGATGTATGTGTAACCATGGACACATTACAGTGTATATTGCCAAAACTAAACTACAGAGCCAAAGATGAACCTTAAAATGTGTGACTTTGAAAAAAAAATCATTTAGCAACTGTGGAATCTCAGGGTGGAAAGCAACATGGGACAAGACCTCTCTGCCCTGTGCTAAAAATGGGGGAAGTCACTTCACTGAGAAGATGAGGGAAGAGTGCTGATATGTCAAGGGTACAAGGTCAAAGGTCAAAGGTGTAGTTACTAAGGCATGCCCCACAGGGGTAAAGCTGGACCCTTCAGACACATCTGTACGTATATATACCAAAGGAAGCATATGAAGGAAGTTGACTGAAGCCTGGATTGGGTGGATGGTGACTGGAAATTCAGGTGAATCTAAAATGATCTGTGGTGACCTACCTTTATCTCAGCAGGTAAGGTGAAGGTACTCGCTGCCTGCCAAGCCTGACAACTTGGGTCTTCGGAGACCCATATGGGTGGAAAAATAGAGCTCCCACATCTTGTCCTCTGACCTCCACAGGGGCACTGTGGTGCATGCAGGTGAGCGCGCACACACACACACACACACACACACACTCACACACTCACACAGAAATGTAAACCAAATTTAAATATCCTATGGCTGGTAGCTGGAGATGTAAGTATGAATTGACATTTAGCTTAATGTATTTATAGACCACATAAGCATAGGTTACTCACAGATGCATGTGTATAGGTTTGCCTCCAGGCACATTCCTGAGGAGTTTGTGGAGAATTGAGAAACAGCAGCAAGAGGCTGCAAGGAGCATGTGTAACACTGAGACTTTGTCTCTAATGTCATTCATGATACCAAGACAAGAACCACTTGGACAAATGATGGATTCTAAGTTCAGGAGAGGAAAATGCAAGGTGACCATGCACAGTTGCCTGATGATGCCAGGAAGCAAAGAAGGGAATTTAAAATCAATCAGTGCTAACAGACACAAGGAATTCCAGATGTTGAGCCACCCGTTGTGTATTTCACTGTGGCCTTCACAACAGAGTAACATAGACACTTTTGTCTAGTCTTCATAGAAGGAGGGACCTGGAGACTAATACATCCTGAGCAGATCTTTGTTCCTGAACTTGAGTGTCCATGTAAGGAGAATACAGTCAGTAGAGTTTGGAGAAAGATGGTCCCTCTTGCAAAGTTAGGAACCCAGGAAATGAGCATGTACTAACATCTGCCTTGGGAGGAATGAAAGAGTGGAGGAGTGTCATCCCCTGGGATCTGAAAGGAAACTCATGTCCAGGAAAGAGGCAATAAGCATGCAGTTATTACCATGACTGACTTTGGGCACCCAATGGTATTTCCAATAAGGACATCCAAGAAGAAGCATTTTGGCTTGGGGTCCACACCTTGAGCTAGCCACTCATGAGCTGTGTCTTTCTGGGTAATACACTTGAACTCCTCTTTGCCTTTCACAAAGGCAGAGGTATTCATAATGCCTTCTAGGGTTTGAGGTTGTTTTTTAAATATGGTACTACACCTAAAGCTCCAAGCATGCAGTAGGTGCTCAAGCAGTGGGGGCAACCACCCTGAAACAGCACTGAGATTGGCCAGGTGAGGCTCAGTAAACTGGCTCAAAGGTGTGTTTGTTCAATAAACAGAGGCAGGTGAAGGTCAGAGGCATGTGGGTGTACATGTGTAGAGATCAGAATCAATATCCAGCTGCTACCAGGTGTTTATTCCCATTGGACAGGCTAAGGATTGGTTATGGCTTCCCACCAGTGCCCAGAGAAGGCATGGTAGAGCATAGCTATGGTATGGAGAATAAAACAAAGAAAATGAGATTTATTAAATAATTCTCATTTTGACTCCAGGTGGCCCTTGGGAAGGTTCAAGTTCTTCCATCTTATACTTCCTCATCTCCATGACAAGAACTCTGGCCTCTGTGAATGGCAAGCACTGGTCTATATGCCAGTCCTTCTGCCCTCCTGCCCATGGCAGACATCACTAATCACTATGGCTCTACTTCTTCTCTGTTCAAACAGCTCCAAACACCCCTACCACAATAATCCTCCAGGATGTACTATATAGGGCCCAAGATGGCAGCCAAGATGGAAACAGCTTACCAAGTTGTCCTTATGATCTCTGAAGTGCCTCTCAGGCATTGGTTGCCTGAGCCTATTTGTCTTTGCTAGAAATTGACTCATGCATCTCCCAAGGTCTCTCTCTCTCTCTCTCTCTCTCTCTCTCTCTCTCTCTGGGGTGTGAAGAAAGGGAGGAAGGAAAGAGAGATTCTGTCTCACTGTGTAGCCCTAGCTGGCCTTGGCCTTACAGAGACCTGCCTGCCTCTGTTTCTTGGGGGCTGGGATTTAAAGGCACATGCCACCACGCCTGGATATGACAGTTTCAGTTTAATCACAGCAAAAAGGGAAAATTAATTAATTAAGGAAGGTATTTTAAAGTTAATGTCTGTCCTCCATATATGGTCCAGCATATGTGTGTGTGTGCACATGCATAAAACACACATAGACACACACACACACACACACACACACACACACACACACACACACACACATATTACAATACAACACTACAAAGTTTTAAAAAGCTAAAAGTTATGATTTGGATGTACCTGTTGTCTACAGTTGTGAATTTTGGTATTGAGGTGATATGACTTCTAACAGATAAGGCCTGATGTGAAATTCTTGGTTAATTGAGGTTGTTCTCCAAGAAGGGTTAGTGTAGGTCTTGTGGGGCCTTATTTGGTTCCCCAGTTGCTTTCTGGCTGCCTGTCTTGCCTTGTGATCTTTCACACCTGTGAGTACTGTGACCATTGTGGTATTATCCACACTGAGGTTCTCACCAGGGCCAAGATATTGTCCTTGAAATGCTCCCCACCCCCAGAAGCCATTCTCAACCTGTGGGTCATGACCTCTAGCTTCAAAACTATCTACAATATGATCCATAGCAGTAGAAAAATGGTTATTAAGTAACAACAAAATAATTTTATGGTGGGGTCACCACAACGTTGGGGCAGCAGCATGAGGAAGGCTGAGGAACAGTGCCCTGAAGCCTCCACAACTGTGAAGTGCATTAGATTTTTTTTTTCTTTTTAAAGTTTCCCAGCTGTTAGTATTTTGTTACAGAAATGGAAAACAAACAAATAAACTGAGCCTCAGAGAATTCAGGCAATTTGTGCAAGGTCATTGATCTCGATCCTGAGAGAGCTCCAGGCAGAACTCTGTTTCCCTCAAGAGAGAGGAGGGCCTCAGCACAATCTATCTCCTTTACCTTACGTTTCTGGAAGTTTCTTGGGCCACGGCTAACTTGTGAGTTCCTGGGACACATCTGAATAAATGGCAGGCAATCACATAATCACTCCACCCCAGCTTAACATCTTCCTTCAGACTCTGACACCAGATGTGGTCCATAAAGTTCCACTGGCTAAAACCTGGACTGATATCACCTTTGCCCCAGTGTGAGACATAGAGAGCTGAACAAAGACAGGAAAGTGGAGGCTAGTGGGAGGAGTATGGGCTCCAGCTATGGTACATGGTTTCAAATTCATTTCATAGTCTATTTGCCAGGCACACATTTTCCTTTTCTTATGAAATTTGTCTGACATCTATGCCAGTTGGAATGCCCAGTGGAGGTAGCAACACTCTCTGGCATCCATAATAAGTAAAGTTACAATATGTCAACACTAGCCCATGCTCTTTTTAATGCATTACTTGTGCTAACCTTCATGACATTCCAGAGAGATTCTAGGGACGGCAATGATACTAGGGACCACTGAAGTGAGAGATCTGGATTTGAATCCAAATTCTTACTCTTTTTATGGTTCCCTGGATGAAAATACGTCTACCCCCATAGGGTTCTTGAAAGGATAAGCCAGTCAGTCAACACACATCCAACATCAGAGCTGGGAGCTTGTGAGAGATGCCAGGCATGGCACTCAGCTCAGTGAGCTCCCTGCCGCTGGATGAAGAGTAAAGCTGATCTCGAGGTGTGAAGGGAGAAGGAAGACAAAGGTGACCGAATAGACTTAGGCCCCCTCAGTAGAAAAGCTGTGGAAACTAAAGCCAAAATAAGTGGCCTGCCCATGATAATGAGGGCTAATGGGGGCTTGAGGAGTACCTGGTTCAGCATCCCAAGAGTAAGGATAGGTGGCCCCAGTGTCTATGACCAACAGGAAAGGACATAGGTGGGTCTCATGACCCAAAAGAGAGGTTCTAGTGTCAGTGACACCCCAACCCATGTTCAATATTCTCAATTCAGGATTTAAGAGAAGCATTGGAAGCCCCCTGGAGAGAATACCCAGCCTCCCCATGTCACCCACACACTGACCAATGGCACTGGTTGACATCTGTATTTGCCACCATAGCTCACGACTCCTTGAGTAAATAGCCCGGTCGGGGAAGGCCAGCCAAAAGACTTCTCTGAAAACTGATCACTAGTCTTTGGCTTGGCATGATCTTGCCCGTGCCAGGCAAGGCCTGTGCCCAGTTTTTCTGAACATGAGATTCCAAAGAGCATTGCTGTTGTGATTTTCCTTTAGGAAAAGTCCCACTGTGACAGACCCAAGAAAAGTTTCCAAGCAAGTCTCACTTAGTTAACTAGTAAGGTTACTGGGCCCTCTCACAGGAGCTGGCAGTGGAGGGTGACTCAAATCACCCACGTCAACAAAGCTCCTATACTAGCATGCATGGTTGTCCACAAAAAAAGACTCCTTGGAGCTTCTGGCATGACTTGCAGGGTGCTCAGCCTGTGGAAGAGTCTCCTCTACCCAGTAATTGTTACCAGTTATTTAACCTTGAGGAGGGGCCTTGTGAATCTTGTAACTTTCAGGAGTTTCCTGAGCTCTGTGAGTTCTCTGTTGACTTCCCAAGTCTTTCATGATTCTTTCCACCTGGCTGACCGCACTGGTACTGGCTTTAGAGATATGGAAAGTATAAGAGTTACAGGTTCATTTAGGCATCCACACACATTTTTATGGAAGGCCAGGGAGTTGAACTGCATGCAGTGGGAACAAATGCCCCCCCCCCAAGAGAGCCCCTGGGATGAGTAATAATGTCATGAACTGTGGATGTAGCATTTGAGCACCATTGGATATCCCAGGATGCAGAAGATACCAGGAATGGGGAATATCTGCTAAGAAAAGCCGGGAGGTGGTGGCGCACGCCTTTAATCCCAGCACTTGGGAGGCAGAGGCAGGCAGATTTCTGAGTTCAAGGCCAGCCTGGTCTACAGAGTAAGTTCCAGGACAGCCAGGGCTATACAGAGGAACCCTGTCTCGAAAAAAACCAAAAAAAAAAAAAAAAAAAAAAAAAAGCCATAGGAAATGAACCCAGGAGCCAGGCTGTGCGGGCTGCAAACACCTGCCTGGGGAAGCTGCGTGGCTCAGGCCTGTTGGAGTGCATGACATCACGCACCTGACTGCTTTCCCAGTGCCGGGATTAAAGGAGCACACCAGTACACTCAGCTAACTATGAAAAATATTTAATCTACAAATCAAGATGAGACAAATCCTTATCAATAAAGTCAAAAGTTGGCTTACAAAATAGAAATCTTGAAAGGGACAACAATTATTAACAAAACTGAACTGCCCAAACTTCGAGGCATGACCTCTAACCTTTCTTATTTCTCATGGGAGCAGTGCCCTTCATAGTTGGTTGAAAGTGATGCTGCTGTCAATCAAGCACAGGGCTCTGGGCTTCGCTTGGGGCTTGGGGCTTGGGACTTGGGGCTTGGGGCTTGGGGTTCAGGGATCTAGGCTCAGGGTTTGGGACAGAGAGCTCTGCACTTGGGGCACAGGGCTCAGGGCTCATGGTAGGTATTCGCAGAAGTACAGTCCCTTGGACCCTGTTGTTGGTGCAGGGACAGACAAATACTCCTTTCCACAGTACTCTGAGGGACTGAAAGAAACTCTGAGGCCATACATACATACATACATACATACATACATTTTTCCCTTTGCTTTTAGCCTGTGAGATCCACAAGATCATATCAGCTAAGGCTCTGGCAGGCGCTTTCTCCCCACAGTAACAGAAGTACTATGGAATGAGAGGAGAAGGAGAAGACAGATAGTAACTGACTGGAGACCCTGCAGCCTTTCCACTCCTTGGAAGAGTCCCATTTATAAGAAAAACAAACAAAGACAAATAGTATTTCTTTGATGTGTGCCTCCCGCAACAAAAGTGTTCTGGAGAATAAACACATGGGGAGAGTAAGAAAGCTGGACTTCAGGAGGGAAATGGCTGCAAGGCAGCTCACTCCATCTCCAGCCTTTCTCACTTTCCTTCTTTAAAGAAGAGGTATTGCTAAGGTATAGAACTCAGTGGCAGAGCCCTTGACCCACATGCATAAGGTCTTGGGTTCAACCCCTGGTGACAACAGAAAAATCCAGTTAAAAACAAAGCTAGGTCAAGTCAATCTCATAAAGAAGGGAGATCGTAGCAGTCTGTTCATTGAATCATTGGGAGGCCTGAGATAACCCATGGAAAGTCCTTGGACGGTCACACATTCATTCATGCATCTGTTTCCCCCACCCTTGCCTGTTTCCTCCCCTCCTGGTGCCAAGGCACCTGGCTCCTCACAGAGTCCATGCCATGGTGCTTATCAATGACACCAATGAGTCCCCTGCCAGATGGCACAGGACAACCACGAACCCTGACGCAACTCCAGCCACACTTTGATATTAAAAATAAAACTTCAGGGGACAGAAGGCAGTGTGGAGTTGATTTGCAGAATTGCTGTGTTTACCCTCACTTTCTATAAAGCTTCCCATTGGTTGATGCTTGGGGGGTGGGGACCACCAAATGGTGAAGGCCACTGCCCCTCTCCTCTAACCATTAACCAGCAAGACACCAGCAAACAAGATTTAGTGGGGAGTCTCCCCGAAGCCTTACTGTAGGTGTGCTAGGATCCCAGGCAGCAAAGCAGAGCCAGAAGGAACAGCTGGAGCCCACTGCAGACGTGAGTCATCCCTAACAGTACTCTATGCCTCTTGCTCTTACCAGGGTCCCTGCCTCTACATCCGCTGCTCTCCAGAACACAGCAGTGCCTGCTTGCTTGAGATTTTTAATAGGTGAGCATGAGGGTGGCTAGCTGTGGCATGAGGCGACCATGTGGAGAACTTCTAGGATTCCATAGTCTGTGCTTCAGCCACTCCTGGAGGTTTGATTTCTCTTGGGAGAAGGTTTGGTTTCTCCTGGGCTTCTTACCTTTTAGGAGGCTGTCACTGAGAGCTGGGGCTATGCTTCATTGTCACCTGGTGCCTTAGCATCAAGGAATGAGAGGGAATCTCAGAGCTGAGATGGATTAGTGCCAGGCAGCACTATTGGGTAGGGCTGTAGTGCACAGTTGATATACGCAGGGACCCTCTAAAGAGTGCCCACACCCCCATGCCATAGTAACTCAGTAATGTGTAGTAGGGGTGATACAGCTGGAAGGAGAGTGACCTGCTTCTCTCTGCATCATACCACGTGCTATGATGCCTAAATCCCCGCCTGGAAGGCACTTCAGAGAGGCGTGGCAAGGAAGATATTACTAGAAAGAAACACGTGACCCTTAGTCTTTCTTGTAGGCTGGCCTTAAAGTGCCACCTTGCTGGCCATGTGGCTTTCAGTAGAGAAAGCAAGAAGTGTGACTCTGAGGGCGCACACCCCGCCCTACACGGAAGCTCTGTGTCACCCAGCTCTGGTGTCCCATCTCTACAGTGAAGTGCAGGATGACTCACTGATGACAGCCCCACCAGGCATTCACAGTTATCTTCTGAGGCAGGGGAACTGACACTCCAGCCTATAGGTTTGACACAGGGAGTATGAGGCACGCAGTTGCACCCAGAAACAGCAAGAAGAGAAAGAAGGCCCAGCCAACTGTTGACTGGGGTATTCCTTCCCCAATTCACGGACAGGTATGGCCCGGTGCTGAAACCAAGAAAAAACCAACAAGGATGGGGGCAGAGAGGAGGAGAGAAGAAAGGCTTCCTGGAGGCAGTAACCAAGCACCTTAGCCTCAAAGACCAAGAGGGAATGAGCCAGGGGAGAAAAGGAAGGGATGGGCCTAGAGGGGAGCCCCATGGAGGAGAGTCAGAGGAGGGCCATCTTTATCTCCAGGTCTCAGGCCAGGACAGAGCTCAGCAAACACTAAGGGACTATAGTGACCTGCCCTGCCCTGCCTTGCCCTGCCCTGCCCTGCCCTGCCCTGCCCTGCCCTAACCTCTGACCTGGCTTGCAACAGAGTAAGAACATGGTGTGGAGGGGTGGAAGAGGGAGACCTGTGACACTCAGCCATGCTGCAACTTAAGAAGGACTGGGTCCTGAGGACCTCTACCCCCCCCCCGTGCGCATCAGTGAGGGTGAGTCTCGCAGGGGCACTAGAGAACTCCCGTAAACTCGGCTCCTGCACAGAGGTGTCCTATCCTGATCTCACTTCAGTCACAGATGCTATCTTTCTGGATTGAGTAACTCCCAAAACATTGATGTCTAATTTTGATCCATGGCTCATTTTTTGTTGTTGTTGTTGTTGTCTGAAAATTTCATACAGGGATGTGTGTTCTGACCAAATCTGCTCTCCATTGCCTCTCCTCCCACCCACCTCTCCGATGCCCTACACCCTTCCCAACTTCATGTGCTCTTTAAAAAAAAAAGATACTGAGGCTGCTTCGTGTAGCCAATATGTACACAGGAGTAGGGCCATCTACTGAAGCATGGCTAGTCTCTCAGGAGTGACATTACTAAAGAGAACCGATTCTCTTCCAGAAGCCATCAATGGAGAGTCTAGTGTGACCCTCAAGCCTACCTTATCAGCGAAGCTTCTTTCTTTCTTTCTTTCTTTCTTTCTTTCTTTCTTTCTTTCTTTCTTTCTTTTGCCATAGGCAGTGATTAACACAGAGCCCATCAACAAGTCAACATCAAGGCTATTAAAAATCACATAGAATGCAAAAAGGTGGGTTTGCACAGTAAAGATACCAATGTCCCCCCAGCTTGTGTCTGCACAATTGGCGGCTTAGTTTATTCCCTCCATCAGCCTCCAGCTGATGTCCAGTGACTTCATTCTGATCTGGAATCCAAAGAAAACCCATTTTGCAGAGTTCAGTAATGTACAAACTGAGTGTGGTTTAGCAAGTCCTCAGCTTTGAAGGTAAGCTTAGTCAGATATAGATTCTTGGTTGACCGTATTTGTTCGTTTGCTTGTTCTCTTACATGTTGAATTGTATAGGTACTTTAACCTATCTGAGTTTCTGGCTGCCTACAGACAAGTTGATAAAGTCTATTTTGAGGTTTTTATTTTTAAACTTGCATGAGAATATAGGCAAAATGCTCATGTGGTGTGTTAGGCACTTAGCAACCGCACTGAGTAAAACACTTCTCCAAATGAGGTTCCAGAAGCCCAGGGCTCTGGTGTGAATGTGAAGGAAGGATGGGGACAAGATGGGCCTTTCAGTCTCAGTGCCATGTGCCCTTAACTGTGTGACTGCCATAATGCCTAACTAGCACTGTTGATTTGGCAGGGCCTGGTCAACTAGAACAATGTCGCTCGCCCTGTATACCTGTCTCTTCTGGCTCTGCACCAGTGGCCTCTGGACCGCCCAGGCCGTCACTGATGAGGATTCAAGTTCTCACCGAGACCTGGCTCCCACCAATGTCGACTTTGCCTTCAACTTGTACAAACGCCTAGTGGCCCTGAATTCCAACAAGAACACCTTAATCTCCCCAGTGAGCATCTCCATGGCCCTGGCCATGCTGTCCCTAAGCACCAGGGGCTCCACCCAGTTTCTCCAGAACCTGGGCTTCAACCTCACAGAGATGGCTGAAGCTGAGATCCACCAGGGTTTCCGGTACCTCAATTCCCTTCTCCAGCAGTCTAACACTGGCTCGGAGATGAACATGGGCAATGCCATGTTCCTCCTCCAGAACCTGAAGCTGAAAGACTCATTCTTAGCAGACACCAAACACTATTATGAGTCAGAAGCCTTGACTGTCTATTCCAAGGACTGGACTAAAGCCAGCCAACAGATCAACAATCATGTCAAGAATAAGACACAGGGGAAAATTGAGCATGTGGTTTCAGACCTGGAAAGTTCAGCCACCCTCATCCTGGTCAACTACATCTTCCTCAGAGGTATTGCTTTCCCCTCCTTACCATTCTAAGTTCCACGCCACTACAGATCTCTCTAGAACCCCCAAAGCTATCCCACTTGAAATGGTCTAGAGCTCTCAACCATCTCTGACCAGGTCCTGACCCCTAACAAATGCCAGTCTTTGCCAGGTTGGAACTAGGATATCCACAGTGCTGTTCTTGAATACTTCTTGAAAGAGTTGTTGAAATTATAGATTCCAGAACTCGTGACTGACCTTCTGGAACAAAACCTCTACTGGACAGCCCAGAAGGTGTCATCACTGTGTGTCCCTCCACCAATCTAATGTTGCTTTGGAGGCACCTCATCCCGGAGAATCAGATCTATAATTCTGTACAGCACAGATTCTCAGGGGAAGGTGATGCTCCCACCTCCCCAGGGACATTAGGCAACCTTGGGGAACAGTTTTTTTATGTCACCATGAGGGGTGAGAAAGGATGAACTAGTGGTGTGGACAGGAAGGCTGCTAAACATGTCCCTCATGATGCTAATCATGATACGCACAAACACAAATACACATACACACACTCAAAGCACCCATATGCACACACAAACAAACATATGCAGAGAACACCCACAAATACACAAACTCACACAGTCCCCTTCCCCCATGGTGCCATCCTCCCTAAATATTCAGAGTATCAAGATTGAAATCCTTGGTCTATAATTTCTACTTTCTCTGTCTTCTCTGGAGTTGTGTCTCAGTTCTTTTCTTCCTCTAAGATCTCAGTACACAGCAAACACACCATGCACAAATGCACAAACATACCCACAAACACACACATGCTCATGTACCAAAAAACAAACACAGCACACACAAATATACAAACACATATACACACCTCACACACATATACACACATTCTCCCCTACCCACAACCCTTTTCTCTCAGGACTGACTATAACAAATTCCTCTCCTGTCCTTGAGCATCTTGCCTCCACTGAAGCCCATATGAACCTTCCAATACAGTGCTGTGACAGATGTTGGCAGCTGTATGCATTTGTTATCTGACAACCATGGAAGCCAGGAAAACGGAATGGGTCACACTGCTAGTAGCTAGCTCCTGACAGAAGAGGCTGAGGGGGAGGTTCTGCAATCAGACAAGCATTGACTCATTCTAAAGAGCGCTATTCTGTCAGAACTGACCTGTATGTACTACAGCAAGCAAACAGGTTAGATGGTGACCCTACAGTTGAAGGTGAGAGGAGACTGTGAGCCTGAAGGCATACTGTATCCTGACTCTATATACAGGAAGCCTCATTGCCTGTTCTTTCCTAAGCAACAGAGGTATGAGCCTCCTCCAGGAATTGACCACACTGTCAAGGTGGTTCATTTCCCCCCAAACCAGCTCCCCTCTCTTCTTACCAGAGACTCTGAGTTCTAGGACCACCAGAATTCTCAGTGCTGAGGCCAACTTCTGACCCAGAGGCCCAGGCAGGCGTCTAGCTTAAGTGGGACCTACCCTAAATGCAAGGCTCAAGGCCCTTTTTTTCTCTTCCCTTTTTCCTCACCCCCAACCTCCTGGGTTTGGTAGCCAAAGCATAGCTAATCCTCAGAGATCAGAGAGGAAGGGAAAACAACAGCCCAGCCTCCCCGCTGATGGCTCCAGCTTGTAGAACAGGCATTAAGCCCCTGGCGATCATCACATTTCCAGAAATCAGCCGCCATTCCTGACACACCGCAGGCAGCAGCATAGCTGGTTTCTGCAGCAAGAGTTGATGATCTGCTGCCCCAGAAGAGCATGTCCAAGAGTTATTTTTAATTTCTAGGTCTGCAAACCTAATGATCTATACCTGCTCCTCCTCTTCTCCCTCACATCTTCCCAGGAATATGGAAACTTCCCTTCAACCCAGAAAATACTAGAGAGGAGGACTTCTTTGTGAATGAGACAAACACAGTGAAGGTGCCCATGATGGTCCAGTCGGGCAACATTGGTTACTTTCGTGATTCGGCGATCCCCTGCCAGATGATACAGATGAATTATGTGGGAAATGGAACTACCTTCTTCATCCTTCCAGACCAGGGCCAGATGGACACTGTCATCGCTGCGCTTAATCGGGACACAATTGATAGGTGGGGCAAGCTCATGATTCCAAGGTAAGCCCTGTTGCCAGCATGTAAGCTTCTGTAAGGTGTATGTTTCTGGAAAATGAGGCAGGTAGACTTTTTTCCTCTCCAATATCCACCCTGCACACACTCAGGTCTTACTTTTCCCCCTAGGCTGTAAGGTTCTCTAACCTGGAAGTTATACTTACAATCCCTCTATCCAGAGGCAATCTGGGACATACCACAAGTCCAGTCCTACTTTCTTGTGAATTTTATAGCCAGATCCATCTTGTATATTATATTCTTATATGAATTCCTTAGAGAGAGCTCACCAAACACTAATCTCCCCCACTTTTCTATTTTCTTTGCGGACTTATTATAAAGCAAGCCTCACTGTAGATCTTTGGGGCCTCTGTAAAGCACAATGCAATTGGCATTTGCATCCTGGGCAACTGACTATAGTGAGAATAAAATCGGGAGAAACAACTTCTAGGTGCCCAGTGTGATCATGATGCTCTAGCTGTATTACTTTCTTAAGGAAATGTCTTGTAAATGAGTTTATGCTTTTACATCTGGACCCCGTGGTGTGTGTGTGTATGATCTAACCTCAGGGCATGGCTCCTATTTCATTTTCAAAATTCAGTATTCAGAATTAAACCAAGAGTCTCTTTTTTGTAAAATTACTACTAAACTGTATTTCCAGTAACCCCTTTTTAGAGGTAGGGTTCACCCAGACTGGCTGTGAATTCACTCTGTACCTCAAGCAGGCTTTGGCACAACAAACTACTGCTCTGGGGTCTGGAGTTGATAAGATTACAAGATTGTGACACAAAGTCCAGGTTCATTTCTTTGTAATTATAAAAATGTCTTTAACAACCATACCCTCCCCTCCCTGTTCACAACTTTTAATAGGCTCTTCTTCTGACCAGATTGTATATATATTTTTTAGATCTTTACACTCTGCTCTTTTGTTCTCAATCTTACCTCAGATCTGGCCCAAAGCAGGCAGCAGAGCCCATGTCATGGGCTGAATACTAAGCTGCCTTGAAATGTCCAGTTCTGTGTGAATTTGTTCATCATCTTTAAATCCATGCAAGTCTCAAGGCATGGACAAAGAGTAGATAAGTTGATTGTGAGAATGTAACATGAACATCTGTTTGTTCTGTTTCCCACTCAGCTCTTATTCTCACTTGAAACTCAAACATGAGCAGTCCTTTCTCTCTCTATATTTCTGTTCTGATTTTTTTTTTTGCTATCTCTCCCTGTAAACCTGAGTAAATTCAGCAAGTAATAACAATACCACAATACCATAGGTCCCAAATGGAAAACTCCACTTAAATAATGATCTCTTGAAAGGGACCATCCAGGGGATACTTTCCCTGTCTCCCTAGTGAGTCAGGCTGGTGGTACAATTGCTGGTGGGATCACACAGAGAAGTAAACATCTGTCTGGGAAAGGATATGCTGCTGTCTATTGCCAGACCTAACCTTGAACCCTCTAACTTCTTTTGCTTCACTCTGGACAGGCAGATGAACCTGTACATCCCAAAATTCTCCATGTCTGATACCTATGACCTTGAAGATGTGCTGGCAGACATGGGCATTAAGGATTTGTTCACCAACCAATCAGATTTCATAGGCACCACCGAAGACACTCCCTTGACATTAACGGTAAGTGTCTTGGGAGTCTTTCTCCAAAATCTACACTAAAAATCTTAATAGTAAGCAACACATCCCATTTGTTAAAGGTCCCATAGGTCCCAAGTGGAAAACCCCAGGTTCAAGCCCCTTCAAGCATAGTTCAGTAAACAGAGACTCATCAAGAAAACAACCACACAGAAAGCTAATGACTAGGGAGAGTCATAGCCATCTTGGCTACCATGGGATGAACAGCTAGCTACCAATCCCATGAATCCTCATAGAGGATGGACATTGGAAAACAAAGTTGTCATGACAGAAGTGAGAGCAACCCCTGGCAAAAAGAAACAGAAGACAGGGTGAAGGTCTCATTAATATCATACAAGGCCTTCTACTCAATTTCATGTTTCAGTCTTCAGCTTGATGTTCTGAATTCATAACTTTGTTCAGAATATTTTGATTGAATATCTACTATGTACCTGTGCTAGGATCTGGATATGTTTCCATTACTCAGATATGTACACTGTCCTCTAAACACAAGGATTTTGGGTTCATGGAAGCCTTACTTAGTGATGTATGAGTTCAATAAATGTGGTGTTGTGTGAATGGGTAAAGTCCCTGAGAAGGTTCAGTCACACAAAATTCTCCTTCTCACCATTAATTAATTTATTTTAAATGAACAAAAGGGAATCTTTTTCAGTAGTACTGTACTAGAAATGCTGAAGGATTGACTGTTCTAAGCCCTAAAAAACACTGACCACTGATGGAAGTTTCAAGTTCATATAGGGGCGGTAGACACTGTCCCAGTGCTGAGGGATCCTTAATTCAGAAAGGTCAAAGAGCTCAAAGTGCTCACAGAGTTAGCAAAAACAATCACTGACAGCAGTAAGAACAGTGGAATTCTTGATCTTTGGTCTGTCAACTCAAAATCTCAAATCCTTAAGACCTACTGCAGAGGTCCATTCCAATCATGGCTCAGCCTCTGCCTGGCTGCAGGAGCCAATCACAGAGAGACCCAGAGGCCCTCAGACTTGCTATGAAATGAAGCTGATGAGCAAGTTCCCCTCAGGGGGTGTAAAGAATACACTGGGTGTCACCCAATGTTTAGTTGCCAGGGTGGGCTCTGTCCCAGGTTTGCTAAGCCAGCTGTTGACCATTTGGCTGTCTTCAGAACTCTATCTAATGTTAATCATTGAAGGGATCCATTTCTGCTTCAGTCTAAGCTTTCCTAAGCCAAGTAGGCACAAGCACATGCTATGAGTTCCACTCTGCTGACTCCATAGCAGGGTAGACAGAATGGAGTCTCTTGAAGCCTGGGGTCTAGTAAGAAGAGCACAAGATGGAGCACAGGACTTCCTCTGACTTTGTGTGGTGGGTGCAACCCATCATTCCAGAAAAGAGGAAGTTCGGTGCAGTCTGGAGTCAGAGCAAACACACGATGCTTGGAGCACTTGGGCTGTCTCACCGTCCATGGAATAGACAGTGAGGTGTCCATGTGATGAGATGTGAACAGCTCCTGTCTCCTGACAGGGATTCATCTCCTGCCGTTGGTGTCTTCCTCACAGGTACTCCACAAGGCCATGCTGCAACTGGATGAAGGGAATGTGTTGCCTGTTGCCGCCAACGAGGCTCCTGTACACCTGCCCTCTGAATCATTCACCCTCAAGTACAACAGGCCCTTCATCTTCCTGTCCTTTGACAAGTTCACATGGAGCAGCCTGATGATGAGCAAAGTCGTGAATCCAGCCAAAGAGCTTGTCCCAGAAAGCCATGGTGCCATCTGACTTGGAGAGTTTAGAAGTCTTTCCCCAGTCTTCTTCAGGGTCTCCCCGCAACCGAACCAGAGGCTCCTACTTTTAGAGATCTTGTAATGAATAGCCCTTGTTGCTACTCTCAAAACAAATCAATTGGGAGGGGACCACTGAGAAAGAGGTAACAGTTATTAAAGGATGTTTTTGCAAATTGTGGAGTGCCTGGGTAGTTGCATTCTGAAGAGGGAATCCCCTCTCTTGATTCATGAGAGCTGCCTTATCACTGTCCACACATGGGGGAAGAGCAGAGATAACTCTCTAGGGTCTTCCAGAAGGGCACTAGCCCTATTCGTGAAGGTTCTACCCTTGTGACATCATGTGACTCCCTGAAAGATTTCAAATACTAGGTTTCAAATGAATCAGTGAGACGTATAGTCCTACTGCAAGAGGGGTGCGTCCAGCCAACAAAGCCACCTCTCTTCCTGATGGGAACTAGAACATGGGTCATCTTGGATCTCCAGTCACAGGTCAAGTGTAGCGTGTGGCACCAGAGGGAAAATGGCCTGAGACAGAACCCAGCCAGGTCACAGAGTGCTCCTAAGATGAAACCAGAATAGTTTGGCTGTCTTTAGAAAGTTTTGGGAAGAGGGGCAGGCAACTTTTGGACACACAGTGGAAGAGATGACGGACGAAGTCTGGCATGGTGACCGGCACAGAGTTAGCAGAGGGGGAGAGCAGCAGATGTGTAGTATCAATTCTAATTCTCGATGCTTCTCCTGTTCCCACTCCAAAATCAACACACACACACACACACACACACACACACACACACACACACGCACACACACATATGCACACACACACACCACTGATGCAAACCTCAAAGGCTTGGCCAGCCATACTGAGGCAGTTCCCCTGCCTCTACCCAGACTGCCCCTTGTGACTGTAAGCAGAACGTTGTTTCTGTCTCATCGTCATTATGTTTTCCTTTTGTTTTCATTTTTGTTTTGTTCCATTTTTTTGCAAGCCAAAGAATAATCAAATCAAGTTCATGGTCCCACCCATCCTTAAATATACTATATGTATGTGTTGCACTTATAATATCATTTCATAATATGCATTCTTTTATAAATGGAAATTTTAAAAAGTTTGGCATGAATCAAAAGTACTATTTGAAATCAATAGGGGGAATATTTTATTAAGCCTTGTCCTGCTTGAGAATCACTAGGGACTGAAGGAAAGGTGTAAATCTTCTCATCCTTGAAACAATTCCAGATGAACTAAAGATTTGAGCACCAAAGTTGAAATCACTAAATCATAAAGTATACGGTTTTAAAACAAATCTTGAAAGGATGAGGTATATTTAAAACCCAGAATTACTAAAGAAAGGACTGCTGCACTGAAGTTCATAAACAAAGTTAACTGGGTTTAAGAGACAAATGAGGGAGAGATAAAAATATGAACATTAATTTCTCTACCATGTCACTTAACATTTTAAAATGCCAGGAGGAGGTTGGGTTGGGCTGGGGACAATAGTAGCTGATTGAATATTTTTTCTTATGTATCTTCCCAGGATACTATAAAACCAATGCTGTAACAATAAAATTCCCCCGTGATTCAGGCTTCCACATAGCATTATCATCTGAAATCTGAGCTCCAGGAGAGGGTGGATGCAGGAGACAAAGAAACACTTAAAAATATATCCTAGCATTTATTGGGATGTGTGGAAGGTAGCCTATGGGGCTGAGTTGGTGGGAACAGGTCACTGGGGGTGTATCATTGGGTGTTACACCTTACCCTGGCCACTTCTATTCTGTTTCTCTGTTTCTGTCCACCATAAGGTAAGCAGCCACCTCCTTCATGTTTCTACCACCATAGGGTCCCACATCACTACATCTCCCCAATGGCTGGATTCAAAGACTATGGTTTTGAAATGCGCAAGTTCCGAAGTAAATAAACCTTCCTTCCCCCTTTTAAGCCATTTCTGTCAAGCATTTGGTTACAACAATGAGAAAGGCTAACCACAAATGGCTGGGTATCTCCTTTTGTTTGCTTTCTGTCAAAACTTAATGAAAACTGTAAGTGCTCAGGTCCAACAGATGGAAAGAATCCACAGGAGAGACACAGAGAACCTCAGGCAAGGAAGAACATGCCCGAGCAAAACGGAAAACTCTTAAATCGCACACACAGAAAGGTGCACTGCATACAGAGGACAAAGGTTTAGAAAGAGGAGGCTGGACTTCTCATCTGAAGTCAGCTGATGTGCTGAACTGAGAAGCACATTCTAATTCTGCAGGATTCCTACCACACCATGCAACCTGAAGTTGACAGGAAGGCATTTGGGATAAGCCTATAGTGAAAAATGTACAAAGTATCCAGGCAGAATCCTTCCACCAGGCCCGCCCGGAGAGAAATGAAACAAAGCTGAGTTTTCTACTGCCTGGGTTGGAGAACAACCAAGGCACGCGAAAGCCAATGCCATCTGGGAGTGGACTCTGAGCCAGGAAAGCAGTGTAATTCAAAAGATTTGAGGGATTGGATATTATCAACACAATATAGTAACCTATAGATTTCCTGGTTTGACCATTATATGATGGTTAGGTCAACTTTGGTAAATTCAAGGATGCTTAGGATAGAAAGCTAAAAATTATAACTCTTGAAAACTATACTAAGAAAGATGTCTTCAAAGTTCTGGGGGTGCAGGAGGGCAGTGGTAACAGTTTTCAGAAAGAAGAAAAAGGCCCTTCAGAAATGAAGACAAAGGGCCCGGAGAGACAAATCAGCAGGTAAGAGCACTGGCTGCTTTTCCAGAGGAACCAGGTTTGGCTCTTGCACCAACCTGTCAGCTGCTCTAACTCCAGTTCCAGGGGATAAAGGTCTTCTTCTGAACCATGTGAGCACTGCACACATATGGTGCACAGATATGCAGGCAACACATCCATACACACAAAATAAAAAACATGTGACAGCATGAATTTTAGAAGACAAAAGATGAAACATACTACGATTATTAAATATATATTTTAAGGTAGTTATTTGGGCAGAAAGATGATTCTAGATGGGAACTCGGACCTATATGAGAGAATGAAAAGCATCAGAAAGGTAAATATGTGGGCAAAGGGGGAAATATTTCAAAGATATCTTTAAAATATAAATTATTGTAACAGAAACAATAACAATGTGGTATGCAAATTATCAATTTATTGCTCACCGGCTCTAAGTCCTTTCATAATCTGTCAATCTAAGTCTGCATTTTTAATGTGTCTGCGCCCCACATTGGGCACAATGCCGGCTTTTGTCAGTAGAGGGCGCCAGAGACACATTGTGGAATGAAATGGCTTCACTTTCCTGGTTCAGACCAAGCAAGTGAGTAGTGACAATTAGAGACAGACAGACAGACAGACAGACAGACAGACAGACAGACAGACAGACAGACAGACAGACACATACATAGATAATAAAGATACAAAATATAGTCAGAATGATGGATATGTGACTAGATAGATGCAGACAGATGATGGAAATATACACTCTGAAAAATAATAGTTGAAAGATAATTTTCTTAACTATATATCTTGAATGCCTGAGTAGATGCTCACATACCTGATTCTTAAAGCCAGAATCTTTCTTACATAAAAAAACATTGAATCTTACAAAAGCAAAAATTAAGGAAAAATGCAGATTATATCCACTGTCATTTCACACTGTACTGGGATTATTTATCAGATGATGTGCCTGAGTGAGATGGCTCAAATCATTTATATACTGTCCTTTCCTGAGTAAGACTGTTCAAAATCACCTACAGATTGTTTTCTCTAATGTAATATATTAACTTACTGGGTTCCAGTAACAATACCAACATTTTTTTCATAGATCTGACAATATGACGTAAAAATCTATTTAGAAAACACCAAGGATAATACAGAAAAGCTACAGGCTCAGGAAGAAGGAGAGAGGATATTGTGACAGACAGAAAGTGGAGGACACAGACTCTGTAGATAAAATGCTGGTACCAACACATCAACACACAAGCAGACTGATGGTGTAGGTAGGATAAGAACTTTAGAAATGGGATGAGGGACAGTCAACCAAAACAAAGTGTAGGTGGGAAAAGCAAGCAAACAAAGGAAACCTGCTGCTTTGCAAGATAATTTAAAATTTTTGATAATAATATCTAGCCAACTGATTTACTGTGGTAAATTAATACATAATTAAAGATGATTGATAATTAAAGGGTAAAAATAGAAACTCTTAAAATGACCCAAGCACAAATGCTGATATTATTTGTTAATGAATGACTTAAATATCAGGGGCAACTGGATAACCATTTGAATCAGAGACAGGGATGGGGAGAACTGACTTTGAGCCATTCAACATGCTAGACATCATATACAAGAATAGAAAGGGTGACTTGGAAGTAGATGACAGTGTTTCTCATCTGTGCATGAATGAGGCTGTATACCTCAGTGAAATAGGATGATATATGTGTGTCTGCCCTCAAGAGTATCCTAGTATAAATTGTGAGTTCAAAAATGATGAAAGGGGATCCCAGCCATGTCTACATGGTGCCACATGTCAGGATGCTCTTGGAGTTTAGCTCTGTGACTGTGCGCCTGGAGTTGGTGAAGACCACTGTAAACTCAACTTTGATGAATGTGCCTGTCAGCCGCCTCTCCATGGAGGTCTATGTGTGGGTGGAGAAAAAAAGCTACCACTGTGACTGCACAAGTAGTGGATTCACAGGGACACACTGTGAGACTTAGATGCCTCATTGTTGGTCAAAGCCTTGTTACAATAATACATGTGAAGACACTTTTGACAGCTGTATTTGTCACTGCTGGCCTAGACACATAGGTGTCCTGTGTGAGACAGACATAAATGAATGTAGTAGAAACCCCTGTCAATTTGGGGGAAGATATGTAGAGTTATCCTCAGATGATCAATAAGGACATATTGCAGGCCTGCCTTCTTCCTTCAACTACCTTGGAGCATCGGGATATGTTTGTATCTGTCAGCCTGGATTCACAGACAGGAGCCTAGCATAACTGTCCTCTGAGAGCTTTCACCCAACAGCTGACCTAAACAAATGCAGACCCAAACATATGACCAAGCTCAGGAAGTCTTGTGGAAGATTTTGGAGAAGGATTGAGGGATCAGAAGAGGAAAGATACTCCACAGGAAGACCAACAGGGCCAATTAACTTGGATCCTTGAGGGTTCCCAGAGACTGAACCACCAACCAAAGACCATACATGGGCTGGACCCCCCTCCCCCCGCATGCACATTACAGCTTTGTCTTCATGTCAGTTACCCGACAACTGAAGTTGGGGTTTACCCTGACTGGCCTCACTGGGAGAGGATGTGCCTAGTTCTGCAGTGACTTGAGGTGCCAGGATAGGTTGGTACCTAGGAAGACACTCCCCTCCCCCCTTTTCAGAGGTAAAAGAGAGGAATGGTGGGGGAAGGGCTGTGGTGGGAGACATGAAGAGGGGAGCTGCAATTGGGATGTAAAGTGGATAAATAAATTAATGGAAAAAAAAAGAATAAAAGCAATCTGAGATCTAAACTAAAAAGAAATGAAGCTACCCACGTATGAAAAGGAAAACATCGCTGTAAGTGTTTCTGCTCTGATGGGAGGGTATCCTGAGACACGGGGGCCCAGGAACCACACAGCTCTGAGATGGGACAGTGTCCCCAAGGGAAGGGCATACTGAGATATGGGAGCCCTGGAACTACACGGTTCTGAGAGGAAGCCTTCTCAGCAGAGCACTTCAGCTCCCAGAAGAGAGTATCCCAGCCTGAGCTGAAGAGCTCAGGGGCCTTGGCCCCACTCCTTCTCTTCCTCTCTTCTCTTCATTGCTGTTCTTCTTGGTTTCTTCCAGTGAGAGAATCACATCAGGCAGGAATCTCATGAAAGAGATTTATTGAAGGGTCTAGGCTGTGGAGGAATAAACTCAGGGATAGCTGCTGCCCTCTGCTCCCAGAAGCTAACTGCAGGGAATTGGACAAAGGGGCAGTGTTTATATAAGATTTCTGAAGGGGCGGAGCTGCTCAAGGCAGAGATTTCCAGAGTGAGGATTAGTGGGATTTCAAGTCCTGAACTTGAGTGTACTCAGGGATTGGTGGGTTTTCCTGCTCAGGGATTGGTGGGTTTTCCTGCTCAGGGATTGGTAGAGTTTCCTGCTCAGGGATTGGTGGGGGTTTGTGGGAAACTCAGGAATTGGTGGGTTTTCCTGCTCAGGAATTGGTGGGGTTTTTCACCCCCTTTCCTCTGCTGCTAAGGGTGTGTCAGGAGGTGGGTGGAGAGGAGGTGGAGCCATTGTGGACAGCTCCTGAGGGGCAGCTCCCATGGAGGTGGTGAGCTACTGTGGACAGCTCCTGCAGCACCTGTGACAGCTGCAGGCTGAGGAGACATTGTGGTGCCGCCATTTTGGACAGCTTCTGTCAGAGATTTTACTAAGGCAGCCCTAGGCTGGAGCGGGGAAAGAGGGACCTGGCTTTTGTGTCCCGCTGCTCAGAGACTGCAATCCACCCCCCACCCCACCCCTGCACCCATTTGATTCAACATGATCCTGAGGTGTTGGTCCTGTCCGGGAGGGAGGTTAAGAAACCCGTCGTAGAATAGGATCGAGTTCATGGGTGGAGACTATGACAGACATGCCTTTGAAGGTTACAGCCAGGCTTTAGTTTTGTTCCTGTTCTTGTGTTCTGTTTCCTGGTCTTCCAAGATTTGGGGAGCCTGTGCTCTTGACTCCCCTATAGCAGGATTCTCTGGACCCGCCAGCAGTTCAATAATGACACAGAGGCTTTTAAATATTTTAAAGCTTAGACCTTTTAGCTAGGGAGATTGCCAGCCAGCTATCTAGGTAAACCCAACTAATCCTGGTATTTACATCCTACCACGTGGCGAGCTCTACCCATCTGGATTATCCATTCACCTCACTGTCTGCTGTCAAATTTCCTGCTTCTGCTTTCTTCTCACGCCCCTCCCCCCCATGGCATTTCCATGCCATGAGATTCTGCCATCCACTTCCTGCTTCAGCTACATACAGTCAGATCTTTATTACAATCTACCAGTAGTATAAGAACCTCTGAACACGCTGGATTGCCTTTAAGCAAGTGAGGAGGGAAGAATATTTACAAAATAGAAAATCCAGTGATGGGCCGTAGAAATGGCCATACCAGTATCTCTGCAGAATTGACCATTGAAAATACAGAGACTTACCTTTACACAATGTGAAGAAAAGGTTACTTCAACACTCCCCACTGCTGTAAACACTACACCGAGGTGCTGTCCTCACTATGACAGATTGAAACTTAGAGCCAAAATAAATGTTTTCTTCTGTACGTTGCTTCTATCTGCTATTTTGCCAGTGTAATGGAAGAAAGCCACTAGTGCAGAAAACTGGGGTCAAGAAGTGGGGCCATTGTTCTGGTAAGTCTGACCATATGCTACAGCCTTTGGAACAGGAATGTGGAAGAGTTTGGTGCTGTGGGTAAAGAGAGCCCTAGAGTGCTATGCATACAATGTTGGGGCCATTGTGGTAAGATTCATGAAGGCAGGACTGCCGATACCATCTGAATAGCAGAAACTGTGTTTGTGGCTTCCAGGTGGGATTAGGGATCCTACTGGGAACTATAAGCCACTCATGGTGAATTTTAACAAAGAATTTGGCTATGTTCTGCCCATGTCTAGAAAATTTGAGACAAGCGCATAAAATGATGCACACATTTGTTTGGCAGGTGAAAATTTCAAGCCAGTGTAAGATTCAGACCATGGTTGTTACTTGCCCTATTTGTAATGATAATTTAGAGTGAAAAGTGAAACAGAAAGGAATTAGGTTTGATGCTACAGATAAGGTGAGTGTAGATAAAAGAGCTGTAATTGTTAATGTGATGGGCATAATTGAAAGGCAGTCATGTACTTTGCCACAAAAAGAAATTCGTCCCAAGAGGGATACAGCCCTCCTGTTATAAAAGTCATTAGGAATACCTTCCGTTCAAAAGTGAGAACTTAAGATTGAGCCTTGATGGAGAGATGGCTCAGCAGTTAAGAGCACTGACTCTTCTCCCAGAGGTACTGAGTTCAATTCTCAACAACCACATGGTGACTCACAACCATCCATAATGAGATCTGATGCCCTCTTCTGGTGCATCTGAAGACATCGAGAGTGTACTCACATACATAAATTAATTAATTAAAAAAAAACCTGGGGGCTGGTGAGATGGCTCAGCGAGTAAGAGCACCTGATTGCTCTTCCGAAGGTGCTAAGTTCAAATACCAGCAACCACATGGTGGCTCACTACCATCCATAACGAGATCTGACTCCCTCTGCTGGAGTGTTTGAAGACAGCTACAGTGTAGTTACATATAATAAATAAATAAAATCTTTAAAAAAAACTGAAGGAAAAGGAAGGAAGGAAGGAAGGAAGGGAGGGAGGGAGGGAGGGAAGAAGGAAGGAAGGAAGGAAGGAAGGAAGGAAGGAAGGAAGGAAGGAAGGAAGGAAAAGATTGAGCCTCCAGGGCACACAGCTCAAACAGAGCTACTTAAATGTTTTGGGTTTTTTGGTTGTTTTTTTTTTTAAGATTTATTTATTTATTATATGTAAGTATACTGTAGCTGTCTTCAGACACTCCAGAGAGGGCATCAGATTTCATTACAGATGGTTGTGAGCCACCATGTGGTTGCTGGGATTTGAACTTGGGACCTTTGGAAGAGCAGTCAGTGCTCTTAACCACTGAGCCATCTCGCCAGCCCCTTTGTTTTTTGTTGTTGTTGTTTTTTATTGTTGTTTGTTTGTTTGTTGTTGTTTTTGTCTCCAGATAAGGTCACACAGAAACTCAAAGTGCTATAGCCATGGTACAGTAGTGGGGTGGGAAAGACTACTCCTCAAGATGAGCACAGAACTTGATGCCATACAATTTCTGCAAGCATGAAGATTTCAAGGGTTGTGGGGTCATGGAGATCTGCATCAAGTTTCCAGAGAAAAACCATAGAGTAGATATCATGGCACAGAACTGGATTTCATGTATGGAGAGATGTGCTTAGGTAAATACTGAGTTTCACTGGAGACTCCAAGGAAGACCATGAGTGCCACAGGCAGCGGAGATGCAGCAATGGAAGTGACCATGCTCTTTAGAGTCTGTACGACGTCACCACTTGCCATGCCTGCTTTTGGGTTCTCACCATGGCACAATCTTTCCTTGCTGCTCCCCCTGCTCCTCTCTTTTGGAATGGGGATGTTTACTCCATATACTGTCATATACTGTAAGCGTATTATATTACTCATGATTTTATAGGGGCTCACTGCTAAGAGTTTGCTTTGAGTCTCAGAAGAGACTTTGGATTTTGGACCTTTGAACAGTGCTGGAAACTGTTAAGACTCTGGGGACCATTGAAATGAATGTTGCATTATCAGGTGGCCATAAGCCATGGTAAAGGTGTGGTTTGGATGTAAAATATCACCCCCCCCACACGAGAGACTCATATGTTTAAGCACATAGTACCAGGTTGATGGCACTGTTGAGGGAGATTATGGTCCCTGAGGAACATGGAACCTAGTTTACGGATGTAGAACACTTAGGGACAGACCTTTAAGGACTATAGCTGGGCCCCATTTCTGATTTTGTTCTCTCTTTCTGGATTCACCAAAATGTGGGGGATCTCTAGAACGTGCTTCTAACACTAGGATCTCTGCTGTGTCTCCCCTGACTGCCATAATGGATAGAAACTATGAGCCAAAATAAATGGTTCCTTCCTTAAATAGATTCAATTGAGTAATTTGTCAAAATGATGAGAAAATTAGCTGAGAGATTAGTTTAGAGTCATAATTAATTTATATTTATAAGGATATAATTACTTTATAGTGATATATAATTTATTTATATATAATAATTTAAGTTTTGTAATTACACAAAAATGAGCAGAAAGACATGAACATAAACAAATATAGAAATAGAGATTAAACACTTGGACATACACTCAACTTCACTTAAAAGCCACCAACTACAAAACTCTACTGAAATGCCACTTGCAAACTACTGGGTTGGCAGAAATCTGAGTGCAAGGTGCTGAAGCCTGACTCTGAAACAATCCTTCTCACAAACTGTGGCAGATGCTAGGCTTGCCTTGTGAAGGGAATTAGGCAATATACTCAGTGTTTGCTTTCTAAGACTGATGTAACCAATTACCATAGTGGCTTCAAGCAACAGAAACTAAATCATGCTGTTGTAGAGGACTAAGTCCAAAAGCAAGGGTTGTCCATGTGCTGTCTCCTTACTTGCTTGGTCAGCAACCCTCTACATTCCTTGGCTGTGGACAGAACTCTCATTTCTGTATTCATCTTTATGTGGCCTTTCCTCCTAATCTTTCTCTACCTCAATCTCCTTCTGTCTTTCTCCTACAAGAACTTTTGCAGTGTGAGATAAGGCCCTCTTCGTTGGAGTAATCTTTTCCTTCCATCCTTAACTACATCTACAAAGACTATTTAATCAAATTCTGCCACATTTACATGCTCTGAGACTTATCTCTCAGAATATATTTTGGACTATCCCCATCACAAGTCTCCTGATCATCTCACTTAGTGCAAAGTTCTCTTTTTTAAAGATGTATTTATTTTATGAGTGTTAACTGTATGTGTGTGCACCATATTCATACCTGCTGCCAATGGAGGTTAGAAGAGGATGTTAGATTTCCTGAAACTGGAGTTAACAGATGGCTCTGTGCCACCATTTGGGGGCTGGGAACTAAACTTAGATCCTCTACAAGAGCAGCCACTAGAGTTCTTGTGTGTGCATGTGTGTGTGTGTGTGTGTGTGTGTGTTCGTGTGCACACCAACCCCAAGGCATGTACTGTCATTCTCTTAAGCTCCTCTCCCACTTAGTGTTCATGCTTAAATCTACATTAAAACCTCTTCTCAGTCAACTCCAACTTTATTATAAAACAAAACAAACAAAAAACCTTATGATTTTAAACATTTACCTTTGATCCAGAAGCCGTGCTTTGAGAAATGTAAGCTAATGGCATACATCTGGCACTTTAAAAAAAAAATAATCTCCCTAAAGTATTTTGTAACTGGAAAACATTAAAAATTTCTTAAAAGCCCAAGGGAGGAACTTGGATGAGTAAACACAGAGCACTGTGAAGTTACATAAAGAAGTGATAATTCCTCTGGGCATCATGAGTTCATAAGGAAGAAAGAAGGACGTACAGACACAGGTTTGTTCTCGTATAAAGAAATACAAGAAGAAGGAATTAAAAAGAAAGTGGTTAAATGGTGCACAAGAGATGGAGAGGGTGAAATGTGGACAGCAGAGGGGTCGGGGTGGTGGGTTTCTTCTTGCACCTTTTAATGTGGCTTAGACTTGGGGAATAATAGTCACATCTTGCATACCCAACAATATAATTAAGATGACAAAATTCTCAAAGCCAATTGAAAAGAAAAACAAATGAGAAAAAGCACATTTCAGATAACCACACAGAAGGGGAGAAAAAGAATTGAGCCAGAGAGATCTTCAGAACATGGTGTTTGGACCATATGCTCCCCCTTTAAAGGAGAAAACACTGCCAACAAAACCTCCAAGTTTTCTTTGCAGATCTGCCTTTTATCCTGGGGTAAGCATATGACATTGTGATATTATTTATATGTCTTGTGGGACAGAATGAAGAAGGGAAATGTAAATACAGAGCAGGAAGGAAAGAAGGAAGGAAGGAAGGAAGGAAGGAAGGAAGGAAGGAAGGAAGGAAGGAAGGAAGGAAGGAAGGAAGGAAGAGTACTGGGGAGAGGACTCAGTGGGAGAATGTTTGTCTCGGATGTGTGAGGATGGACCTTCGTTCAATCCCCAGCAAGAGACACACCAAGAGGTGAAGGAGATGGAGACAGAGAAAGATGGAGGAGACAAAGCCACTGAGACAGCAACAGAGGAGAGAGACAAGCAAAGACAAAGGCAGACAGAGTGGCAGGGAAGGAAGGAGAGGGAAGGGAAGGGTAGACTAAGGCAGAGAAGAGGAGGGGAGGGGAGAGAAAGGGAGACGAGGAATGATCCCATGTATGAATTGGAGACATAAATGTGTGGCTTAGAGAAACACATACATGTAGACATAATTTTAAAAAAAATAGTCATGAGTTGGGAAGTATTGAATATAGTTGAGAATCCATGAATCTCTCTTAATAGTGCTAATAAATAGATGTGCTTATTTTATGTGTATCAAACATAAATGGAAAAAGTTACATGGGACACACATAGCATGAAAGGGGTATGGGAGAGTGAGGCAACTGATTGTGCACCCTGTAAAGACGAGGCAATCAACAGTCTTTCTATGAACTCAGCTTGGCACTCATCCACCCATCCTGAGCTGCAACTATGATTGCCCCAGCATGATCCTAGTTTCCCCATGTGGTTTCCCAGCTGCCTACAAACAGACCAATTATCCGCATGAAATAGACTTATCTCAGATCTTAGTTTAAGTCGTCATTCTGGCACAGTGAAGACACTCATCCTAGCAACCAAGAAGGCCCTCATTTAGTTCCAGTAATGGAACGCACTTGGACCTGATACCACCCAAGGTCATGCTTCTGTCATTAACTCCACAAAAACCACACTTCATGTCAAAGTGATCTTTGGTCTACCTAGCCATCTAAGCTATTTTTTTGGTCTACCTACCCATTCAATCCAGGTTGTTCTAGAAAAATCTTTCAGATCCTTATTGTTCTTTAGTTACTTTCACCTCTCTTTCAGGAAACAGAAAAAGTCCTGTGGTCAAAACAAGGGGTCCCCAAAAAGGCCCCAAGTATCTCAGATAATTGGTGTTGATTTTCATGGTTCTCCACATTCTTGTGATAAATAGTCTTCAGAGAATGGTGTAGGTAAGAGTGAAAAATGAGAATAAATGGGAATTTTGTCACACGCCAAAGGTAAGACTTAGGAGTTTGCTATTCCATAAGTCATGGCAGGACTTGAATTTGACATGGTAACACTCTCTGCTGGACTTGCTGTTTGCTTTAGAGAAATATGATTACCTTGGAAGGTGGGAAATAGGCTCTTATTCATCCTGTAGGTGAGGCTTGTTTGCTCTTTCAATATGGATCACTATAAGAATAGCTGGAGGCCACTCACATGACAGAGCTCTAGACCTGTAAATGGCAATGCCCCACTTCTCTGGATGACTGCCTCCCCACACTGAGGCAAACCAGCCGATAACAAGGCAATTATACTGGCCGGCATCGTGTGTCAATTTGACTCAAGCTGGTGTTATCACAGAGAAAGGAGCCTCTCTTGAGGAAATGCCACCATGAAATACAGCTGTAAGGCATTTTCTCAATTAGTGATTAAGATGGGAGGGCTTAGCCTACTGTGGGTGGAGCCATCCCTGGGTTGGTAGTCCTGGGTTCTATAAGAAAGCAAGCTGAGCAAGCCAGGGGAATCAAAGAGTAAGAAGTATCCTTCCATGGCTTCTGCATCAGCTCCTGCCTCCAAGTTCCTGCTCTTTGTGAGTTCCTGTCCTGACTTCCTTTGGTGATGAACAGCAATATGGAAGTGTAAGCTGAATAAAGCCTTTCCTCCCCAACTTGCTTCTTGGTCATGATGTTTTGTGCAGGAATACAAACCCTGACTAAGACAGCAATGTTAATGATCTTTAATAAAATATGCTAATCCATGTCTATGTTGTGGTTTGAAAAACTGAAAATGTGTTGGGAGCCCTTGGGTCAGGTGAGATGTGTCAGCTAGCTACCTCTACCCTTCAGTAGTAGTCTGCTTTCTAGCAAGGTGGGTCTCAGGATGACAGGCCACAAACTTCCTGTCAGCCAGTGCATTGCTTAATGGAGTTCTTCCCCAATGGCTTCCTTCCTATCCAATGAGTATCCTCCATCATGAGATGAGCAGATGGTCACATCTGCCAGCACAGATATCCTGGAACACCACTGTATTTAAAGAAGTTATTTTCTTTTGCCTTCATGTTATAACTGGAACATTACTGTTTCTTATCTGTTTTTTTTTTTAATTTGAGAAATTTATTTATTTATTTACTTACTTACTTACTTACTTATTTTCAGATAGGGTCTCATGTAGCCAGGCTGGACTTAAACTTGATATGTAGCCAAGGATGACCTTGAACTTCTGATTCTTCTGCCTCACTTCCATAGTGCTGAGAAAACAGGTGTGCTCCACTGAGCCTTATTTTATGCAGTGCTAGGGTCCAAACCCTGGAGACACTCAACTGAGCTATAACCCCACCCCGTCACTAGTTTGGTTTTGTTGTTGTTGCTGCTGCTGTTGTTTCTTTTGTTGTTGATGTTGTTGTTGTTGTTTATTTTTTTCAATTTTGTGGGTAGGGTATATTAACTTTGTCTCACTTCAAGGCTAGGAAGGGACATATAGAAAAACTTACAATGGCAACCTAGTAGGTCTGAAAAGTTGTGTCTCACAGGGTGCCTTCCAGCTGAGGCTCTGAGTGCTTGAGAGGTTCAGCCTCAAGAGACAGAAGGTAGTACATTGACCTTGTGCAGGGTTTGTATTGTAAGACATGACCCAGCAGGAATTCAGTCTTCACTACTGAACTGACAGTTCCTTGTAGATAAGACAGTGGGTCTTAAATTCTACCCAAATACCTTTATGGATCCCAGAAGCAGCCATGAGGCCCATGATAACCTTCTTTCTAGAACTTTCATACCCACCCCAGTGAAGGTGAGACTCTTGTGAATTCTGGTCATAGTTGGGGCCACAGGGCAAGCCTAGGGAATACCGGAAGTTCTTTGGTTTTCTGGAAATACAATCATATCCCAGCAGGGTGTTAATCAGTAACAGTCCCCACAGGCCCACACTTTGGAATAACAAATATTTACTGAAGGCTTTGGGCTGCAAAGCTTCTGCTTGCCTCTTTGCTCTCAATGATCTTCTCAGCACCAGAGGTCCAGGACTGGTAAGAGGTGGTGGATGGCAGGGGTGCCTCTAGAGTTCCTACCAGGGAGAGGTGGGAGAAGAGCTGCTCTCTCTCTCTCTCCCCTTCAGTGGGCTTCAGCGGGGAGTGGGGTGGGGTGGGGTGGGGTGGGGTGGGACGGGGGAGTTAGAGGGCAATCATGCTATCTTTCATCTAAACTCCAAAGGACTGTACATTGAAGTTGGGCTCTGGGCAGCCAGGGCAAGGGCTCTGAAAGCTTAGTATTTGCCCGCCATAGCTCACTGCCCAGGCAAGTGAGCCAGGGCTGGGGGGAGGTAAGGGAGGCACTGTTCTACACACATGCTCAGGGCTGAGTGTCAGGGAGATAGCCCATTTCCTACCCATTTCAAGCTCTGTGGGACAAGGTGTGTATGCCCTCAACACACCTGACGGTGCCCTATAGGTCCCAGGAGCACCCTGTGTATATTGTGTATGCTGCCATGATGATCAGGGACCTGAAGAGACAAGTTACACTCTTCAGTAAGCAGACATAGTAACCATGCCATATGCTACAGAGCTACTTCAGGAGACTCGGTTCTAGGAAAGTGGAACATTGTGCTGGTGTGTTGGGAAATATTCCTGATGGCCGAGACAATGAGAAGTAACTATAGAATCAGGACTAATCTGAGGGTTTAATTTACAAAGCAGAGCTAAATACCATGACAGAATTCTCCCGGGGCAGCTCAGTCTGTTGGGACAGAATAGTCAATTCTGGAGGTTTAACAAATGTGTTTGCACAGTTCTGGAGGCCCAAGATGAGGGACAGCATGGTTGGGCTGTGATGAGGGCCCACCTCCTGCTTTGCAGATGGTGGTCTTCTCAGTCTGTTCTTGGTGGAGAGATGAAGGCTTTGGTGTCTCTTCCTCTTCATATAAGGACACTAAATCCCTCACAATCCCCCCACAATTCAGACATCATCTAGGCCCCACATTGCCATAGCCTCACCTTGGAGGATACAGCCTCAGTTTTGAGTTGTGAAAAACTGAAGGCAAGTTGTCCATTTAAACAAAGAGATGAATGTATGATACTGGAGATGTTTTGTACCTTGAAAGAAGTAATGACCCAATGCTTACAACAATGGTGACCTACTAAGGGGTCTCATCATTATGGCTGGGAAGCAATTCCTAGATGGTAACATTTGGGAGACCCAGCAGGGTTATTAGCCAGGCAAGAAGGTGGGGATGCTAGATTCTTTGAGGCCATTTAGCAAGGCAAAGGCAAGGACCTGTGTCCTGGGGCTGGATGTGGTTTGTTACGGTACAGAAGAGGGACTGGGAACAACGGGAACACTTCTTGTCACATTCTGACTTGGGGTCTAATGGTCAGGGGGAGGGGCTGTGCTGATGGGACCTGTCAGGCATCCCCAACACCTATGGCTTGAGCATCTTGCCATCTAGACCTTCCTACTGTCCGATGGAGAGTGAGCTATTGGGGACATCTTAGTGGCATAGGCAGCCAGCCTCTAGGACACTGGTAATATTGCTGTGAGCACAATGTAGTGGCACAGCCCAGAGCCAGGTTTTGGATCTGAGCGTGCAGAAGAATCTCAAGAGAGGCAGGGACAGATAGTCATAGGGAGGAGGGTGGGGCTGGAAAGTCGCTGCCAGGACAGGGGTAGGCTCCCTCGGGCTGCGGAACTGGGGCATGGACAGCCAGTGTGTGCCATGGGGAGGGGAGGAGCAATGAGACTGAGTGACTTGAACCCAGGTCTTGTGTAGAAAAGGAATCAGCGGTGTTTCCTGCAGCCACCTAGGAGCTGTGGATAGAGGAATGAAAGAAGACCTATCAGGAACTGTGTACAGGAGATGCAGGAAAGGACGGGCTTAAGTCAGAAAATTGTGGGGGAGCTTCCTTTTCTTTGCTGGACTCCCTCTTGGACCTCCAGATCCCCAGGCAAATGTGTCACACATTAAGGCTGTGTGACTCAGCATGGAGAGGCTGTTTGATATGCCTAGTAGCCAAATGATAAAGAAAAAGCTTGACGCAGATCAGCTAATGGCCCCAGCTCCCACCTGATCCTGCTCTAGACCAAAGGGTCACATTTGGCCCTGCCAGAGGGAAGCAAGGGAACAGAAACTGGGGGAGGGACCACACATTGCTCAAGGATCTGCTCAAGAGGATGGGACTTGGAAGAAGTCTTGTAAAATCCCCCGTTCCCCAACCAGGTGGATGAATACACCACCTATATGCTCCAGGTCAGTCTAGGGTATAGCTAACCTGCGATAAAGCCAGGGGAGCCCACACTTAACTTGGTAGGAAGGAAGAAGAGTCATGGGAGAAGTGTTTGCCTGGCAAAGATGTTTTATTAGGTGCTGAGGTATTCTTCATTCTCATTCATTCATTCTCTGCCTTTCTCTCTGCCTAGGATGAAGGGAAGTGACCACATGAGGGTGGCGTCTAGCCTCTTTCTTGCTGTCCTCCTGACAGAGGTGTGGCTGGTGACCAGTGTCAATCTCAGCCCCCAGTCACCAGAGGTTCCTGTTCACCTGGAGTCTCGGGATTATGAGAATCAAACTCGGGAAGCGTACACGTGGACTGATCCCAGGGAGGAGGGGAAGGAGGAGGAGGAAGAATACTGGCTGAGGGCCAGCCAGCAGCTCTCCAATGAGACTTCAAGCTTTGGGTTCAACCTGCTTCGAAAGATCTCCATGAGGCACAATGGCAATGTGGTCTTCTCACCTTTTGGCCTGTCTGTGGCCATGGTGAATTTGATGCTGGGGACCAAGGGAGAGACCAGAGTCCAGGTAGAAAATGGACTCAACCTACAGGCCCTGAGCCAGGCAGGACCCCTGATCCTTCCAGCCCTCTTTAAGAGGGTCAAAGAGACCTTTTCCAGCAACCAGGACCTGGGCCTCAGCCAGGGTAGCTTTGCCTTCATCCACAAGGACTTTGATATCAAAGAGACCTATTTCAATCTCTCCAAGAAGTATTTTGATACAGAGTATGTGCCTATAAATTTTCGAAACTCCTCACAAGCCAGAGGGCTCATAAACCACTACATTATCAAAGAGACTGAGGGGAAAATCCCTAAATTTTTTGATGAGATTAATCCTGAAACAAAGTTAATTCTGGTGGACTACATCTTGTTCAAAGGTATTTGGAATCCTCCGTTGCCCCAGAGCCAAAAGAACCCGATCCTATTTCTCCCTTTTCTTCTTCTGGTCAGTGTACACTTAGTACTGAGGGATGCTCTGCAGACATGGTCTCTGCTTCGCGGCTTCAGTTTACACTGAGGAGGGTCCGATGCTTCCAGAAGCCCCCACTCTCACCACCTGCAGACCCGTGGTTCTCAGTTTCCATAGCTCCCTGTCTAGTTTTCATCTAATGCTTGGAAGAGGTCACACAGGGCTATTGAATGAGCAGCTTACTATTGGCAAGACTCAGGTTGAATCTAGGCTCACCATTCCCTGCTTTTGTGCTCTGGGGCAAAATCTCTGCCCTTGGATTTATTGTTGCTGCCATTATTATAGTGTGTGGGTCTGTGCGTGTGAGTGCAGGCATACCTGGAGGTCAGAGGTGCTGGATTCTCCTGGAGCTGGAGTTGTGAGCCACCCAACATGGGTGCTAGGAAACAAACTTGAGCTTTTATCTGCTAAGCCATCTCTCCAGTCCCCTGGTCTTGGAATATTATATAAAAATTGGGACTCCCATTTGCTAGAGTCATAGAGCTCTAAGAACTGACATGCAAGGTGCCACACACAATGGTTGATACTTACTATCCACCACAGGAAGGAACTGGTTGTATATTCGTTCTTTCTGGCAGTCAATGCAGCAAGGAGAGTAGAACCGCTGTTTCCTTTGTTATAAGGGGATGAAGGTGAAGACTGGGGAAGGAAGTTTGAACATGCTCGCACAATGACTGGCAGAGGCCAAATGCAAAAAGAGATCCCATGGTTTTGCCGCCTCAATTTCTTCTAGCTCTAACAGGGTATGGAATGGGATAAATCTGGAGCTTAAAGCTATACCAGAAGATTCACAAAGCCCCAGGTAGGAAGACCATGTACAGACACTCCAAAACATGTTCAGTGTAGAGTCATGTAATGGCTAGCCTCTCTTGCTTCCAAAGCCACATAAAGTGATGCTGAGCTGGACACAGCCTCACTACCTATACAGTATGTTCACATATGGTCATTCTGGGGCTGTGTGGTAGCTAGGGATACCTCACGCATCAGGCATTGGAAGCCATCCACCAGGAAACGAGGAAGTTTTGCTTCTATGATGGGTCATGGGTAGAGCTGAAGTTTGGTCTTTGAGGAATTTGATGCCTGAGCATGCAGATTTGAAAAAGCAATGGCACTCTCAGTTGGCAATAAAGGGGGCAGCATACTCTCTTGTCTACCACTCGAGCAAGACCAGTGTGTTCTGTGGAGACTTGTTTCTACAGCAGCTCTCTTCTGACTTGTTCAGGGAAGTGGCTGACTCCATTTGACCCCAGCTTCACCGAGGCCGACACTTTCCACCTGGACAAGTACAAGGCAGTTAAGGTGCCCATGATGTACCGGGAAGGGGACTTTGCCTCCACCTTTGACAAGAAGTTCCGTTGTCACATCCTCAAACTGCCCTACCAAGGAAATGCCACCATGCTAGTAGTCCTCATGGAGAAGACAGGTGACCACTTGGCCCTGGAGGACTACTTGACCATGGATCTCGTGGAGACATGGCTCCAGAATATGAAAACCAGGTATGATGCTTCCCCTGCCATCCAGACCTGGCTTACTATCCTCATCAACACTCCCAATCCGTTTTACCTAATGCCGTATGCTTACTGCCCATGCTCCCCAGTGATTGCCAAGGTCCTATTTTACTTTATCCTGAGCATCAATCCAGGTTAGGCCTAGTTTTATTATTCTAATGAGCAACAGTTGTTCAAATACAACAGTTTTCCTATTGGGATCCCTATTGATGCCAAAGCTACAACAGTGAACGAGCCAGGCAAAGAGAGACAAACAACACTATAAGAGGAAAAAGCACTTTGGTGGGTGCAGGCCAAAGCCAGGGATGTTCTTCTCTGGTGATGAGAGGTGAATTTCATGGGTCTGTCTGAGAAGAATGTTTGGAGATACAGCACGGCTGGCGGCTCTAATGAACAGCAAAGTAGCCAGTGTGGCTGCAGCTGTTGCAGAAGAGGTGAAAGGATGCAGCGACAGCCACCCCAGGACCTTACATTGCACACTCAGAAAGGTCATGGGCTTTGCCTGCAGGAGATGGGGAGTCACAGAGGCATCTGATCAGAACAGATCATATAAGCTCCTGTGCTGAAAGCAGGCATTAATACGGAGGACCATGAGGAAGGCAGTCAGAAGGGTGCCAGATAACTTCAAGATGCTGTCACTTGGACTATGGTGGTAGCAGGTGAGGTGATAAGATGCAGACAAGACTTTGAATCTGCCAGGAAGAAAGAAGCAGTGAATTTGATGACTAGATATGGGTGGGGTGCAGAGCAAAAGAAAGAGAAAGTAGAGACAGATCCGAAGAGGTATCTGTCAGTCAACAAATCTGTAGTTTGGGGCCTCAGCATCTCAAGGATGGGCATCAGTTACTAAGAACATGAAAGGAACAGTCCTGGAAGTAAGTTCAGAGCTCAGTCCTAACGTCTAGAAATGTCTCCCTAAGCTCCATATGAAGGAGGCCAGGCTCTAAGAGTGATTCTAAGAGTGACAGGTGTATGGCTGGGGGTTAGTGCCTTGAGAGCAGGTAAGCCTGAACAAGGGGAAAGAGGTGGGTGCCCCGTGCGGAGAGAAGAAATGGAAAGGCGGGGTAGAAACTCGGTGTTTGCTGGAAGTCAGTCTGCCTGCTGGTATACAAGGCAGACTGCTCCAGAACCGGTACAGAGATGAACTCAGCTGAAGGTCCTGCCTACAGCTTTCACTTTCATTTTTCTGTCATTTTTAAGTCTTTCAGCATTAGCAAAGGACTGGAACATAAACCATAACAAATGTTCGCTGAGTGGTTACACTTACGAATTAACTTAGGACATGTCACATCCTCAGTTTTGTTTTTTTTTTTTCTAGGATGGAGCCCAGCCCAGCTACGCAACAGGGAGAAAAGTGGGCAAAGATGTATTTATAAAATTGCTGTGTTCCAGGCATTGTTCTGGACACCTTTCATACGACAACCATTGTATTAAAAAACTCTGATGTTGGTACATGTATTTTTGACGACTCTTTATAGAGCAAGAAAACTGAAAATTAAGATTAATTTGATTTAATTAGGAGCTTTCTTTTTTTTTAATTTCTGAGCCACAAAACTCATCTTTCTAAATCTCATATCCTCAGAGAACTGACAAGAGGAAAGATAAATATCTCAGAGCCTCCTTGGCTAAGGAAACAGGGTTAGTGGAAATCCTTCTTTGCTTTGCTTGTCTGCCCATTCCCTAAGTTCTCTGGAAACATCAAGGTTCAGGGTACTTGGCTGGGAACAGCATCCTCCAGCAGGCTGCTGGGATGCAGGAAGCAGCCAGGGAGTTGGTTGGGTTGTTTTGAAACATACAGAAATGGACATGGAGTCCGACATTCCTTACTAAAAAGGATTTGGGGAAGTGAGCCAATGACCTAGCTCACTGGCATTAACACAGTGGTGCTTCATACCTCAGAAGTATTTTCTCTGAGATAGAACACTATGAAAGATCCCATGAGCTATACACCATCAAGCAAAGGACATAATCTTGGAGAAAGGAAGGAAGCAGAACATGTCCTTATCAGCAGCCCCAGCCATTTCACCATCGTCTGTCCTGTCCTTGGGCCATAGGAAAATGGAGGTCTTCTTTCCCAAGTTCAAGCTGAACCAGAGGTATGAGATGCATGAGCTGCTCAAACAGATGGGAATCAGGAGGATCTTCTCTACCTCAGCTGACCTCAGTGAACTCTCAGCCATGGCAAGAAACCTTCAAGTGTCCAAGGTAAGTAAGTCGGGGACCATGCTGGGGCCCAGTCCGCAGCATGCAATGTCACTAAAACCAACACATACTTTGCAAACCACATCATTGTGATTACAAGCCTGGATGTAGCTGAGAATTTTTCTCCAATCCTAAAAACTTCAAGTAGTATCCAATTTGGGGGTTCCAAGGACCTCAAGCAGTACTACTCAAACACCCTTTTAGCTAGGTTCTCATTGGAAGAGCTCCATCCTTCTTCTCTCCCTAGGCTTAGGGAAATGTCTGCCCCTCATACAGACTGGTTTATAACCTATCAGTACTGTGTTGGATATCAAAAAGGCTCATGAAACTATACCATTTTTAGCATCAAAGACACCCCCAGTCATCACTTGGTCACCATCATTCCTTGTGACAGACACTCCACCTCCCCTATGATTAGCCTCAAAGGACCCTCTGGCTCTTCCTTACCACATGCCTCCCCTCTCCTTCCTGTTCTCCAGACAGGGAACTCATCCATCCCTTCTTGCTTCTTGTAGCCTGTCTGTGCACTGCAGTGAACCAGTGAGCATTCCTGGCCTGGCTTTATTATGGCTCTCTCTCTTCTACCATTACAATTGAGATCCTGGCCTAGATTCATTACGGCTCTCTCCTCCACCATTATAATTGGGAGGGTTCACATTTCTCCATACAACTGTTAATTCTGAGAGATTTAAAATGATATTCTGTGTGACTAGGAGCCAGTATGGCAACCTCAGGCTGAGTACAAGGCAACCAGGATCCAGAAGGTAGCCACAGACCCTCAGGCTGACCCTAGAAATGCCTCAGAGTGCCTTCAAAGGCAAACAGCTCAGCTCAAGAATCAGCATCACAAAGTACATATCCAATAAATACTTTCTAGATGCTTGCATGTGATTTGCCAGCCAGGTTCCCTGGTTCCAAGCCCAGGATGCACCTTGCAGAGCCCACACCACTTCCCATAGCCTCCTGGTATGGTTTGGATTTCTGAGACACTCTCTGGCAAAATCTCATGCACCTCCAAGCACAGATGGGCTGCCACAGTGACCATCCCCCCATCCCCCCACCCCCCAATGGCTGGGATTTCTGTTAGTTCTCCATTCCCATTGCCACACAAACGTTCTTCCATGTTCTTTCTCTATCTAGGTTTTACAACAGTCGGTGCTTGAGGTAGATGAAAGGGGAACGGAAGCAGTGTCAGGGACACAGTCAGAGATTGTCGCTTACTCCATGCCTCCTGGTATCAAAGTGAACCGGCCTTTTCACTTCATCATCTATGAGGAGATGAACAGGATGCTCCTATTTCTGGGCAGGGTGGAGAACCCCACAGTCCTGTGACTCAGGTGTGTGTAAGACCTCGGTCACCATGGGTGCTGAGCCAGAGGTGTCTGAACCACAAGATGCTGGTGGTGGGTGGGAAAGGATGTGTTCTCTGTACTCAGCCTGTCTGCTATGGCTGTTCCCTGATTAACACTGAAACTAAAACAACTCATACTTTAAGAAGATGTCTGTGCAATCTGTCTGGCATTTTAAATACTCCTGAGAGTCTTAGCTGAAGACTAGCTGGGGAGGGTCTCTCCCTTTCTCTGCTGCTCGCACTCCTGGACTGAGAGCAGTCAGTAGCACAGCAGGTGTGGGTCAAAAGCTCCAGGGAGAACATGGACATTCTCCTACAGGAATGCTTCTCTTCTAGGTCTTGCAAAGTAAGTGTTTTATTTTAGTTTGTCCCAGACACAAACATTCTCTCTCTCTCTCTCTCTCTCTCTCTCTCTCTCTCTCTCTCTCTCTCCCTCCCTCCCTCCCTCCCTCCCTCCCTCCCTCCCTCCTCCCTTTTCTTCCCTCCCTCCACTCCTCTTCCTCCCCAACCCCCACCCCTGCAGGGACCTATAACCTAAGACTTTGCTGGCCTGAAACTCTATGTAGACCAAGCTAGCCTTGAACTCATAGAAATCTACCTGCCTCTCCCTCCTGAGTGCTATAATTAAAGGTGAGCACCACCATGCTCAGCTGTGTGTGTGTGTGTGTGTGTGATAGTATGTTTTAATCACAAATTTTTTTTCTTTCTTTTTTTTTTTTTTTTTCTTTTCAAGACAGGGTTTCTCTGTATAGCCCTGGCTGTCCTGGAACTCACTTTGTAGACCAGGCTGGCCTCGAACTCAGAAATCCGCCTGCCTCTGCCTTCCGAGTGCTGGGATTAAAGGCATGTGCCGCCACGCCCGGCCACAACATTCTTTTTTATTAAAATTAACAGAAAATCACCATAGACAATCCTGATCACAGTGTCTGGCTCAATGACATCCACTCGACTCTGTTCTGTGATCATCCAGTCGCATGGTTCCATCACAGGAACCACAGATCACCCAGTTCAATGACTTTATTTTATCAGAAAAACAGAGGCCAGAGCAAAGGCCACATCTGGATTTTCATTAGTGACAGACACTTTTTTCCTCTTTTCTTCATAAGAGTTTACACGTGAACCTATAAATACATACACTAATAATGATCTTTTATAATTGCTTTGGTATAGAGTTGAATACAGTCTCAATTATATTCAACTTTGCCAACAAAAAACATGCCTTGCTCATTGTTTATTAAGAAAATACCTTTGTGGGTCTTGATGCTGTGGAGGGTCTTGACTATATAGAGTGCAGGGCCCACTGCACATGATAGGTATGTCAAATGTTATATCTCAGTGGGAGTAAAACACCAGCCAGGGCCACTCAGTGAGACCATGGTGAGCCAATCCTTCTTTCTTATGCTACTCCAAGGCCTTGGTACTCTATCTTCCCTTTCTAAAGCATGTATCTTCAGGGACTGCTGAACTACCCTATGCCTCAGTTACCCACTATGATTGAACAAAAGCAAGCATGGACTTTGTCCCAGTGTAAAAGGAGAATGAAGATAGCTCTAAAGCATTCCTGGGCAGCCATTTTGTAGCTTACCGAGAAGGAATCAGAGTGTTAGCTATCAGAGGCCAGCTGGTCTCAGAGTGACAGCTGTGCTGACTCAGTGCTTAGCTTCAGTTTAGTCATCTAGTTAGTACATAAACACACATAAAATCGATGCATTGATTAGTTACTTGGTGACAACTCCAAAGTAACGTGAGTAGGAGGTTCTATCAAGAGGCAGTCTGAGCTAGATGTCCCCACCTCAATCTTGACATTAACTCACTCTTGTAGTTATTCCAGGGCATTAACAGATGTTCATTTGGGACCAGACAGCTCTGGGGACTAGGAAGAGAGATCAAGGATGGCTCTAGCTGGCAATCAGGGTACTTATGCTCAGTTATTTAGATATATTTGTGGGAAAACAATAGACAGAAAAAAATTAAGGATTTCTTTAATGTATATGAATCTTTTGTTTGCATGTTCATCTGTACACCAGAAGAAGATGTCAGATCCCAGAGGACAACAGTTATAGATGGCTGTGAGCCATCATGTGCATGATAGGAATTGAACTCAGGACAAGGAAAAGGAATTTGAAAAGAGAGTTTTAGCACTCTTCTCATTACTAGATGGAATGTAGAAAAGGAAGCCAATAGCTACACCATACTGAAATAAACATGGCCAAATCCAGTGATAGGCAGGCCATCACTGCTGCAGAAAGAGCAGAGCACTCTGTCACGAACCTAGTTAAAGGAAGACTAAGTCTTCTGATAAGATGAAGATATGAGTAGATACATGTTCCTATCTGCCACTTGTTTGCTTTTTAGCATATCTGTCTCTGGGGTATAATTTTAACAAGGGTTCAAAAAACTTTTAAAGTTTTTAATACTTGTGAAAAAATACTTACAAAAGTAATTTTGAATAACTGTTTTAATTGATAATTTAATGCCTAAGCAATTGACTTCCAACTTTATAAGTAGTGGTGACTAGTCTCTGTCAGATCACTTTCCTTTACCCCACATAGATAAACAAGAATATGAAAAGCTTTTAAGTACTAAGTGTATTATTTAATAATCAAATTGAAACGCTGTTGTATCCAATGTAAACAGAGTCAGGGCTGGTGTGGTGAACCAGAATCCTGGAAAACTGACGCAGTCTTGCTGTCCCCTTCTGCACAATGAATTCTCCAGAACACAACAGATTCGAGTCCATATGTCTTATGCTAGCAGAAGACTCAAACTACTCAAACTACTTGAATTCCCTTACACAAGACAGTCACGTTTCCCATGGCTCCTGGACTTTCACGTCTGACTGTCCCTGATGAAAGGTATTGAGTCCCTGAACAGTGCCCCAAGGAGGCCACAGGGAAGGAAAGGGACGACAAAGAATGAAAAAGTTGTAAGTGACTGTCCCTGAGTCATCCACAGTTGAGACCTTGTGCTCACCAACTCATTGTTGAAAGATGAGCTGCCTTTGCTTTCGAGAGTAAGAACTGTAGGAAAGTTTTTCAAACTTTTCTCACAAGTGCAGGTATCTCATTATCCTCCGCTTTATTTTAAATAAGCTCATTATCCATTTCACATTATAAAAAGTAACCACGCACACATATGCATTCACAAATTAGATCATCTTTATCATACATCAATATATCTTTAAAAAACAAGTATTTTTCTGATATCAATATAGATATATGCTGATTGCATTTGAAATAGAGAAGCTGACAATAGCTTCATACATTCTGTCTCAGGGAATGACATCTTAAAGTTAAGGACAATATATGTTCTACAGGCAAATTTTGATGGAAGTATTAGCATTAGTACAAATGGGTGCTGTTGACATGGCGTGAGCATGATAGCTTGGAATAACAGCTGATTCAAACTGGATTCATCATTTGACATTAAGGACAGATACAATCTAAAATGTAAACAAAGCATTTATAAAAGAAATTCTAGGAATTAAGGAAATCATCAATCTATCATTTTTAAGGTATTTGTAGCTAAAGTTTTCCTGAATCTTTGTAGTTTTTCATTGCTGAATCTAGACTGGGGCCGTCCAGGTGCTGATACCATCACAGAATTCAGGAGCCACAGGACCACAGACAGCTGCTCTGAGTTGAGAGCTCATAGGAAATACAGTGCCTTCCTTTCCTCCTGTGTCTTAGCCCAAGTGGTTACCAGGAGTCAATTTAGACAAGCAGGCTAATTTAGACTGCCGTGGGATGTCTAAATGCTACAACTTAGTATAACAAAAGCCAGCCTCTCACATAAAGACAGGCATGTCTTTTCAGTCCAGCAGGCAGCACACACCAAGTTGGAGCTCATTACACTGCACTGGAGCACAGGGATTCAGAGCCTACATTAAATCACATGTCATACCTCCTAGGGAGATCTAATTCCAAATAGGGCAAGTTTCACATCAGCTGCACGATGTTCCTTCCTCCCTTCCACACTTTAACAAGCCTGGCCGTCCGTCGCTGTAGCTTTTCCACCATCAGAATCTCCACTGACTGCTTGTCTCCTTCACCAAGCAGTTGACTTAAGGATTGGATTTTCTGGATTTTCTGATAAAAGAAGGAAATAAGAGGAAGGAGAAAAGGGAAGGAAGAAGAGAAGGAGAAGGAGACCATAAAGAGAACACAGAACAATTATTCATAATAAAGTAAATAATATAAATATGCTACTCTGAGTTAACCTACAGTATGATAATTCTTACGAAGAGGAAATTAATTACACATCAGGGATCACTCAGAATTTCATCCTGTGCACACTTAATAACATTCCCTTTAATTTACACAACTTTTCATACATTTTCGATTTTATATACACAGGAAAATTACTCGGGTCTACCAGCTATCCCCCCTAGAAGACAGCAGCTATGTGCTGTATTTCCTTGATGACACACTGCTCATCAATAGCAGAGGTGGCATTTGGTAAAGCAGGTGGCACAGATTTTATTTTAAAGAAGTAAAACCTAAGGTAACATTTTCTGCAATTACTTCAGAGACCTATTTTAAATAAAGAGGACTTTTTCTTTCAAATTTAGATATGACAGTCTCTAAATTGTGAATAATTCTTCACTTAAAAAAGACCAGTACAGATGCCAACCTCCCATCCAACTAGTGGGCATGTTAGATCCATGTGTGGAACAGCCAGGTACTGAACATGTGTTGGCTGTGAGCGCTAGCAAGCCTTCCTTCAGACCCCTTGAAAAAGATAGACTTGATATGAACTCTCATTGGTCGTTATTCTAGATTCATTTTGGTAACTATCAGTTATAAAAAGAGGGGAAGATTCAGTCCGCAAAAAGGAAAGATGTTCTCAGCAATGTAAGAACAGATAAAGTAACTTAAATGAAGGGAAGCTACCATAAAATATTGGTTCAGTGGTCTTTAAAAAACAAAATTCGTTTCAGTGATGCTCCCATGTTCCTCAGGAGAAGTTCGGGCTGTAGAGAAGAGGGTCTAGGATGATAGAGAAAGATCCCAAGCTATGGAACTGAGGGCCCTTAAATAAGCTATGGGCCAGACCTGCTGTTTGGTGGATGTGCAGAAGCCCAGGAATCAGGCTCACCAACACACAGTTGCTTTGCTCATCCTGGAGTTGGGTATATGGCTCCTGCTGAGATTTTTGTAGACCACCAACCTATGTCTCCTGTGCTCTCAGGGCTCCCAATCAAAACACTAAGGCTTTCTGTGGGAAAAAACCATCCTTCAAGCCGGCCCAACACTGCAACTTCTGAATCAACTGTCCTAGGATTATTTGTGCAGCACTTTGTCCCACAGTCTTCTGAACTTAATATCTTTAGTTTTGAATTCTGAATGGAATGGGGTACATGTAGCCCAGGCTACAGCAAGAGGATCTCAAGTTCTAGGACTGAATAGACTACATGGTGAGCCCCATCTTGAAAGCAGAAAGAAAGGAGGGAAGGAAGAGTGGAATGGAAGGAGGAAGGGAGGGAGGAAGGAAAAGAAAGAGAAGGGACGTGCTCATGAGCTTAGGGCTCAGGAGGAAACGTGAGTCTCTGAGGTTCCCTGTGATCTGAATGGCTGTTCCATCCCTGTGATCTGAATGGCTGCTCCGTGTGAAAGTGCAAAACTGGGACTAAAGCTGGAACTTCGACCTGGGTGCCCTTGGAATGCCAACGTGATTACTTTCAGGGTATCACACTCTTTTAAATGTACAAAACATAATAATTCAAACAAGATGCAAATAGCACACAGAAAGAAATCATGGGAGAAGAAAACAGGCCCTTCATATCTTTAACTTCAAAGCACAAGTTTTGACAAGTATTTTCAGCTCACTGAGCCCACACTTCTGGGTTCTGTGCTGTTGTGGTATTTCTTTTTCATCTATTTTCTTAAAGTTTATTTATTTTATGTATTTGAATATACTGTCGACCTCTTCAGAAGAGGGCATCGGATCCCATTACAGAGCCAAGACCTCTGGGAGAGCAGTCAGTGTTCTACTGTTGGGGTATTTCAAAGTGGCAACAGCTGTACCCGCCTGGTGAGGTGATCAGACACTACAGTTAGGTATGTAGATACCTAGTAGACAATGTCTCTGTTAGATGTCACTAAAAGACCTCTTACACACACTGACACAGTAAAGCTCGCACTATAACCACCGTCACCTCACATCAGCTCACTGAAGACATTTCCAGTTCTTTGAAGTGTGGCAGAAGGGAGGAAGGTGCCCTGAGCCCCAGCACACTCAGCAGCAGGTCATGTGGTACTCACAAGGTAGCCTTCCGGGGCTGTGCGTCTTTACTTCCACTACTCTTTGGATCGGCTGTGTTACCTGGCCCACGGGAAGTGCTGGGCAGGACGGGGTTAGGAGAAAAGGAAGCTGGAACACTACTGGCATTGAGAGTCCGGAATGAGTCATCTGGAAATGGAGAGGCAGAGGCATTGAGACACTCAGAAAGATGATGACCAAGGAGAGAACATGCCAGACAGTGGGCTTTTTCCTCTTCTTAAGTCAGTGTTATAAAGGAATAATTTACACAGTAAAGTGTACTACATTAAGATTTGCCATGTGTGTAATCCATTGCCATTACCACAATTGAGTCATGAAAACATGCTAGCACTAAATGTTCTCCTGGGCCCATCAGAGTCACTCCTCCTCTAGCTCGTCTTCTATAGACCTTCTATTTCCCCTCATTAAAGATTAGCTTGCACTTTCTAGAATTTTACATAGAAAGACTCATAGAGAATATACCATCTTACTTTTTTCATGTGATCAGTAAAACTGAAATTCATCCGTATAGGAATATCAGTGCTTCATAACTGGTGTTATATGTGTGCCTAACATTTGTCCTAAATGCTTACTGACAGACATTTAGATAATTCTAGTTATTGACTATGATAAATAAAACCACTATGAACATTTGTATGTAAATCTGCATGTGGCTATGTTTTAATATTTCTCAGTGAATGCTTAGGACTAGATGTGCTGGGTTTCTTAATGTGTTTAATTTCAAATTGTCAACCCACTGTCTTTCTCCTTTGCGCCACCTCTTGTGAATGGAAGCCTTCAGGATGCTCTTCATCTTTGACCTTTGCATTATTAGCATTTCAATTTCAGATGTGTTAGTGAGTACAAGCTGCAGAGCATTTTCTCATTGCTACTGCTCTGCTCTGCTCTGCTGTGCTCTGCTGTGCTCTGCTCTGCTCTGCTCTGCTCTGCTCTGCTCTGCTCTGCTCTGCTCTGCTCTGCTCTGCTCTAGGGTCTCCTAGGGAAGGATGAACTTGAATTCCCGACCCTACCGCCTCCCACTCCCGAGTGCTAGGACTGCAGGCATACACTGCTATGCTCCACTTTCTCACTGTTTTTAATTGGTCTTCCATTAATCTTCCATTGGAGTTGCTAAACATCTTTTCATACACTCACATTTTTACCTTCTTTAAAAGTTCACATTCAAATCTTTTGTCCTATTTAAGCTTAGCTACCTAGGCTTAGACGTCTCTGAACATTCTGGAAACAGGTCCTTTTCAGATCAGGTACAGCATGCATATTTTCTCCCACTCCATGTCTTCATTTGTGTTTTTCTATGACCCTATCTTAAAATCCTGAGTTTGAAATTCTGACACAATATACTATGTCACTACTCTTCTGCTATGGTTAATATAAATATCTATCTGCCCCAAAATTACAGACTTCCTTCCATATCTTCAAAAATTTGCAGTGTTACCTTTTGTGCTTAAGTTTATATTTTGAGTTAATTATATCTATATAAGGTGAGATATGAATTGAGGTTTAAGTTTGGGTTTTCTTTAATAAGAAGTACCCAATTGGTCTAGTGCCATTTTTGAATGTATGGTAATGACTTGGTAATGACATCATTAAATAACTCTCATGACCAATGCACTTTGGATTTTTAGTGATATTCATGGTCTACCATGTTGATTTCTGTGTCTGGATATCAATGCTTTAATTATAGAAAGTATCTATTCTGAAAATAAAAACACTTTGCAAACTATCTGGTATGTTATACATAGTTTTTATAAGAATAAAATGAACATAGTAAAAGGGAAGACAGAATACTCAAAATGTAGCTAAACTCTTAGGATTTCAGGTCCCATAAAATTCAGGCCACTATTATCTACTGTAACATTTATCAATCATTATTATAGCTCTTAACCAATATTTCCAATATATAAAATTAGAAAGCCACAAGTAATTTTTAGTAATATATTTTATTTTTTCTATGAATAATTCTGTCTTCTTCTGTAAGGACTTTGAACCTAGGGGGTTAAGTTTCTTCAGCAGGCAGTGCCCATGGCTGCTGTCACACTGCAATGGCAGAGTTGAGTGACTATGAATAGCCCACGGTGACTAGAATATTTACTACCTGGCCATTATATGAATCTTCTGGCCCTCGGAACAAACTTCTGAATACATAAGATAGTAAATGGATTATGCTCAACTTCTTTAGAAATTACTGTAAATGTCTGCCTATGGTTCAGCAGGCACGTAGATCATGGTCAAGCGATCATACCATTAGTCCTTCTCCTCTCTTTACAGGTGTTACGCTCTGAGTCTTGATATAGTTTTAAAAAATAGTATATGGCCAAGTATTTCCTCGATTGCTGTGTTAAAGTAGTATTAATGGCCCATTAAGAGAAAATGGTTGCCTCCTACCTCCCCCCCAAAAAATGGAATCTACATCTGGATGGAAGCATAACACTGCTCAACCACAACTCAGGAAGCCATGCTTAAAGAGCTATGAAGAATAATTAGCCTTACATGAGATAATATAGTTTTCTTCCCAGAATTCCTTGCCCTGAGGACAGTACCCTGAAAGCCCCTCTGAGGTTCTATTGGATCTGCTCAACTTCCTGTTCCTGACTCAGAAAGGCATACCTTTTCCTTGTCTTCTCTCATCTCTTTAGACGCTAGCCAGAGCCCACATGTGCTTCCTCTGGTACTTTGGATTCCCTTATTCTTTCCCACGTGTCTGTCACTCTGGCTAAACTCAGACTGTATGACTTTGTCTTTTTCTCTTTGCCATTTCTCTTCTCCTGGCAGCTGCTAAGATTTATAGCCTGCCTATCCTGCTGCTTTTCTCTTCAATTCTAATAAAACTGCTCTCAAGTTTCAAGTTTGCTTATAAATTCTTTTATTAAATAGACTAAGAACTCCAAAAGGGAACCTCAGGTCCCCAGTCACAGGGACAGTTTCCAGTCACAGGGACAGTTTCCAGTCACAGGGACAGTTTCATTGCTTAAAGGCTTGATGAAGACAAATGTTTAAGAAAAACATGATATCTAGAATTAGAAAGAAAAGTTGCTTAAAGAGAATAATAGTTTATTAAAGTAGCCATTTTATGTTTATGTTGCTCCTTACCAGTTAGTGACAGCATGGCAGTCCTCACCAGCCCTGAGACAGAAGACGTGTGTGCTAAGGTGGAACTTTTACTAAAAAAGAACGTGACTCAGTTAGAACATAAAACCACAGGTTTTAGTCTTAGTTACCTAATACTTGGGGTTTTAAATCTTGCTTTGTAAATGCTTTTCCTCCTCCTCCTCCTCTTCCTCTTCTTCATCCTTCCCTTCCTCTTCCTCTTCTTCCTCCTCTTCCTCTACCTTCTCCTCTTTCTCTTCCTCCTCTTCCTCCTCCTCTTATCCTTCTCCTTCTTTTGAAACCTACCTATTACGTATATCTTTTTTTCTTACATTCATGCTTCAAAATGCACCCCTTTTCTACAGCTTAAGCATTTCCCTTGCTTCATCAAAACTACAGATTTTCTCTGGATGCTCAGCAAGGTTAGGTAAGATCAGTTAAACGTTCCTGGGACTAGCTTATCTTTAGTTAGTATCCCCTTTTTACATCCTGAGGACACTGTTGGCTAGGAAAATGCATGGGTCTACTGTAATGTCAAAAGCTAGAGCTCAAAGTCTGGAATAAGGTATAACTGATAAGAGAAAAAAATGTTCTTTATCTTGAGAAATAATATTTTAAAGGCATTTGTGTTTTCTTTTTAGTATAAAATATTTGTTACTTGAAAATTTCATACAATGTATTTTGTTGTGGTTTGGTTTTTTGTTTTAGAGACAGGGTTTCCTCTGTGTAGCCCTGGATTTCTTAGAATTTACTCTGTAGACCAGGCTGTCCTTGAAGTCACTGATCTGCCTGTCTCTGTTTCTGAGTTCTGTATTAAAGGCATATCACACCACTGCCCAGTTTATATAGTGTATTTTGACCATATTTCCCCCTACACTCCTTTTAACTCTTCCTAGATCCACCCCTACCTACCTCCTCACACTGTCCCAACTTCATGTCCTCCTTAAAAAGCAAAACAAAACAAAAACCCAACAACCTATCAAGTATACTTTGTGCTACCCATAGGTGTGGGGTCATCCACCAGAATAGAGCTGACCCCCAGGGCCACAACCTTAAAGAAAAGAGACTGTGCTCCCTGAGAAGCCATCAGCTGTCAGGAGCTCCTCAGTTAAGGGTAGGGACTCCATGTTAGAAGGCTGACTAGCTTCACCTTGTATACAGGTCTTGTGCAGGCAATCTCATGTTTTTCAAGGCTACTTTACTTTTCCAAGTACCTACAACTCTAAAAGCTGTACACACATACCACATATACTGAACAGTGGTAGTCAATCATGCTGCTTCTCCTCTAACCTTAACTATCATCTGGACTTCGGCTATAAATGGAAAGCAAATCCGCATTTGCTATCAGAGCCCAGTTCTGACTGCTCACTGGATGATCATGCCCGTGGCTTCTCTACATGGAGAAATGATACAACGCACATCCATGTGCAACCTGCTGGCAAGTAGAGCATGCTCACAACCATCTGAAAGGTAAGAGGTATGTACAGTATAGTCCGCCTTTCTCATAAATGATGGGTAGAGTCCATTATATTATCATATAATATCATGGTGATATCTTCTGACAATGCAAAGATACCTATTTTTAACAAATAGTAAATACCCTCTATTTTTAATGTGATAATCTTTACAGAAGTGACATAATTGTCAGCCCATAAAAAATTCAAAATTAATTCTGATTATAATGATATTAGTATTTCATGTAAATAAATATGATGACCACAAAAGAAAAACTCTAAGAATAAACAGCTGACAGCACATACCTAACACACTTGTCTAAGGTGCCATATTTTGCATGAAAAGCTTGATTATTAAAAGATTGGCTTCGAGTCAATTTGGATTTCTTGATTTCTTTGCCTAGAGAAAAGCAGAAAGAAGAAAAATCCAGTTTTCAGTTCCCTGTTAGCTGTTCTAACCCCAAAGCCCTCCTCAGGACACATCATTTCCAGAAAAATCCAGAAGGTTCAGTTTTTACTTCTCAGTCTGAGCTGACTAGAATAACTGTCATTCAAACTACCCATTAAGAATAAATGAAAATTTAACTGGAAAAGGCTAAGAACACATTCAAACTGGCAAGTGTAAATGGCTTGGCAGGGCTGAAGACACTCTACAGACACTTCTGTCTCACCCTTGGACCTTCAGAATATTGAAACAGTGGGCCTCAAGCAACCACAATGTTCTCAGGAATCTCATGCAGGGAGAAGAGGGAACCTGAGCTCTGGGAAGCAGAGGGGAAGTTTTCTCCTGGAGAGAGATGTACAGTCTATCAGATCAGATGACAGAAGAGACAATGAATCAGGGATGGACAGGATTGCACCTTGACCTTGCCCACTCAGATATGCATAACCATGGCCCTCTAATTAAATCTTAACCTCACCATGGACCCTGAAAGTGGTCTTAGCAGGGAGGGAAGGGGTGGTGTTATGGGATCTTTGCTCCTCTTCCCAATATAGCTACATTAAATAAATCTCCATTTTTTGTTTGCACTATTAAGAGCATAAATGAATACTCTTAAAACATATATCTTAAAAAAAACACATATCTAATTTGTCTTAAAAAACCAAAAATGAAACAACAACAACAAACATTTTATGAGCCAGTTAATAATAGTGCATGCCAGCACCCGAGAGGCAAAAGCAGGTGGATCTCTGTGAGTTCAAGGTTAGTCTGGTCTACAGAGTGAATTCCAGGACTGCCAAGGCTACATGGAGAAACCCTATCTGGAAAACAAAAATGTATGAATCATAATACAGAGTCATTTCTTACTTGTTGATGGGGTGCTAGAGGAGGGTCCAGGAACAGAAATGGGCAAGTTCTTGGACAGGCTCTGAGTTGATGTCCTGGAGTCTCTGCCTAAAATAAACTCTTTTAAGTTGTGTAATTTCATCTGACTTCTATTACATCATTATCTCTATTAACCAGCATGATTTTCCAAATACTCTTACTTTATATATTCCCACATTTCAGTCTCTGTTGCTGAAGCTCTACTCCACAACCTTACAACTGACATCCAATATTAAGTGTCCCTTCCAGAAGCTCTGAGCTTATTATTTATTATTATTATTCCTCTGATTATTATTACTATTTTATATACTCCTAATACCTACACCACATTAACCAGCCAATTTTCAAAAATAACTTTTTTTTTAAAGTGTAAAAAAGTAATTTTCCCTACCAAATTAAAACAGCATAGTCTTTCAGTATACAAAGATACAAATGTTACTGGAGCACTGCTAGTCCCAAGGCAAAAGAATGGAATCCACCTTTTGTGGAACCTGGGTCTGCTCCCTAGAGCTATATAGAGAGATCCTGTCTCGAAAAACCAAGAGAGAGAGAGAGAGAGAGAGAGAGAGAGAGAGAGAGAGAGAGAGAGAGAGAAATCCAGCTGGGCTGGTCAAGAACCTAGCTACGGTTCTCTAACCATATTTCAGGAAGGCATACCTGCCTCTTTAATGATATAATATGCGTTTCCTTCCCAGATTCCTGGCTTCTGTGCCATTGCTGAGAGAGTTGCAGGCACACAGTTTCAGATGTCTGCTTTTCCTGTAGCTCTCCTCAGCATGGTTTCCTGAAAGCTTTGGCCTTCACTCCCTCCCTGAAGCTCTCCTCCCACCATATGAGCTCCTGGCTCCCCTATGGTTCTCCTCCATTCCAGCTAAACTCATAGTGCATGACTTTTTCTTTTCATCTTCTCTATCTTCCACCTCCAAGATTAATAGCTTGCCTGACCCAAAGTTTATCCTTTAAATAACAATAAAGTTACTCTCGAGCTTCCTTTTGCATCTGTTCTTAAATTCCTCTGCTGAAAAGACTGAGACTCCATAGAAGGGCCCTGATTTTCTGCTTATCTTTAACTCTGCAGCGGTGAGGGGAGACACAGAGCACTCACGTTTCTTCTCAAAGCTTTTGTCACTGGACAACCTCCCATCGTTCTGATGCTTCTCCTTCTCTAGCTGCTCCTGTTGGGATACAGCCTTGTGTTACAGGTGCAGCTTGAAAACTTATTCTGGAGAAAATGACTCTCAGCTTTAGAGATACAAATATATCTCACAAAAAAAAAAAATACCCTTAAAAATGGGTTTTCCCTTTGGTGCTGTGTTTAAAGAATTCAGAGTTTGGTTTGGTTTGGTTTCTGTGGCCTTTTTACATAACAGAATATTGCCCTTGGGAGTTTGTCCAACTAAAACAGTGACTCTGGCATTGTTCTATAATGCACATTTTTTCCCATGACATGTTGAGTGTTTCTCATCAGCAGAGCCTTTGTCTGACTATAGTTATTTAACCATGCTTATTTCAATCCTATTTGACAAATGACAACATATTTTTCTTTAAAAAGTCTGAAAGGAAAGAGAAGTCTACCAAACATATTTAAAATATCTTACTGAAGTTTGATATGTAGAAAACCACTTAAAACTGTAAACTAAAGAAAATGGCATTTTCACACAAAAGATGCTGCAAGGCAAACTGACCATCAGCTTATGATTATGTAGAAAACTGCAGATAAGAGCTCAACTAGCCTGGACTAGCTTTAATCCTTTAAAGGGGCTTCCACTGTCCACCTCTGTATTTGCTCTAACATCCTTTTAAACTATCAGGCAAACCTTTGAAATATATTTTTATGGGACTAGAGAGATGGCTCAGTGGCTAAGAGCAAGTAATGCTCTTCCAGAGGTCTCATGACTTGCAACAAGCTCCAGGAAATCCAACTCATTTCTCACATACATAACACATAAGTAAAAAAAAAAAAAAAAAAAAAAAAAAAAAAAAAAAAAAAAAAAAAAAAAGGATTGTCTTTTTAGCAGATGGATGCTGAGGATAAATGGATGCTGAGGATGGATACTGAGGATAGATACTAAGGATGAATGGATGCTGAGGATGGATACTGCAGATGGATGCTGAGGATGGATACTGCAGATGGATGCTGTGGATGGATACTGCAGATGGATGCTGTGGATGGATACTGAGTATGAATGGATGCTGAGGATGGATACTGCAGATGGATGCTGTGGATGGATACTGAGTATGAATGGATGCTGAGAATGGATACTGCAGATGGATGCTGTGGATGGATACTGAGTATGAATGGATGCTGAGGATGGATACTGAGGATGGATGGATGCTGAGGATGGATACTGAGTATGAATGGATGCTGAGGATGGATACTGAGGATGGATGGATGCTGAGGATGGATACTGAGTATGAATGGATGCTGAGGATAGATACTGAGGATGGATACTGAGGATGAATGGATGCTGAGGATGGATACTGCAGATGGATGCTGTGGATGGATACTGAGGATGGATGGATGCTGAGGATGGATACTGAGTATGAATGGATGCTGAGGATAGATACTGAGGATGGATACTGAGGATNGATGCTGAGGATGGATACTGCAGATGGATGCTGTGGATGGATACTGAGTATGAATGGATGCTGAGGATGAATTGCCAGGGACAGGAGGAAATGTCTCAACTAGGACTGAATATAAGTGAAACTCATTTTGCTAAACACTCTCAACTGTAATTTTTCTTCTGATTTATAAAAGATAAAACTTCAAAAAATCAAGGCTTTTTTCTTCAGCCTTTTAGGAAATATGGAACAAGATAAAACTGAAATAAATTAGTTTTAGGTTTACTAACAAAGCTCAGCTAATGCTAACTAGAAAGGCCTGTGTCTGTGGGAAACAACATACCATTTCCAAAAACAGCAGTTCTTCTCTTTCTTTCTCTTGATCCAACAAATCTTTCTCATAATTTTTTTTCTGGAACTGTGTAAAATTTAAAATGACACTGTCAGTCATTAGTGCAAAGCTCTTGCTGATGTAAATGTCTCTTTATAGGGTGTGCTTACCATATCCATAGACATCTCCATTCTGTCCAACTCTAATACCGTCTACAAGGAAAGGTTTCAGAAATTACAGCTGACTCAACAGGAAGAAAATGCAACCAACCAATCATTTGTAAAAAGCCCATCCTTTCCCATGGAGTTCAAAGAGAAGAGTTTACACTATGATATTAATAAACTAATCTTTGACTACAAATAAACACTCAAAAGTGTGTTTCAAAGCCCCACCTATTCACATCTTTTTATTGATCTTATAACAGTATCAGTTACATCGTAAGTGTAGCTTTTGAAAGCTGAAGTATTTTTAAAGTTTGACCTCACAAACCCAAATTTTTTACTATCTTAGTTTTCCAACATTTCTAGACAACCCACATAACCGGCTCACATGCTAGAGCAAAATCAAATGGCTTAAAATCAGGGTGTTTGGAAAGGGATGTGCTGGGTGATTCCAGCTATCCAGGGTGAGGGTTCTGCTTCCTATCCGCTTGTGCTCAAGCAGCCAGTGTTTCTAGATCTAGCCCCTTCAATGTCAAACAGACCTGAATCCACTCCTCCGGGGTCTTCCCACACTCTTTTAGATAGCATGACTTCTCTAATTTTACCTGATTGTGATCACTTATAAATAAAGTCTAGGGAATGAGGTATTGGTGATCACTTAAGCCAAGTTCACAAACATCTCAAAGGTGCTCAGCTCCCCACAGGGAACTCCTGCGGTAGCTAGCATCAGCAAACATACACCCTGCTGTTTATTCATTCTTTCTGCACTAGTGAAGCTTGCTAACCTATCAGGCTAAAGTGGGGAAGCTGAGGTTAACAGGGCCAGACTGAGAGACACATTGACTCAGCAGGAGACATACTTACTTTCTTCACAATAGCCAGGACATCTTTATCTTTTTCTTGACACAGGAGTTTTCTCACACACATTTCTAACTGCTGGAGGAGATGCAGGTCTGCAGGAATCTTCAGAGCAGACTTCACCTTGGGCAGCAGGTAGCAAAGTTTCATTCTGTAGTGAGAGCGAGTTTAACAACCGAGAGTAACAGGGGTGTGCAACTGAAAAGGGACAAGCTTTAGGAAATCTCAAAGCTCATCTGCCCATGCAGCAAGTATGTGTGCAGTGCCTACTGTTTATAAGGCATTCATTATTCTGCATAGCAAGACACAAAATCGAATCAAACCAACAGAATCGTCTGTTCCTCGGGACTTGCACTCTAGGATGGGGCATGGAAGACAGAATGCATGGACAAAGAAAATGTCTGCCAGGAAGTGCTGAGCCAGTCTGGAAGGCAGTGTTTGAGAAGTCAGTGATGTTTTCATTGAACAGATATTTAAGGAAAGACCTAGGAAATCAGGGAACAAGCCACTCAAACGTCTGAGAAAGCATTGTGGCCATCATGGAAGGCTTGCCTGGTGATACTCTGAATTAGCAAACTAGCCTTGAGGCAGAATAGAGCAAAGATGAGTTTAGGAGGAGGCCTGAGTGGTGACAAGGGCCCTGTGAGGTACTGTAGGGACAGGTGTCAATTTCAAATGCAATGAACGCATTGGAGGGTATGAGCAGAGGAGTAAAGTGATCCAACTTAACTTTCCGAATTATTAGATGCTGTTTTGACATTAGACCATAAGTGGTTAAGGAGGTAAGAGAAACAGTAGAGAAACCCCCAAAGCAAGAGCTGACAGCACTTTGAGCCAGAAGCAGCACCCAAGGTGCCCAGAGAAGCCTGCACTCTGCATGTCTTCTGTGAGCCCCAGAGTGGCTTCAGGGACTGCAGTTGGGGTGGTGGAGAGAAAAGGGTAAATTTAGGATTTGGCTTGAGCAGGGGGAAGATGAACCGGCTGCTTCCTGACATACAGAGGCCTGCAAAAGGAAGAGACACAGACAAAGAAGACCCAGCACTGAGTGCTAGACAAATTAAGTCTGGGATGCCCATCAGAAATTCAGTGGGAATTATAAATCTGCAGCTGTCTCAGTAAGCCTGCTGTGCAGGTGGATGTCCTTGCAAGAGAGTAAGTGAAGGATGCATGAAGATGGTAGTTTAGGCATGAGGATGGAGAGATACTTAGCATAAGAAGGGCAGTGAGAGAAGAGGAGAATGGGAAACACTGTCCAAATCAGCTGGGTAAAGAAGAAACAAGGAGGCTCTGGGAGGCAAAATCTGGGAGATCCCAGAGTGAAGAACACCATCCCAGGGAAGGAAGGCTGCCTGCCAGTGAGGTGCTCTGCTTTCTTAAACGCCAACCCTGCCTCTTTTTAGGCTAGTTCTGGAAAGGAATGTCTTACAGCTGCTGGAGTCATTCGCTCATCATATACTCTCCAGGTTAATGCTCTGTATTTCTTTTGCAAATCTTGAGGCAGCTAAATACCATTCCAAGGGTTGCCAGGATGCTGTCTGCAGACCTTCAGTTGAGAGCTTTTCCTACACCATAGCCCTTGAGTCTGTACATCTGAAGAGGTGAAGAAGGTCTCTGGGATTCTCAGCATTGAGTACCAGTGGCCTCCAACTCACTCAGTGCTCAGCACAGATACAGGGACACTATAACTGGGAACTCTCAAGTCCTCCCCAGAAAGCTTAGTTCACTTCTGGCCGCTGAAGAAAAGGGTCCTCTGAATAACAATAGGATTTCCCCAGCCTTGACGGGGTCTAAACTCAGTAAATTAAATGCTAAAACATTCACTTGAGAAGCACACAGAGCATAAATCACTCTTTATTATCCAAAGTATATCTAGAAAACATTGGCTCATGGGCCCACAAGATTATAAAGTTCTTAACATTAGGGACTAGAGGTTTGATAAGCAATACTTGTTAAGGCTCTTATCATACAAATATTTACTCAGTCAGGCTGGCAGGCTGACTTTGACTTGTGCTTGCTCAGCCCAGTAAGACAAAAGATCTCAGATATCAGTTAAGAGAATAACATTGTATTCCAAACTATTTACTAACCAAGCTATAAAGCCAACTGAGAAGTCCATCAACAGACAACTGGGTAAAGAAAACATGGTATATAAACACATTGACTACTCAGCTCTAAAGAGAATGGAACACTGCCACAACACAGATGAAAAGGGGTTTGCAAATGTTTACCACAATGGACATAAGAGAAATCCAACATTTTCAAACCTTGCAGAGTGATACATACCTCACATTTGCCACTGGGTCATGGGTTAGTTCAATAACAGGTAGAAAGAAATATTTGCAGAAAAATGATCTGGAAAATATCTCTATGATAAATTCACAGGTATCCAAAAAGCGAAGTCTATTCCAATAACTTTTTCCTTGGCCCAACTCTACAAACAACAAAAATACCATAATCTAGTATTTCCTACTTGAAATTATATATTACAAAATGAAACACTAAAAAATGTATGCAAAGTTTCATTCTGTCTGCAATCTATTTAACAAATATAATAGATTAAAAAAAAAACAGTCATTATATGCTCTAGATTTGTAGACTATAATATTTACAAGTTAAAAACTAAGAAAAGGTGTTACTCTACTGAATAACTGCCAATAACCACTGACAGACAACCTGTGATGACTGAAGGGTGAGGTGTGACCACTGCTTGCATGCTAAGGACCCTGTACACATCTTTTTTTAAACCTGGAAGCAGGATGATGGGATACATACACTTAAACTAACTCAAACGCTGGCTACAAACTCTCCAAGTCTTTTAAAACTAATTATTCTCTTTTTGTTTCTTTAACGGTGTCTGAAGTAGAGCAGTCATATGTAAACACAATTACTGATAGTACTGTAGGTCAATATTTAAAGCATAATTTTCTCATTTTTACATAAGTGTGCGAAGGCAATGTCCTTAATACTTAAAACCAAACAGAATCTTTAAAAATGAAACTTACTCTAAATGAAAGTCCCTTCTCATGCAAAATGAAAACAGAAATAAAACAGGGCATGGAATAAAAAAATCAAAACACACTCAGCATAATTTTCTTAAATAGAATTTTATAAAATACTTTTCCCCCTGAAATATGGTATTTCTTGATTAAAATGGTAAATTCTAGTAGTTAGGAAGCCGGAATAACAGTTTTATTGAAAACTATTTAAGCATAATTGTAGTCAAAGCCACGTAGCCAATGACTAATAAACTCACTAGACAAATGGATATATTTGCTACCAGAGTCAACACTTTAAAGGTTTTTGCATAATTTTAGCCCTTAATAAATCATAATAAATTTTTATGTGTTAACCTAGTTTCTAAACCATCACAGCTCACTAGAGTCACATTAATATGTGCTGTTAACACCATTCAATAAAAAAATTATAAGCCTACATTTTGTTCATTCAATTAATACTAAGAAGAGCATTGTATAATAAATTATTGGATTTAAAAATATTCTATTCATGCTTTGGTTCCAAATGCTATTTCATCAAGGTAAAAATTAGCCTTTCAACTTAATTTATATATTTTACTTTCTTCAGTGTTGGAATTCACAAAAGGCGGCTCTAGTTAAATACTATTTTCATCTATGAAATTTTGACAAAGAGATTTCCAAGACAAATACAAATTAACCTACAAAATTCAAATAAAAGCACACACCACATTTTTGCCAATATCAGCCAAATTTCAAAAATTACATACCATGCATTAAATGTGGTACCCCTCCCCCACCAGCATAGCTGGTGCAATGACCAGAGCCTTGAGAAGCCGCACACCACCACCACCACCACCCACCCCCAGCGGCATCCAGTGTCTAATTAATTAGGCTTGACAGCCCGGTGACAACCTGCAGTCTGTTTTTCCGGGTCTCCCAGGTCCCCCGGCTCCGCCCAGCTTACTGGCGGCCCACCTACGACCAGCCCACCTGTGCAACCTGCGAGATGTCATGATACTTCAGGGTTCCCGCCAAACTCCAGAACGCCTGCGCAGAAGACTGGGGGCGGGGCCTTCCCTTCCTTTATCCCCAAATGCTTATCCACCATTAAACAGTCGTTCTAAGTAGAAGCAACCATGTAGCCTTGGAGATCTTCTTTCTTCCCCCATGTCCCTTAGTCTCATTTCAGCTTCGGGTCAATCCTCCAGGAACCCCGTCCACTGCAGGCAGTGGACCCCAACATATAATTAAGGTCAATTATTTTAGTAACATTTTTACAAAATTATTGCTTACGTTCAATTAATTTTTGAATGACTTCATGCCTCTGCTCTTGTTTACGATTATATCGTAGAAAAATGCATAGAGTTCGTGCAGCTGCTCTTTGGACAGGTAAGACATTCTTAAAGAAAGAAAAAGAGAAGGACAACCATTACCCTAAGATATGTTTTCAATAATTACTCCCCACCAAACCAATAGCGAGCTATTGCTAAATGAGAAGTGTTCACTATCTTTCAAACCCTAAGCTCACACCCTTCTGGAAGGATCTCTACTACTTAATGTTAATGTCACTCAGGTATGTAAAATATCCTATGACAACCTAATTCAATTTCATAGTCACATCGAAATGACTTGTGGCTATCATTTCCCTGCCACCTCATCTTAAGTGACATGTTCCTCCGCTACTTATCCTTTCAGCTGGCAGAACAGTAATGATTCCTAAAAATTCAACAAACATTTCACAGAACATACCACATGTCAGTGACATCACCAGAACCATGCCGCTTCTAAAGCAGAAATTTAGAGATCCATGTTCAGATACACTACTGAAGAATATGGGAACTGGTATATCCAGGGCTAGAGACTGAGTATCTAAGCTCTAAGCTCAGGACAATGTTCTTCACTGAGGGGTCTCCATTTCCTATGCCTATGCAAGAGCTGTAACAGTTGTGAGTGTGGAGGCAAAGGTCCCAGTACTCTACACGATGGTGTTAATATTAGAGAGTGCCATCAGGCAGAGCAAAAGGACCCCAGCCAGATAACAGGTAGCATTTCCAATGCTCCAAACCATCTCTCCTTCAGATTCCCATCACACCACTACACAGAACTTTAATTCTAAATGAATTCGACCAGTTACCTGTACTGGAAATTAGAGAGGAAGTCTTAACAGCTTAAAAGAAAATTCTTTAAACCAGGTGTACACTGTTCATTGTAATTCATGTTCACCATCCTGCCTTACTTATCGACATTATAATTCTCCATTCACCTAAAGTCTACTACAGTGGGAATCTGTACAGCTGTGTGGTGCCGAGACAGTGTGTTGGCTGTGTCCTTTCCCATCTACATTCTACTGGGCACCATGCTACATGATATTGTTAACTGTTGGATACAAAAGGAAGGTGTTTTCTAGGCTTTAGAACTGAAATTTTAAGGCCTATACATAAGTATAAATACAATAGAACTTAAATGAATTTCAGATAATGAACTAAATAAAAGCCTGTTTCTCTCTTCTTCAATTTGGTATAGTAAGGCAGAATTTCAAATGTATATATACAAGATGCATGAAAGTGAAGAATTTGGTAATGACAAGATTATTCCCAATTTCAAAACAATCAGGAATTCGGGACTCACGTTTGTCATCATGATGGTGAACATTCTTTGTAAGAAACGGTAATAAATCTGGTCACTGGATATGATATGAGGCAGACAGGTGTACTTCTGCAGCAGCTTCTCATGGGTCCTCCACTTCAGAGAGGCTGCAGCTCGCTGCTCAGCAGCTGTGAGGGCTGGAATCAAGTCTGGCACTGAGGAAAACTGTGAAGAAACCCAAGGAAAGAGCAGTGACTAAGTGATGGTGACTAAGCCCATCCATCAACTGCAGCCTGGAGTAAACAGATTCCAGGGAAGGACTCTGGAGTTTAGAAGTCATCTCAGTTGTCACTGTGTGGTAGTTATCAGGCAGAATCTAACATTTTTTTAAAAACTGCTTGAGTAAAATTTATGGCACCAGAAAATGAATTCTCTAGAGCTTGGACTTGTTATTCTTCCTGACATATTGGTTATCAGGTTGGTTACCAAAACAATTATTCTAACTAGCACAAACTTCCTTACATTTCACTCTAGCCAAGCTTGACCTTCTAAATTCTTACCTATTGTCCTATTTGTTATACTATAATAATAATTAATACTGAAACTATGAATTCAAATTCCAAAGACATTAATAAGAATTGTGGGAGTTGGAAGTAGTATGTAGTAACTGTAGAAGGTAGCTCACGATGGCAGCCTTCACGGGCACGGGCATGGCTATGCAGCAAGTGCTATTTTATTTACTTGCCTGTATGCTTATTGTAAAAATAAACAGTTTAATGATTAGAAACACTGTGTCTGAAAAGGGCTTTCCTTCAGAGCCTTTCAACTTATCTACATCCATCTACTGTCACCCATATAGTAGAAGCACAGGAGACAGCCTGAGGAAAAGAGTTGGGAGCCTGGAAGATCTCATTTCTGTGTCACTTCACCATCTAGGAAAATACAGGTAGGTGGTACTTAGGACTCTGGGCCTCCAAACTCCTTAGTAACAGAACAGAATCCGAGAGCTTAAGATATTTCTAATCAATTGTCAGTATCTCATGATAATCCTGCCAAATTTGGCTCCAAGCTGGGATGTAACCCATCCTTCCTTTTCATAGCATAACTAACTCATATATATATATATATATATATATATATATATATATATATAGTCAAGATATATATTCATTTTGTTGTTTAATTATATGCATATGCATGGAGATGAGGGTGCCAAAGGAAGCCATAAGAGGCATTAGATTCCTTTGAAGACCAGTTACTGGTGACCGTGCATTGTGTAATAAGGATGCTGGGATAGAACCCAGGTCCTTACTTATAAGACCAGTAGAGCTCTTAGCTGCTAAGCCATCTCTCTAGACCCCTCATGCAAATTTCAAAGCTGGCTAGGGATGTGCTGGCTGCATCCCTGCATCCTGACAAGTGCACAGAGGTTTGGACACTGACAGCACAAGGGCAACAACGATTTTAATGTTTCTCACACACTTTTCTGCTGTTTCCTCACAACCACCATGCAGAATAAGATGACAAACACCCAGATTTCTTGAAAGATGGAATTTACCTTATTTTCTTGAACAGTGTTTTCTCCACCAGTAGACATAAGTTCCAAGATTTCTGGAAGGTGATTTATAAGAGCATCTAGAACCTTTAAAGAGATATTGATTGTGTTTATAATGGTTATTGTCTATCTTCTAAATTAGATAACTCCACAAATCAATTTATACATAGAAAAAAATATTACTGACCAAACAACATTTTTGGTGTTAGTATTATTTTTTCTTTTTTAGAAAAAAAAAATAATCAGTGTAGCTTCTACTCGTCTAAATTGGAGAAAGCTAACATACTCAAAACTGCCTTCCAACTTTGGAAAGAAGTCTATATCCGGTGATGTAGCTAAGCCTCCCAGGCTAAGAGTCACTCTGGTGAATAGAATGTGCCAAATATAGCATCAGATAGAAAAATTTCAAAATCTTCATGTGTCTATGTGCAAGATAAGATACACTCTCTGGACAATGCTGGGGAACATTCTGAAAGGCTTTGTGATTACAAGGATGAGTAAAATCTGTGAGAGAAAAGGGCAGTCTGACTGGAAAACCAAAAATGTAACAAAATACCAACAGGGCTTTAATTGAAGCTTCTCTTTTGTGTACTTTTTAGTGTTTCTAATTTTCCTTAATAAACAATACATACCTTCATTTTAAAACCAGATGTACTAAAAGGCCAAATTTCTGAGATTTTGCTAATGACACAGTAACACGAGCACTGACATAATTTGGCTTAACATAGAAGAAATAAATGCCAGAGTGGGAATTTATATTACCTCTAGTGACTCATCTTGTAACAATGTTATCAGCTCTTTGTGAATTAAATGTACTCCAGAATTCAGAAGTTTAGATACCTAAAACACAACAATGAAATCTCTTAGATTTGAGACTACAGAATACTAAAATATATATTTTAACTGCATTCTTATTAAATACTTCTAAAATAAATATAAGCAACAACAAAACTATAAAATTAATTTCTAGTAAATTTAGCTGTATAGATATGTTTCCTGCCACGATAGCATGTGTGGGCATAGGGTGAGATGTGTGTAAGGGTAGGGGGGCATGTACAAAGGATGGGTTCCCAGAGCTAGGATTTCTGCACTGGCCCATAACAACACACAGCTGCCCACCCCTCATTATTTGCAGTTTAAAGTCCCAGAGCTACCAAGTGGCCTTAAAGAATACCCAAGACACACAGGCTTTTCTTCCCACTCCAGCTTCCCACTCCAAGACAGAACAGAACTGAGAGCCTTGGTGACACTGGCTGGAGTAACCCCTAACAAGGCCCGACAGTGTTCCTCATCGCTGCCAGAGCCTGTCCTCAGTCTGAGAGGAACTGACAGGGTCTGAGCAGGTCTAGACCAATGCCTTTGGTAGGGTTCCTCTAACCAAACTCAGAACACATGAGCTCAGCAGTTTGTATTTTACCTTGTAAAGGGTGGGAAAGGAAGATCTAACATACTAGGTTTGAGTCAAGTTTTGTTTACAGGGGTGGGAAGATGCCTGAATAAAGAGAGTATTTTGAAACCTTTCACTTTGGGTTGTTTTAAGTTGTTAGAAGTATTTTCAAAATGACATTTTCTGAAAGCTCAGAATAAAGTTATGATATAGTAATTATCAAATCTTGTAAGCACAGTGGTGAGTTTTCATTATTTAAAGGGCAAAATAAGCCCTGTTTGAGGGATCTAAACATTACCCTTAGCCTACGCATGTTAGATATGACTGCAAGAACATGAGAACTAGATATCCATAAAATACATAAAACAACCTTGTCCTCAGTATTCCTATTACAGGAATATTGATGTGTGTACATGTGCACATGCGTGTGTGTGTGTGTGTGTGTGTGTGTGTGTGTGTGTGTGTGTGCTGTTTTGCCTGCTACAAAATAAAACTAAAATCAAAGATTAATAAACAAAGGAGATAAGAGAACTACTGCTTGCATAAACCTCATCCCTGGGCAGTTTTTCTCTGAAGATTGCGTGGTGATCAACCTAAATGAAGGAATACCCTGCAGGCTCCAATAGGAAGTCCCTTTCGTCCTACAAAAGTAAGCTTTTGTGGAGTCAACCTACAGAGATGATATAACTGTGTAGCATTGGAATTGCTTTAAATAACTGTGTCATTTAAGTGGAATGTTTCCTATACTTTGTTGTGTGAATATGTATTTCATCAGTGTCAGAAAGTTTAATTTAAAATTTTCTTTAATTGCTATTCATGTTCGCATGTATTTGGGTGGGTGCATGTGAGTATGCATATACACATGTATGTGCGCATATAAAGTATGTTGGGTGTCTTTTTTCATCACTCTCCAAGCCTAGGACTGCTCCAGATTCATCTAGTTTAGCTACTTAGCCTGATCTGAAGATGCCCTATCTCTGCCTCCTGACGACATGGATTACAGGCTGGCTGCCATGCCCACCATGATTTGCATGGGGTCTGAATTCTAATCCTCACAATTTGGCACTTTACCCACTGAGCCATCTCCCTAGCCCCAGAAAGGTGACATTTTAAAGAAGCAAAGAATATGACTCAACAGTCCAAAGCATCTTGAATAATATTTATAACAATGTTATTAATACCCTGCACTCTCTCAGCTAATCTAGTAGTGCCTTGACATGGGATACAGTGCAAGAGAGATGATGAAATATTCCTATTGACAATAAGAATTTACTATAGGATTTATAAGGAAAGAAAATATTTTATCATATCAATTATAAAGAGGCTGTCATGTGGCTACTTTTAATGGACAAGTTATAGCTTATATATTGTGATGGTTAATACTGATTGTCAATGAGACAGGACCTAGACTGTTGGATTAACTGAGATGGGAAGCCCATCCTGTCTTAGCTTAAGTTGTCCACTTCCTAAGTATAAAGTCACCATGGAAGAGGAAACCCAGCTAAAGAACTGCCTAAATCAGACAGGCCTGTAGCTATTGACATAGAAGGGCCCAGCCCACTGTGGGCAACACCATTTGCTAGGCAGGTGGGCTGGAACTGTATAAGACAGATAGCTAAGAGAACCACAGAGCAAGCACCGGCAGCAACACTCCTCCATACTTTCTGCTTCAGGCACCTATCTGAGCTCCTGCTCTGACTTCCCTCATTGTGGGCTATGATCTGGAAGTGTGAGCCTTATTAAACCATCTCTCCCACAAGTTGCTTTGGGTCATGGTACTTACTAGAGCAACAGAGAAGCAGATTATGACACTCTGCCTGGGGCAGCGCTGTGCCATGGCCTGGAGTTTGGACCAAATAAATGAGAGAAGCTGACAGCAGTGAGCATTGCTCCTGACTGTGGTCCCAACATGGCCAGCTGCCTTCTGCTCCTGCCACCAGGCTTCCCCACCATCATGGGCTGTGCCCCAAACTGTGAGTTAACATAAAACTTAAGCTCTCTTAAGCTGCTTTTGTCAGGTAGCTTGTCACAGAGATAAGACACGTAGTGGACATATGCCTTACTGTTTTTCTTAGAAACAGGTCCCTAATTTCAACTTCAAAGATGAAAAAAGTTAACTATGTTCACCATAAAAATTTGTTTTGCACATAACTTATAGAAAGCTGTACAGCTGAAGCTAAAAGCTGTGCTCATAAAATTTCACTTGCAGTAAAAGCAATAATTGTAAATAATTTGTTACTCAATTTTCCATTTACCCTAAAACTAATTAAGCATTGGGGTGAAGTATAAATATGACAAATCATTTTAAATTATAGCTATCATAATGTCTGGCTTAAGGTAAATATTTTGTTTAAATACTCTGAAAACAGGTCAATGAGTAAATGAATATAATGCATTTATGTAAATGATTTTGTAAACACACTAAAAAGAGAATTATGGGAATTCTAAAATAAGACTTAAAACTATAACATGAAAGAGTTATGGAGTCTCTATCTTATAACAAGTCTGTAAACACAGTAGAGAGAATATTAAACAAGTATCTAAAAAACACAGAGCGAATCAACATGTGTACCATGGATTTCATTCTTAGACTTACTTCATAAAAGCAAATAGCAATAGTGTATCTGACTGGTACTTCAGGGTCATGACAAAGGCAGAAGAATGTAGAATAGAGTTCCATGTGGAAGTTTTTAGGATCAACAAAAACAATCATGGCCTAGTGGAGGTGAAGGAGATGAATGGGAAGGAGAGAAAAACATGCATCAATACCTGATATAATCATCTCACTAACATGGAAATCACATCCTATTAAGCATGTTAATATAATACTGTTTGTAAAAACCAAATACATAAATATAATTCTAATTTATATACAAAAAAATATAAATTGCATCGAAATTTGCTTAACATCTCCATACAGTTAGACACAGTGCTAAACACAAGTGCAGAGAGGTCAATATTTTAATGTACCCTACTCAGATGTTTTAATGCCACAATCAAAACGACCAATAAGCATAAGCAAGTATTTTATTACCGGAAAGTTGTAAGCACAGTTCTTTCGTACTGAAGTATATTTCTTCTCCTGTTCTACGATTTGGGATGGAATCTGGCTTTCGTTGTGGCCATTTTCTTGTTGCAAACCCAGTGTACAAAGTTTCTTATAAAACTCCAAAAATCTCAAGTGCTGATCTGGAGTGAAAATTCCTAAAACAAACGTAAAACCCGAGTCCAGCGCTTCAATTGCAAACAAGATTTTTTTTTTTTAAGAAACTCAGAGTACAACAAAATGTTTAGGACAAAATATTAAAGCAAAATGGCTACAGATGGTTGTTCATAGTTACAGCAATGAGCAAACATATACTCTGAAGAAAGCTAGCAGGTCATGTTTTTTCGCCTTGTGTTTACTTTAATAATGAATAAGTAGATTTTTTGAAGGAATTAGAGGAAGAGTTGGCCTGAGGGTCAGGGGAGGTGAGGGCAAAGGGCTGGGAGGGGTGGAGGGACGAGAAACTCTGGTTGGAACATAATGTATGAGAGAAGAAAAGTTAAAAAAATAATAATATTAATATTTTAATTTTAAAAATATGTACAGAAAACAGGAATTATGTCTGCATTTGTTCTACAGCTTGTAGAGAACTAAGATACCAATGTTATTAGGACCATTCTTAAAATACGGCTGTGTATTTATGGTATGTGTTTTAAAGTCTTTGCAGGAAAAAAATGTACATGTATCTACAGAGAAGGAGCTAAAAAACATAGCCTGGAAGATGCCAATGTTATTAGACATACTATTCATCAACAGGATAATTCCACGCTCATCAACTCTGTCAGATCCAGTTATTTAGTGGACACTGCAAAACATTTTTCAATTACCAGATGTCTGCAATCCACATTAAGTATATTACTATGCTAGATAAGAGCTTAATTCTTCTATGACCACAATAAGCTAAGATTATGTTCAAAGAACGTGATTCCTGAGTGCTGGCCTACATTCCAAGCTGAACTACTCACATGCTATATTTATCATTCAAGAAATGGTTTTTAAAGTTATTCTCTCCGCATATAAAGAGCTAATGTCCTGAACCTCTATTAGCATGCTGCATCATAAATATATAAATTGCCCAGAAATTCTGTGGGCTGCACTTACTGACTTTTCAAATAAGGTGCCATCCGTGAAAACATCGTTTCTAAATGTGCTCTAAATTATGTTGCCAAAATCTAAGTTCTCCTAAGGCTGCGCACACTTGAGAGCCAGGGCTACCCAAAAAGAGTTGAACAAAACAAGTAGGGGCAAAAGAGAAGAGCAGCTAGACTTGTGACCCCCATGTAACGTACCATAGAGTCCATGGCATAGCTTTCCTAAATGAAATGATAAAGAAATCAGAATTGATTCATCTGCTTTGAAAGACTTTTCACAGAACGATTTCACTAAGGGAAGGATAGTTTGACTTCTGTCATCTGGGAAACAAAACAGAACAATATAGAGTTTAGAGGCAGTTGTTGACATTACGGTGTGGAAACCAAGACACATACATGCTGAAGAAGAAAAACATCTCTGCTAGACTAATGATAGAGATACCTGACAACGGGGACAGAGGGACTGGAGGCAAGGGGTGAGATCACCAGAACCTGTGAGTTTGGACTTGTACAGGAGCCACGGGAATGAACATAGGGTCACCACAATTAAACAACTGCATCAGTGGGGTCTTGAGTGTGAATAACCAGAAGAATTCTAACATTTTCAATTTAAGTAGTTGGAGAGCAGCAGGCCCAGGAAACTTCAAGTTCTCTCTTAAATTCCTCCCATGCCACACTGTAACTTTAATATTGGTTTTATTAAAGTCAACTTGAAATCTAACCTGTCTACTTAATTTCACTGTTGCTACTTCTTAGATGCTCTTTAAAGGTTGACCAGTTAAGTCTGTGTATCCACTTAGGCCAGGTGCTTTTGATATGATAGCAATATTTAAGTCTCCCTTCCAGATACTTGTGAAAACTCCCTCAGTTGATTAAGCCATCAGACATGCAACAGTACTGAGGGGTGAAAAGCTATAATAGAGGCATGGGTGTCATGCTATTATGACTGTATTACCATCACAATTGAGAGCCTTAGCTCCAGTTATTAAAGGAAATCCATACAATAGCTACTGATTAACAGAACAAGCAGTATATGAAGCAGGAGAAACTTCACTATATGAAGAATAAAATGGTCTTAGAACTTGAAGAACAAACCAGCAAAGAAACCTGAGGTTCATCATATTACCTCAATGACCATTCTGAAATATTTATACAGAATCATCTATACTTTCAATAATCTTTCAGAGGCTCTGTTTCAGATCAAATGTTGACAGTCCCAGTAAGCCCAATCCTACAATTACACAGTTGACTTTCTCACCTCAGTCTTGACATTTGACCCGCTAAGCTTTACCTTGTTGTGGGCTAACATCCACTGATGAACTACTTGTCCAGAGCCGGCATCAATCTAGGCCTGGGTCCATGCTTAGTAGAACAGCTAGCTGTTCTGAGCCTTGGTTAGGATGATGACAAGAAATACTTTCTTACATATCCCCACTGAATTATCTACTCCAAATGTCTCCTCCAATGGCATTTTAATGTCAGTCTTCCGGCATTAAAATATTATTAAGAAAGAATTAAGAAAGAACTCTCACAGGCATGCTATAATCATGTTATAGTCATTTAGACATGTTACCGTGAGAACTTAACATCAGTTAGCTGAGGAAATTAAGGGTTACTTTCCAAGCCAAATTCTTCAACTTTTACATATGCCAGTCGTGTTCTGAAGAGAGAAATGAGAAGTAGGAAGCACAAAGCAGCCCCAAATTCCATGAAGGTAAGAGCAGAAGCACATAAGACATGAAAGAGGAGTACCCATAACACTCGACACTTGACAGAAAAGTCTCAAGCAGCCTTCGCTCCTTGCTAGCAATGGAAAACATGGAAAAACTGACTTTCAGAAATAAAGATGCTTGCACACGCAGTTTTACCTGTATCGAACATGTCAAGCATGTTGACCAAGGTTTCAAAAGCAGCAAGCCGCACACTGCCACTCTCGTCCCTAGAGAGTTCTATTAATTCAGGAAGCACCACATTCTTTGTCAGTTCTGTCCTGCACAATAAGCAGTAGAAGAAAATAAGTCAGAGCAGCAAACCTGCAGCCAGAGTCTAATAAAAACAACCGAGCAGCCCAGCTGGTCCCAGCGCCCTGCTCTCGCCCCCACGCGTGCCATCTGGTGAGGAAGGCAGCCATGGGGATAAGAAATACAGGGTGGATATGGGGGCTAGGAGGGGATATAACTAAAATACATTGTATGAAATTCTCAAAGATTTAAAAATATTGAAGAAATACTACTAATAATTTTATAACAATTAAATCAATTCTAATTTCTTCTGTGAACTACTCTTAACTATAGAAATTTTAATAACTAGGATGTTTGATATATTATGCTTTATAAATTATATAATTTTCTATTTTAAATAAATTTCAGGAAATGATCCAGCTAGTTAAGAAAAAAATGTATTATTGGTATTTGAAGAAATTAAAGCAAAATCATTTGATCTAGATTTTGAGGCATGCTATTTTTCTAATTATCTGACATGCATTTGACATTACTAAAATAATAACTTTCCACATAAAAGAATGGTAGACAACATTGGATATTCAACCTAAAAGAATAAGGGATGGTAAATATTTTTATAGATTAAACAATCTTAGAGCCTAATCATAAGCAGTCCCTAGTCAGCAGTCCATCTCTACCGATAACAAGGGCCTGGACTGATGAAAGGGAGCCTTCAGATATAGTCTTTCTGGTATACAGTACAGAAGACAGCATATAATATACCCCACATAGTATATTAACAGAGTTTGAAACAAAACAATGAAACAACTCAATAGCAGAGGTAGATGGAACTCTGTGAGTTCAAGGCCAACCCAGTCTATAAAGCAAATTCCATGCCAGCCAGGGCTGCACGCTGAGGTTCTGTCTCAATAAAACTAACTAAATAAATAAATAAATAGCAAATGAACAAGTCTCAAAAAAAATTTAAAAGTTGGGTGAATCACAGAGTTTGAGCCTGGTCTACACAGTGAATTCCAGGCCAGCAAAAAATTGCAAAATGAGGCTCTGTCAGTCAAAAAAAAAAAAAAAGAGAGAGAGAGAATTTTAAAAAAAAGGCAAACAGAAAGACTTCAACAGAAAATTGTTCCTTTAGTTCATCACTTGAATGATGTTTTCTACTGTGTTTTCTATAATTATTGCATTTGCTGTATGATATGGGCATCATCTTGACCTGAGCAGGGCATGCGCAAGACATTGCTTCACCACCACAGATCTAAGAGCGTACCTCTAAGCAATTCATACGCTTGTTCTTCTCTTCTGAACTCAGAGAGTGATTTGTACAACTATTCACTATGCACTGGAATTTTTCTATCCTATTTTAATTTCTTAAATAGTTCTTAATTTTAAGTTTATTTGAACTTTTATAATGTTAAGTAGATAGTTAATCTACTCTTTACACTAGAGCCCAGAACTGTTTTTTTTTTTTTTTTTAACTAATTATTATAAGGAGGCAATGGGAACTTTAAGACAGAGGTCATGTTGGGAGTTTTCCAGACACTGTAGATGTGCTCTGGAAGCAGATAGCACCTTCTTCCTCACTTTTATTTCCTGGCAAGAAGTGATGGCTTTGCTCCTCCCACTCTCCACTACATGTGCTGTCTCCTAGAGGCCCAAAAGTAAGAGATCATCAGCCTTACTTCAAACTGAAACCTCCAAATAATGACCCCAGATAAAGCTTCTCTCCATAAGCTGTCACAGCATCTGTTACAGTAACAGGAAACTGACTGACACAAGCAGCCATGAGGTACCGTCACTTTCCTGTACCACACCGAGAAAAGTCCTACTGTTATGTCTAAAACAGGACAAGAGAACTCATCACTAAGTAAATGTGTACATATGATCAAGCAAATTGGTTTAAATGTATTCTAACCTACCGAAGCTGAGTATATTCTCTGTAATTTTATTTACAAATTAGTCCTTAAGAAATAATCCTGAATTAATTAGGGAAGACTAATTTGAACATGCTTGGTGTGGTGGTTTAAATATATTTGAATGCTTTAGAATCCTTAAACAAAAATCACTTCCTAAGATGATTTTCAGAGATTTCATTTAGTACTATACTTGTACCCTGGCCTGGGATTTGCTTTTAGGCAGAGTGTAGACTGCCTGTCCTGTGCTTCTGCTTCCTGATCAGTATGTCCCCAGCGGGCAAGAAGAGACCCAGGAACACACAGAGCCTGGAATTGCATAGGGATACAACAAGGTTTCAATAACAGCAAATCTACCTAAAACACCTAAAAATACAGCCAGAATATGGTCAACCAAAAGAACTGCTCAGCTACATTCCAGGTATGGTTTCTCCTGGGACATGGTCCCTTCTTGGATCTGGTTGCTCAGAGCTCTAACTGAGTAACCAGGATGAGAAGAAAGAAGCTGGCATTGATTGAATATGCCCTGCCATGCTTGATACATCCCTTCTCCCTCTTACTGCAGACACATCAGGAGAGGCCAGCTAGGATCACGTGAGGACAGCACATGAAGAGCAGCAGACTCTCATGACACACATGAGCAGGATGTGTGTGTGTCACACTCTGGCAATGCCACTGTGCAGCGTAAGGACCTGGATGGACACTTACCCAATGCCCTGAGCTATGTTTTCTAACTGGCGACACATACAAGATCGAACTTCATATTCCACATCTTGACAGAGTGATTTTACCAGAGGAAGTATTTCTCTTTTAATGCTGAGGAAGACAGGTTTAAAAAAGAAAAAAAAAAAAAGGAAAGAAAAGAAATGTGTAAATGGTTGGACATTTTAGACTAATATTTTCAAAAATCCACAAATCTCAAATTACTATTTATGTGAAAGAACATCTTTGAATTTTTAGATTTGTATGTTTAATGTTTAATGTGTCTGTAGAAATCAGGAAGCTAGAAAGCAAGGATTGGGGCAGGGAATGGAAGGAGAGATAGAAGGTGGGTGTGGTGGTCTGAATAAGAACGACCCCCATAGGCTCCTATATTTGAATGCTTAGTCGTCAGGGAGTGGCACTCTTGAGAAAGATTAGGAGGTGTGGCCTTGTTGTGCCACTGGGAGTGTGCTTTGTGGTTTCAAAACCACAAGCTAAGCCCAGTTTCCGTGCCCCCTTCCCTTGCTAGACCCAGATGTAGAACTCTCAGCTATTTCTCTGGCACCATGTCTGCCTGCATTCTGCCGTGTTTCCCACTATTATGATTATGGACTAAACTTCTGTAAGCCAGCCCCAATTAAATGCTGTCTTCTATAAGAGTTGTGTAGATGTCATCCCATCTCTTCACAGCAATAGAAGGCTTACTAAGTAAGGATATGTGAGAAAGCTTTGGAAAAGCCAATCAGGTGCTTAAGATACATGTTTTTATAAAAGATTTTGAATGGCAGTACCTTACAAGGGTACACAACACTTTTTTCCTTAGAAGATATGCGTTATTAAATAAAAACCTTATCTCCCTACTACTGATATTGTTCTTGGCTGCGCATATAACTATATAATAAGACCCTATTACTCAAAACACAACATGCTTTGGTTGTTCTATGGAAATCAAGCCAGAACTGACATGAAAACTTCACCCTACTGGCTTGTTTTCATGGTGCCAGAAGATGCAATGGAGATGACTAGTGAGAAAAGTTATCAGTACAATTGTTGATCTTGCAAGCTACAATACAGACCTGTGAGGCAAGATGTGACTACTGTGCAATAGTGGCGTGACTGTTCTGGAGGTAATGAACTGCTTTCGGATTGGGTTTTAGTGCTATTCAAAAGGAGGGAATCCGTGCCTCTTACTGTGGATCTTGTCAAAAGCCCAGTGCTGGGAGGCTCCAGGCCTTTGGTAGAAACTTACAACAGTTACTCTGTTAATGCACAGCTGTTAAGCTGCCTTCTAAGAATTTATGCTTACACCTATACATCAGTGCTGCTCTCAACTTAGAAAGATGCTTCTTATGGCAGTGGGAGAAGTCAGTGCAAGAGATTCACATCTGGTCAAAGTGCTGAGAGTTCAACCATAGATTAGAGATCCCCTACAAGGGTCAGGAAACACTGCAAAAGAGAGGCCAGAAAGAATGGAAGAAACAGACTAGGGAGAGAGATGCTGCAAACTTTGTCTTCGGATATGACATAGCTGTTGTACTCATGAATTTACAGCAGCTTTGGTTACGGACATAAGAAAAACCAGACAGCAGCCCATCAATGACAGGAGGGACACATGAGGTTCAACCCCTAGCTGAGAAGTCACTGGTGAGGGCTGTGGGGTCATTTTCTTCAAGGTAGGTAGATAGGTTGCCCACATACATGTGCATGCAGGCAGCACTAGTTAGAGATGGTAGATTCTTTTTTTAAAAGAAGAAAAAAAAAAAAGAAGAGTGAGAAGGGGAAGGCTCTGGAAGGGATTGGTAAAGGGACATTCAGGTTAGCTATATAAGGATGCATTATACATACATAAATGTATGTGTATGTATTATATACATATGTCTGTACATGTTCATATATGTGTACATATACATACATATATGTATACATATGGAATTGCTAAAGAACTAGTTCTTTAAAACCATGAGTTACCTTATTAACCTAATATACTTTAACATAAGAATTCACAGTTTATATTGCATTTTTACATAGTTTTACAAATAGATATTACCATTAGTTACAGTATTTGTTAAAGATAATGGTTAACTTTGTACCAGCAGTTAAATGTTCATAGCTAATTCAGAAAGCTATAGCAATGCAATTTTGGAAGTCCCAAGATAATCCTATTTTATCCTCCCAAGAAGCCATAGTGTGGGATTGGGAAGGCTAAGACGAGAGCTAGAGAATAACGTAACTCAACCGTGAAACCCCATGAAACTGAGAAAAAAAAATGTTTCCAGTAGGTAGACTCTTGTCTGAGAAGTCTGTATAGCTGCAATGGCTAAGCTTGTGAGGATGTGGAATAATGCAAAAGTAACCATTGCTAATATAGCATTATATGTTTTTAAATCAATTTAATAAAGGAAACAAAAGTACATACAAATACTCACCTATGGGTATCAAATTTGTTGGTTAGTTTTCCTAAAATTTTACAGCTAACTAAACGCGACTGGACAGTTTGGGAAAGCTGTGCCTTGGAAACAAGTGGATTGAGAATCTAAAAGGAAATGATTTAGAGAATAAATGGACAGAGAATTATACACTCCTCTTGCTAACACCAACTTCTTCAAAGAACATTTTCATTTTTAAACATTGTAAAAGAACATGAGTTACAGCTGAGAGACATGGCCACTCTTAATAATAATAACTTTCTTTGTCTTCTTGGCAAGTGACAAATGCAACTGAAACCAACTAGACACAGAGCACTGGGCAAAGCTCAGGGCAAGCTCTGCACTGGGCAAAGCTCAGGGCAAGCTCTGCACTGGGCAAAGCTCAGGGCAAGCTCTGCACTGCTCCGAGGCATATGAAGGGTAATTCTGAAATACACATTTTCAACAGAGAAAAACAAGTTAGTTACCAGATACTCTGAACTTTATTTCACATGGAATTCTATATTTATTCTCAAATTACGGGGGGAGGGGGACCTATTTAGGAAATTCGGTTATTTAAATATATAGACCAAAGTCTGGTGCTGTAAAGTCTAGACACTAAGAAACTTAACAGCATGGCACACTGCAAAGAATTAAGAATAGTGGTCTGTCATTCTCATACTAATTCCTTAATTTTTAACATTGCTATTTCTCATGCCAACGATCCTATTAAAGGTGACATGCTAAAGACGCCAAGCACTCTCGAGTAGCAATTGCTTCACTCATAGTTACAGCGTTTTTCAAAACCACAAAGAGCACACCTCTGTAGTGTGCTCAGCAGTTCACTGTGTGGTATGTCTAGATACTTGCCATCAGGTACACATTATTGTTACTGGATAACACTTGCCGTTTTAAAGAGAGTATTTTGGAATTGTGATAGAATGGCAAACTCTAATGCAGACAAAGACACAAGAGATCTGTGGAGGATATTTCAATGAATAACTTTTTACCATGGCATGTTTGCAAAGAAATACATACAAGGAGAATGTTTAAAAAATGCAAAGTGATTTCATTAGAGGACAGATTTGCCATTTTTCTAGTCTGCCATCTTAATTTATAATAAAAGTTTTCAAGAGAAACAAAATGAACCATATTGAAAATTAAAAGGCAAAAACCAACTGGGACTAATTTTTATACAAATATATACAAATGTAAGAAAGGATGGCAGAGAGATAGTATATTTAAATGGTGCTTAAAGGTCAGGATCACATAATTCCTAAAGAATAAATATAACCAATTAGATGAAATAAATGAAAAAGTAGTAAACAGTATAATTTGAAATTTTCAATTAAGATGCATTCATGCCTTTAGCCTCCCAACTTATATTGGAACATTATTTTTAATTGTTGATTTCCAGGCAGTCTCACGTGACCCAGGATAAACTGGAATCACAATGTAGCCAAGAACGACCTTGAATTCCCCTTTCTACCTTCACCTTCTGAGTACCAGGGTTACAGTCATATGACCCCATGCCTGACTCATGGCATCCTGGGGACCAAAGCCAGGCTTTAGTGCATGCTAGCAAGTTCTCTATCAACTGAGCCACACTCCAGTGGGACACTATTTTCAATAAAATCTCAGAGTAACTGTATTTCACATATTTAGTGAAGTGCTTAAGAATATCAATGTCCCCTTGCCAGGTGATGCCACTTTTATAAATGCTACAATTAAAGAGCTACTGAAAAGCTCTACAGAGATGGCATATTTTGCTAGTAAAACAGAAGGCTGAGAATGGCTTGCAGCATTTAATAAGTAAAATAATTTGCAACTACACACAGGAAAATTGACACTATACGAAAAGTAGTCAGGTTTAGATTCCATCTAATAACAGATGTGACAAGCAGCAATCACACAGAGGGAAAAGCTGAAGAACAGAGCTCAGAAACTTAAAACCAGCCAATTACACAAGTATAAATTATCTTTCTTCCTTACATTTTCTTAATTATTTAAGTTTTCTGCAATGAGTATGTGTTGTCTTCACTATAGGAAACAATCTTATTTCTTTTTTTTTTTTTAAAGTGTAGCGCAACTTACTATTTACAAAAAGGAAAAAAAAAAGTATTACCTCATGCCTCAGGGTTTCTTTTGGCAATAATTCTACTGCGGAGAGAAGTGTTTCCAGCCATGCATTGCTGACACCTAATGGGCATAGATGCAACATGCTAGGTTAAACATCTCAGGGGCAAAAGCACTCTCAGCTCATCCATCAACAGCCACAATCCCATTTTATTAAAAAATAAAAAATTACTATTATTGTTCTAAGTCATTTTCTACAGTTTTGTCTTGAATAACTTTAGAAAATTTTAAATACTGAAAAATAATTTAAGGGAGGCATATGGTATTCTTACTGTATGATCATCCCATGAACATAACTGTAAAGGAAAACATCTAAGGAAAAAAAAGTCTGGAGAAGGCACCACTGTGTTCCCGCCCAGGGATCTTTCTTGGAGGAGCTCAGGTCTTTGCATCAGGCCCACAGGAGGCAAATGAACCACAACCACTTGCCAGACAATATGAACAAGACTGTCACTAAGCATGCCGGACCCTGACCTGTGTCCCTGTGCTCCAGGTGCAGGAGAATGACTTGCAGGAAGGAGTGTGCAAAGGTGTGGACTGACATTGATTCTTCCTGAAGAATGGTCAGAAAGGACACTGCAGCCGTTAGCTGCATTTCCACGCTTGCGACATGCAGGACTTCCTGTGTGAGCAGAAAGAATATGCTATTTACAAAGATGAGAGGTCAGAAGAGTAATGTTATAAGAGCCAAGGTTATGGACTCACTAAATACAGCCTTTAAAAATATGTACTTCTTAAGAGAATCATATTAATCTGTTCCTAATATTTAACTCATTAGATGACAAATTTCTTATGAAATTTTAAATGTTTTAAGAATTTATACAATAGGTAATATTCTCTTGATTTACGGGATGAAAATGATAAGCCATGTGTAAACCTTTAAAGAACAGAGTTCTTTGGTGGATTTGAACTTTTACATTGCTAATGGCAATATGCAGATGTCATCCTGCTGAGCACAACAATGTCAAATCTCAATCACATGAATTTTCATTTCTTGTATTTCTGTTTCAAAAACAAACACCGTAAGTGTTGGAGAGATGAGTCCATGCTTAAGAGCTTGTACTGCTTTGTCAGAAGACCTGAGTTCCATTCCCAGCACCCAGGTCAGTCAGCTCTCACCTACCTGTGACTCCAGCTCCAAGGATCCAATGGGTCCTTCTTCCCTCTGAAGGTAACCTCACTCATATGCACACACTCCTACACAGATACTCACAAGGACACATAATTAAAAATAGAAAACATCTAAATAAATAAATAAACATTATTATTCTAATATGAAAAGGAAAATACTCAGGATTGTGCAAATGGTCAGGTATGGCACACACCTTTAATTCCAGCAGTTGGGAGGCAGAGGCAAATAGATCTCTGTGAGTTCCAGATCAGCCTGGTCTACATAGAAAGTTCAGGCCAGCCATAGCTACACAATGATACCCTCTCTCTCTCAAAAAAAAGTGTAAATGTAGTTTCTTTTCCCTTATCCCCCTGATATAACTGATAATAGAATAAATTACCATGAAATAAACAATTTAAAAGATTTTCTTAAACATAAGAATGTTTTTAAACAATAAATTACATGCATACCATTTAAAGAATTTAAACACACATATTCAAATTTAAAGCCTATATTAAAATATACACTTTAAATACATCATGTAACTTATTCCTAATGGGCAGATTCCTGATGGACTTGTTTCCTAATGGGCAGGTATCCCAGATTTCCATGTTCTAAAATTACTAAGTAAAATTGAAAAGTCCATTACACTACTGATTGTTTTTAACTTAGAAAGTAAGAACTTAAATATTTGGGGAATTAAGGGTAGTCAATGTGGAAATTTTCAATAATTAGCAGTAGGTGGCAGCTCTGTTCTTATAGAGTATAACATTTACAAAAGACTAAGTCTGAGCTACCTGCAAATAGTTGGAACATGCCAACTCTAGAATGCATATAACAGAAGGAAGATGGAGAGGAGAGCTGGCTAAGAACAGCAAATCAGGCAGAGAGGGAAATGCACTGCAGCCCATAAACCAGAATACAGAAGAGTCGCTCGCACACAGCCCTTCTTTAAATCTGCATGTCAGTGATTAAGGAAGAGGTTGACAAGGATGTACACAACATCCCAAGCACTTTTCTGTAGAGGGAACAGCAATGGGCACTGTCACACTATTGGAAATGAGTGAATAAATGTCCTGTCATGTAAAAATACAGGGCCACCAAAATAAAAAAAAAATAAAAAAATAAAAAAGGAGGGAGAGGAAATAAAAAGGAGGAAAAGGAAGAAGAGGAGGAGACAGAATCATAGATTTTATAGTTTCAATTTAAAATATAACTAACAATCCAACACTTTGCAAAGAATGTATTTATGAAAGAAATGACCTACTTAACAGATTCGGTAGCTATAATAAGCATCTTAAATGATCCGTAAAGTATTTAAGTAGTTAAATATTTTGTGGGGGAAAAGCAATAACCTGTTCTCTTGAGCAAATAACAGAAGCCTAGTGATTTCCACAGGAAAATAGAAATAGCATGCTCTAACAGTCATAGTTTTTCTAACCTGAACTCTCTCTAAAGTTGTCTAAGAATCTTTTTTTTTTAGTTTCTATGAATAATTTTATTATTAATCTGCCATGGAGAGAAATGAAGCCCATCAGGTCCCTAACAAGCATGTTGAAAAGCATCAATAAACAAAAAGCTAACAATAGGGCAAGGCAGTGCATGAAACTGCCTCAAAGTGGGGAAGGGCAAAGACAGATAACTGAACTCTCTCTCTCTCTCTCTCTCTCTCTCTCTCTCTCTCTCTCTCTCTCAAAAAAAAAAAAAGAAAGAAAAGAAAAATCTCACATAAGAAAATCAAAACAATCAAAATCTCACAATGCTGAGATCTGTTGGGCAGCATCTGAGAGGTGAAGGCTCCAAATCTCAGGCCAATACAAAAACAAACAACAACAACAAACTAGTTGGGTGTGGTAGAGGCAGAGGGATCGGAAGCCACCCTCGGCATACTAAGTGAAGGCCAGCCTGGGGCACGGGAGTCTCCTCAAAAGAGAAGAATACTGCAACCAAGCATTTGCAGATTGGGGAGTCGGATGTGGCCCTATGGGTCTGAGGACACCCTCTCTAAGTATTCATGAATCCTTGAAGACCAGTTCATTGTATTATATGCCATCTCCACCTTGGTACACAGTTATCCAGGTAGAGACCTAGAGCCTCCTCAAGGCTTCCAGAGTAGCATGAAACCTGGGATGGCATGGGTGTCCAGTGTCCTTGGAGGACTTCTGCTAGGCCCTGTGCTCCCAACCCCAGTAAAGGCAGCTGTGCTTTCTAAGCAGTAAGGAGGACGGCCCTGTGGATGGCAAGAGGCCCAGTCCTCCATTCTGACTACAGGTGTGATGGTGAGCATTGTGTTTTAGAGGATACATTGCTAACATTGCTAAGCTTGTAAAAACGAAATTGTTTTTAGCTTGTAGAAGCCATGAGGAAGTTGCTCCTAATTTGAGTGTACCTTGTCTGCTGGCTCAAGAGAAACCACTTTCTGGTGCCGTTGGGCTACTCTTAAAAATGTAATGATTGTTGCAAAATATTTCACTGCCTCAGCTATTCTTACATGGTAATAGGTCACAAAATTAAACAGGCTAACTGCCGAGTTCCACCTCTGTATGAAACGCTTGCTTAGATGGCCAACACACCTGCTGGATGTCTGTTATAAAATCAAGCCTTGCCTGTACCCAGACAGGATATGAGTTAATTTGGGTCCCCAAAATTATATCTGTCATTTTGGCACTGCACACAGCCCCTTTATAATCCTTTGGCTAATAATAGCCAGGCCATGCCTAGGGAAGTCTCTCTGAATTAGTCCTGATCAGTCTCTTTTTAATAAAAATTGTCTAATTTACTAAAACCAAAACTTAAGTCAGATCAGTGAATCTCTGAGTGACCCCAGACCCATAACACAGGCATTGGCAATCAAACACCTTACAAGAGTAGAACACCATTCGGAGTCAGGTAAGATAGGGTGCATGCTCACAGATGTGCTTCTGTTCCTGTTTGTGTCTGTGCCGATGGAACCAAGTCTCAAGTTGCTCCTTCAGATTGAGTTTGATGGCCAGGACCTTGCAAACCTCAGGGTCAGGGTAGGGCTCTATCTTGAAGTGTGGGAGCAGAGACATGGAAGCCCTGTGAGTGCATACAGTGAGTAAACCACGCTGGGACCACAGTAAGCAGTAAGCAGACCAACTTTACTTAGGATGAGTGAAGGCTTATAATGTTTTGGGGAACTGAGAGCAGGGACATCTGGGATGGGCAAAGGTCATTGGCTGAGACTTAAGATCTGGAATGCCTCATTAGCATGGGGAAGCATTTCAGGAATCTCAGGTACTGACTGAACAGGTTTTGTCAGGAGAAAGGAAATTGATCCTATAAACCAACTGAGGCCACCTGACATTCCTAGGGTAGGGGTGTGTATAGGGGGCTTAGAACTCCTTGGACAATGTCAGAGAAGGGTGAACCCCTGCCAAAAAAGGGAGTCTCCTATACTGTGCTGTTCCCTGCCGTGCCTGTGGTGCTGATGAGCCAGGATGCAGGAGGGCAGAGAAGGCTGAGGCCCTTCCATCTTGATTCTATCTCATTTCCTCGGATCAGGTGTTTTCAAGACTCAGACTACTAAACTGACAGTTTTAATTTCATTTACATTTGTTAAGGACCAGAATCAGACTGGGGTGGTTGGGAAAAGTCAAGAATCTGGTTATCTACCTTCAAATGACTCTTGTTCACAGACACTTGAACACTCAAGAAACAGCTAGCTAATCACATTCAAAGTTTATGCTGATTGTTAAAGAATTAGCAATCAACCAAGACCAGCCATGTACCTTACATTTCAATAATACTGCCAATTTTACCATTAAAAGTTTGCTAAGAGCTAAGGATGAGAAGTTCAAGTTACCATGAGAGCCCTAGAGGTAATATCTGAGGAGTCAGAGAAAGTTCTCCTGAGATGTTAACAACCTGTGTGAAGAAAAAGGAAAACCTACTCAGAGGGTGGGACAGGAGGAGGCAGGAGAGCAAGAAGCCAGAGAAAGAGCAGCCCCAGCAGGCAGCCCCAGGGAGTGTGAAGAAACCTGCAGAACAAGAAGACCGAAAAGCAATCTCCATGCTTGGAGCCACGATGTGGGTTTGTTTCAGCGGTGAACAGGCAGCTCAGTGAGGCAAAGCCTCAGAGCTTTAAACAGAAGACACCCAGCTCTAAATGCTTAGGAATGTCTTGCCCTACTAAGAGTTGAAAGGGAATCGGAAGTAGAGAGACAGCACACTAGAAAAGGAAAGCAAGGACTAGGGCAGCTTTCCAGAGCAAACCATCAGATCCCGGAGGCCCAGCATGGCCACAGTGCGGTGGGAAGTGGATACATTCAAGATGTATTTATGACATAAAACAAAAAGACTGCCTGGATAACTCTTAAGCCAGGAGAACCCTGAAACACCTTAGGATAGAGGAGAGTGAAGGAAACCCAGGTCCTGGAGAAATGGCAAGCCTGCTTACCTGGGTTTGAATCCCTAAGACCCATATGGCACAAGGAGAGAGCTGACTCCTGCCAACTTGCCACCCTACCTCTTCCCTCAGCTCTCTCTCATACACACAAAACATGAAATGAACATGTAAAACAACAAATGTAAAACAACAAAAAAGAAATTTCATGGGATCTGTTTTAGGTTTGCTGACTTTGAAATGGCTTTGAGACATAAATAGATCTCCCAAACAACACACTATATAGACAGATTTCATCTAGTGCCCTAGTTAGATTTTTATCAATCTGATACAAGCTAGAGCTATCTGGGGAAAGGAACTTCAGTTGACAAAATGCCTTCATCCAATTACCTGCAGGCAAACCTGTAGGGCATTTTTTGATTAATGGTTGATGTGGGATTAATGGCTCATGGGAGGTGGCACCACCTCTGGGCAGGCAGCCCTGGCTGGTATAACAGAGCAGACTGTGCAAGACATAGAGAGCAAGCTGGTAAGCAGTGCTCCTCCCTGGCATCTGCTTTAGTTCCTGCCTCGGTTTCCCTCAATAGAATGAACTAGGACCCGAGATATGAAAGCCAAGTAGACCTTTCCTCTCTAGGAAGCTTTTGGTGATGGTGTTTCATCACAGCAGTAAAAAAACCAAAGTAAGACAGTAAGCGACTTCATATAGATGAATTTAAAGGCATGGATTTATAAGATTTTCTAAAGAGAAAATAGAGACAGAAGTGAAAAACTGCTACTACAAACACAATTTCACTTCAACAAAAACTAGGAGTTTAGGAATAGAGTGTTGAGCTGGAGAGATGGTTCAGTGGTTAAGAGCACTAACTGCCTGTCTTAGTCAGGGTTTCTATTCCTGGACAAAAATAAACATCATGACCAAGAAGCAAGTTGGGGAGGAAAGGGTTTATTCCGCTTACACTTCCATATTGCTGTTCATCACCAAGGAAGTCAGGACTGGAACTCAAGCAGGCCAGGAAGCAGGAGCTGATATAGAAGCCATGGAGGGATGTTCTTTACTGGCTTGCTTCCCCTGGCTTGCTCAGCCTGCTGTCTTATAGAACCAAGACTGCCAGCCCAAAGATGGTCCCACCCACAAGGGGCCTTTCCCCCTTGATCACTAATTGAGAAAATACCCCACAGCTGGATCTCATGGAGGTACTTCCCGGACAGAAGCTCCTTTCTCTGTGATAACCCCAGCCTGTGTCAAGTTGACACATAAAACCAGCCAGTACACTGCCCTTGGAGAGAACCCAGGTCCAACTCCTAGAGCCCACATGGCTCAGAACTACTCGTAACTTCATTTCCAAAGAAAATCCAATACCCTCCTCTGACCTCTGAGAGCACCAGGAATGCACCTGACACATGCATACATGCAGATAAAACATCCATATACATAAAATAAAATAAATATAAAAAATGCTTACATAAGGAGATTTGTCACAAATCTTTTTCAGAATATTAATAGGTTCTGAGGCATTCCTATCACTAGAAAATAATTAACTGGCCTGTGTGAGTACAGGGGGAATTGCAAGAATAGCACAGGGAGCTATGCATACATACCTACAACCTATGCTGTTACATAAACAAAATATTTAAAGTTAACACCCTGATGGTTCTCACCTAGAGAGATAGCCCTGTGGTAAAGTGTGCATACTGCTCTTCCAGGGGACACAGTCTGGTTCCCAACACTCACATCAGGAAGCTACCTGTGACTCCAGTTCCAAGGCATCTGACACGTCTCCTCGGGCACCTAAACACACATTCACACACCTCCATACATACACATATAGCTAAAATCAATCTCAATGTTAGCATTCTAAAATTATAACAAGGAAACATAAAGAGAGCTTCTTCTTTTGGTAATGGCAGAGGGGTGATTCTCATCAGTACTCCCAGCAAGGGTCATTTTTAAAACCTAAACAAAACTATAAAAACTGTCTCCATGGAAACACCTGGAAATGAACAAGACAGTGATGGAAACACCTGGAAATGAACAAGACAGTGATGGAAACACCTGGAAATGAACAGACAGTGAAAAGGTATCCACTAGGCCCCAAGAAATTAGGCAAACACACAAAAGCAAGCATGTAAATTGGACTGTGCGAGAGTCTCCTCTTCTGCGGTTACTGATTAAGAGCCTTGAGAGGCTGGAAGCCTAAGAGATGGAGGCTGCTTGGGCAGACCTCCAGAGGCCTGGGAGCTCTGGCAAGTGGAGAAGAGCACTCCAGCACCAGTCAGTACTCTAGCCCTTGGATGAAATGCCTGAACCGACTCCACAGAGGGGAGGTGTTGTTTGGCTCTCAGCTTCAGTGGGCAGGCAGCTGGCCACACTGCCTGTGAACATGTGGGACACTAAGGCTGAGAGGATGGAGTGGCCCGACAACAGGTCAGAGCTGCTCACTTGTAACTGACAGAAAGAAGAGGGACTTGGTATCTAAGTTCCCTCAGAGACTGAAACATTCCACAGTGCAAGGACGCTCCTTAATCAGGAAGGCAAATAATTCAAAATAGCTTCAGGAAGTGCCTGAGACTGACCAGATTCACTAGGCCCCTCCACCCGAGAATAAACAAACAATAAGACTTCAAGAGCTACAAAATCTCGGACCTGACCAGCTTCCTGAGAGAAATGGAAATCAGTCAAGTGACCTGAAGAGGTTTAGACCAGAATGAGTTGGAAAGGACACTCTCTCCGACCTATGAACTGCCTGCAGGCTGTGCAGTGTGCTCCAGATTTCCCAGCTTTGGGTATACAGCTGTCTTTGGACATCTCTGCTCCCATCTCTAAGCCCCACCCTGTGCTCCTGTAAGTGACCTCACTAACCTCATCAAGCTGAGTTTGGTGGCATCCTTACTTTGGTTTTCTGTGGTGAGTATTTTTGCCAGCATAAAAGACACAGTGAAACCCTGTCTCATAAAAGCAAAAGTATTATCCACTGGCTATGCTGCTACAATTTAATTATCAATCCCCTGTGGGTGGCTATTTCAGTTGTTTCCAGCATTAGCTGCAAATAACTAACCATGAATTTCAATGCCTTCATGGCCAAGTCTCTGTGCAAAGGTTATGTGCCAGTCTTCCGCCATACCAGGGAAGCAGCTGAGTGACACAGTAAGCATGAGTGAGTTGTTGAGGAACTCAGTCTTCCCGTGCTGTTTCGTCGTTTCTCCTTCCCGCCGGCATGTTTCTAACAGAAGTTCAGTTTTTGCCTCTACATCCTATTTCCTGCTCCTTTCTTTCTGGCTGCTCTCAAGACTGTTCCATTTTCCATTATCTTACCAGTTTTATCAACGTGTTCCTGGAAGAGTGTGTGTGTGTGTGTGTGTGTGTGTGTGTGAGAGAGAGAGAGAGAGAGAGAGAGAGAGAGAGAGAGAGAGAGGGAGAGAGCGAGCATGTGTGTACATGAATATGTACAGTGTGTTTCTCCTGTTTGGTGTCCTTATTTTCTTAGATCTATTGTTTCTTGTCTTTCATTAATTTCAGAAAAGTCTTGGCTGTAATATCTTTCATTTTCTCTTCTCTCTGAGATTCAACCTGTTTACTAGATCACTTTATACAATCTCAAAACCATTGGAGTTCTCTGTTCATTCTGCACTTGTCTTTGAAAGCGGCTTGTTTAACTTCTTTCTTCATGCTCACTGGTTGCCCAGCTGTGTCCAAATTTCCCATAAACACATGTTTCATGTCTAGCATTACTCTTTTTTACTTCTGGCATTTATATTTGATTATTTTATAGTACCTCTCTGTTGAAATTCCTATGTACTCATGCATATCATTTTCCACTAGATTTTCTAGCAAGTTAATCACAGTTATTTAATTTTACCTATCTCATACTTCTTGGGTCATCATTGATACTTGGTCATTTCCCCTTTTATTTGGGGGTTAGCAATTTTTTATTCAATACTAGTACTGAAGACTCTGAATTCACTGAGGACAGAGTTAACAGCTCTGAAACTGACATGCATTTTATGGAGGTTTAGGGGGAAGGACAAATGAGTCTACTCAGTACCTCACCTGGATTTAAGCTTTATTGTTGCTATGGTAACCTCTGTGGAACTACTAGTGTTAGATTCCTCCAACCGTGGGCCACTGTTACTTTGTGTTTAGCTAGCAGCCTGAAATGCCATGAATCAACAGCACTCTCAAGCAAGCTTTTCTCCTCATACTTTATCTTTCCAGTTAATAAAGCACTGTTGCTTATGGCTGCATGTTGGGCTAGTGGGAGACATAAGAGACTTTCATCCCTTGATTCTGTGTCACCTTAGTCAGGACCTCTGAGTCCAGGCTGCAGTAATGGAGCTTTTTCAGTGTCCCATGGCTAGTTCTTGGAGCAGGGTAGCTTTTGACAGTGTCATATTTGTTGCCACTCCCATTGGCAGACCTTTCTGCTTTATTTGGGTGCAGTCTTGGCTCTAACACCTCCTGCCCCTCTCTCAAGGTCAAGAGGCTTATGTTCCCACCATTTTCCAGAAGCAGTCACCAGTGCACTGTCCTGTCTGTTCTTCTCCAGAAGAGGCTGCTGTTTCTTCTGCTACTCCCATAGAAACAGTGGATCTTCACAGGCCACCAGAAGCAGCAGGTTCTGCCCTTCCTTCAACAAGCCTTTGCTTTACCGAAGAGAAGGTTCTGGGGAAGCAGGCATAGTTGCTTCCTTCCCTCACTAGTAGTTAATCACCATCATACCTTCTGCAACCAAGGAGGGCTCTCTCCATTCTACTGCTCTGTCCCAAACAGAAGAGACCTATAGGTGGCGCTGCTGGGTAAAAAGTTGCCAGTTATCCCAACCTGATACAGACTTTATCCTGCAACCTGTAAAATTCTGTTAAAAGTGGAGCCATCTCTAGATATGGTGGCTCAGAAAGTAGGGATTGTGAGAGCAAGCCTAGCCAGAGCAACACAGAGTCTATAGTAAAGCAAACAGGCAGGCCAGTGTCCCTACGCCCCAGACTCAGCAGCATCCTGCTCTTGAGAGTCACCTCCTGTGGCAGCCTTGTGATCGCCTCTGACAGGCTCTAGCAAAGACATGAGCATGTGCACTTAGAGGCTAACCTAGTTTTAGAAACCCTTTTGAGCTCAGAGGATTATTGTTGTTGTTGTTGTTGTTGTTGTTGTTGTTATTTTAAGTTCAACTTCACATTTAAAAAAATTTCAGAAGATTCAGTTCCTTTTTATTACAGGCAGGATGGATGGTAAAATGGCCAAGAAGCAAATATAAGAACACTGCTCTCTACTAGAATTGTATAAAACACAAATCAAACTTTAGATCTAGTAAAAAATACTAACTTCTGAGCATGGTGACACATGCCTGTAATTCTGGCACTTGCGGGTGGTAGAGTGAGGCATAAGGATCAGAGGTTCAAGACATAGATCCATCCTTCAATGCATAGCCAATCTGAGACCAGCCTGGGCTAAGTCAGGCCTGGTCACAAAAGAAAAAAAATAGTTGTCTTCCTTATATGCTTCTTCCTTTATGCCCAATCTACATACTTACAAATGTTGCCATAGAACTTCATTATTATAAAGTAATTAGTAATACCAATCTATTTCGTCCCTATATATAAATAAACATTAAATTCACAATCATAATGCAGACATTATCCTTGAATGACTATGGTCAGCAACATTTTATTTTGCACTATAAAACAAAAAAGAGCAGTCTCCACTGTATGTTCCTGCTGCGATTCCTCCAGTTGCAGCTGTGTCTATTTTCCTTCTTGGAGAACTGGGAGACTGTTCTATAACTCTATACCTCTAGACCAGAAAGCTTCCTGCATGGTTGACTCTTGCCCTGATGCTGGAAACCTCCACTAACCTTATACCACTGTGGGAATCTTCCCCCTCTCCTCTTTGCCTGCCTGCAATCAGAGTGTCAGCCAATGGAATGCTATGCTCCACCACAGGCTGTCTGTGACCTGCAGGGGTCCTGGAACATCATGTGCTGCTTAAGATGTATAATTATACTGCTTTCATAAAACCCTTTTGCTTTTCTCATAATTTAAACTTTTATCTCAGAAATTGGCAACTACAGTGAGGAAGAGAGAAACATCTTCTGAGATGCAGACCAAAGAAGAAAGGAGTCTGTCTGTACCGCTCACTTGTGCACATTCAATCCTCAGCTGAAGCTGTTTTTATTTTTCAGAGCACTATCAAAATCAATTATATTCTTCCATTCTTCTTACAAGCCTAACATTACAGTCAAACATCGAGATTTAAGTCACATCTGTCAGCTTTAAATGAGTACAATACATCGGATAGCGCTGACAATTGTTGAGAGAATGTATCTAAGGCCCGACACACAGCACCTGCTCCACACAGTAAGTGCTCCTCACTGACCATTCAACTGTGCTACTTCCAATGAGACTTTTAAAACACATTCAGCTTTTCATTCACAAATACCTTTATTTGCAAAGTAAATGCTTTTTATTCAAATTTCAAAATGAGATCATTTAAGAATCTGTCTGTATTCAGTATAAAATGCTGTATCATTCAGCTGGAAGATATTTCTGGTATTTTCTTACTGAATCAACTCAGGAAAATAATGTCACAACAAAAAAAACGTAGTAACAGTGGAAATTGTAGGTTTTTGCTGAATCAAAATATTGCTATATCACATCTCCCAAGTTTACATAATTTCCATATTGGTTTAATAGCCCGTGTCTCTGTTATCTTTTGTTCTATACTTCATCTTCTCCTCCCACCCCTGTAAAGTGTCTCTCTGAGAGCACAAGTCAGCATTACAGATGCCACCAATGCTGACTCACTCAAGAAGGCCTCTGAGTCAGGCCAGTATGTCAAGCACAGCATGGGCCCCTCAGGGAGACACTGACTCCCTCAGAACACAGTCTTTCTAAAGTTGACTGTGAGTGCCTGTTCTTTCCAAATGCCATTCCAGGCTCTGAGGACAAAATGACAAGCCAGGGTAACAAAGATTTCTGCCTATATGGAAAGATTGGTAGGCGCCAAGGTCAAAAAGGACATGGCAGGAAGCTTTGAAAAGTGATCTGCTTTAGTTTTCTCTCAGCTGGATTCATTAAAACGACAGAAATGTACTCTCCCATAGTTCTAGAAGGCAGATGTGCTAAAGCAGTATTACTCAGACCAAGATGTTCAGTGCCACATTCCTGCCACAGGCTACTGTGATGTCATTTCTTGGCTTTCTGTATCTTTTTCTGTCTTCACTGCTGTCTTTCCCACTCCTCCTTCTTCTGCTTTCTTCTACTAAGAGACACATGCTGGCATTTGGGCCCCATCTAAATGACCCAAGGCAATCTCCCTATCTCCAGATCCATGATTTAAGCACATTTTGAAATTACCTTGTTCTAGACTAAGGTAACATTTATAGTTTCCCAATATCAGAGCTTGATTCTTGGGGATAAGGGGAGGAGAAGTGAAGGGGGCAGCATTCTGTCACTTCATTTCACCACTTACATAATAATTTTCACACATAAGAGTATAAAACATGATTGGTTGGTATTTCTTCAAGCCCTCTTGGGTGAGTGGCTTCTAGGTGGCAAAGTAGAAGCAAATGGTCTGTCCCATGTACAGCTGCTGTAGTAACCAGACAAGGTGGTTGAGGCCTGAGAAATAAATTACACATCAAAGATCTGCAATCAGATCAGCCAATCATGAGGTTGACAAGTTGCTGTAGGCAAGTTGGTTAACTAGTATCTTCCTCCATGGGATGGGTGTCAAAGAGCCTTTGGGCTCAGAGATTAAAACACATAAAACATCCAATAGCATACAGTGGCTGACCCTCATAGGACCTGAGGAAATACAATAATTATTCTCTGTGCCTGACACGGCACATTTTCTGCTGATTAATATTATGACATAGTTTTGGAACAAAATTTAAGTAAATGAATTCAAAAATTCAAGAGGAACAAGAACTGCTTGGTGCTGTATTATAAAGGAGTCCATTATAATATGTTAAGTGTAATATCTTCTGTGATTTTATAAAGGAATAAAGAGTTTAAGAACTTTATCTTGACAACAAATATTCCTTCACTTACAGATAGCATAAGCACAAATTCAATATTAAAATCTAATATCTCAGAATTCAATTTATTAAGTTGTAGAAAATTACTAGATCAAATAATGACCATAATGACCATAGGATTAAATTATATAACATGGTTAAATAACTATATCTTGAAGTATTTTGGAAGCCAGAAATTATTTTTTTTCTTGATTCTTACTTAAATTTTACCTTGAGAAGTACGCAACACATTACCATCCACTTTGGATCCAGTTTTAAAAGGAAATTTTGTAAATATAATAAAATTAGTACAATTATAATCCTAATTTTTATATTTTACCTTTTTTGTTTGTAGATTTAATTTTAAGTGTGTGTGGGGGGGGGGGCGGGGGGTGCACTAGTGGATGAACAGGTGAAAGTTCAGTGCCCACAGAGGCCAGAAGAGGGCATCAGATTCCCTGGAGCTAGAATTAAAGTGGCTGTAAACTACCTTATCTGGGTGCTGAGAGCCAAGCTCAGATTTTCTAGAAGAACAGTTTTCATTCCTAACTGCTGAACCATCTCTCCAGCCCCTGCTGTTTTAGAGTCAAATTTTCTTCATCTCAGCTAGATGTGGCTCACACCTTTGATCCCAGCAATTGGGAGGCAGAAGCAGAAGGAGTATTTTGAGTGTGAGGGCAGCCTGATCTACATAGAAAATCCAAGGACAGACAGGACTGCCTAGAAAGACCTTGTCTCAAAAAGAAACAAACAAACAAACAAACAAAAACAAAAAGAAAGAAAAGGTCAAATTCCTTCATCTTTAAAACAGTGAAAATAGGTTGCCCCATTTAAAAAAAAAAAAAAAAATATATATATATATATATATATATATATATATATATATATATATAATTAAGACCCAATAGTAAGCATAAGATGCAAATATAGTAAACAAACAAGGTTATCACCAGTACAATGTTATAACCTGCGCGACTAGCAAAGCGCCCCACATCCCTTTTCCCATGTTCCTTTAGGTGAAGCAAGGTAAGGGCTAAGCTCTAAAAGCTGGCTAGAGGAGTCACAGAAGCGGTAAAGCCCTTGGGAATACTTACTTCCTGCATGAGATACTCAAAGTGAATCATGAAAGACCAATATTAGCAAGTACTAAGATTATTGCCAACTGTGCACTCAACACAGACCATCTCCTCACACACTGAAAACCACCCCGATGCCCACACCAACCATCAGGATGCTACTTCCTACCCCAATCCATTTGGAATTTATCCATTCCAATCCATTATGGAATTCGTTCCCTCTAATAACTGTATCGGAGACATCCATGCTCATTGCTTTAGCCTGTCACTGACTCTTAAGAGGCCCAGGACTGGAGCTTCCTAACTGTCCCATTCTAGTCTACACACTAATCAAAATGGCCACACAATAATGCTCAACGTCTCCAACAGCTTTCCACTGTCCTCAAATCCAATGTCACTGGCATTAATTAGTCCAGCCTGGTCTCTGTTCATACTCTACCCTCCCCACTAGCCCCAACAACCCTTACCACTGTTCCACCAGGTGCTTGCATCTTAGGCCACCTGCTGCTGCTTGGCCACAGTGAGTTCCAGTACATAGAAGGTCTCCTGTTAACTTTACTACTTTGTCTCAGTGACCCTGTTTGTTTCTTTTACACTCATTTAGCACTTATCACAAGTGACAGTCAGCCTTTTGTTTGATTACTTGTTGAAGTCTGGGTCACCTCTGCACTACAGCCTCTTAGAGAACAAGTTCCCTGACTCTTATTCATCTCTACTTCAGTGATTACAACTGTGCCTCAGACCTGGCAAGCAGTGCTCAGCAAATAAATACAAGTGATCGTAAATGTCATTATTACTAAGTGCTCACTCACCCTGGTATACAATGTGGCTTTACCACAAAATTAACTAAGAAGTCAGCAGGATGGCAAGGTGAACAGATTGACTATGAGAAACATCTTATCACAGCTTATCACTGGGAAGTAATCACTGGAAGACGCCAGGCAGACCTGAAAATGTGCCAGCCTGAAGTACCAGTAAGTATTGATGCTCTCTGAGCACAGTGATTTCAAAATCATCTGCAAATAGGCACAGTTTCACCAGTGAAAATGCACTGGTAACTGGCCATCTTGACTGTGTTTACAAAAGCACTGTCATCAGTTATCCAGTTAAATCTATTTTCTGTGCTTCACTCAAATGTTTCTATGTAAAATCAGAACCACACAGTGCTCTACTCTATGCCAGTTCCCCTTCATCCATCTACGTGGCTTATGGACTTTCCTGATGTGGTGTCTCCCACCTGAGACCCTTCTAAATTTTTTGTAACTCCTTCAAATAGTATGGGCAAGAGAGATGAAGGCCCTAATAAACCATTGCTTACTAGTTAACCTTAAGAAAGAATAAAAAGCTGGAGCTTAGCTGCAGAGTGCTTGCCTTGCTTGCATGGAACCCCAGGTTTGAGCCCCAATACTACTCCATAAACTGGGAATGGTAATGTAATCTTCTAATACTAGTACATGGGAGGTGGAGGCAGGAAGATCAGCAGAAGTTCATGGTCATCCTAAGCTACATACTGAGTTACAAACCAGCCTGGGCTACATGAGACCCTGACATACATACATACACACTTACATGAAAATCATACAGTAATTTTAAAAAGGTTTTCTTAAAACAAATTCAATAATGGGCATTAGTTTTGAATCCAATTAATCATTAATGTTCTGTATTAAAACCATATCTCTAGCTGGGCATGATGGCACACACCTTTAATCCCAGTACTCAGAAGGCAGAGGCAAATGGAATTAGAAGATAGCCTGGTCTACAAAAAGAGTTCCAAGACAGCCAGGTCTACACAGAGAAACCCTGTCTCAAAAAAACAAAAGTATCTTGCATAACTCAAGCATACCTTATAGTTTCAGAAGATACATTTGAAACTGTATCAATACACTGAATAAATGAAATGAATGCATATTCTCCTTTTTTAGAGAGGAGGTGTTTTGGTGCTGGGGACTTCATTGAACCCAGAGTTTCTTGAACACATGCAAGTTTCTTAGGAGTTAGTCAATTGCCTACTAGGAACACATTAGCAGAATTTGGGCAGAACCTGTAAAGATTGCTGCTTTCTATCTTTCATCCTTTATTCTTGTTTGTATGTCTGGATGCTAGGAGCTGGAGAAATGGCTCAGCAACTACAAGTACTGGCTGTTCTTCCAGAGGACCTGGATTCAATTCCCTGAAGCCACATATATGGCAGCTTAAAACTAGAACTCTAGTCTCAGGATCCTAATAATAACCCCTTCCAACCTCTCCGGGAACCAGGCATTCGCTTTGGACACTCAGTCTGCTCTCTGTGGACCAGATTTAGCCAACTCAACACAGTGTGCAGAATGTTTGATGCTTTTTACTTTAAACTTAATTTTCTTACTTACATTAACTCCCTAGCCAAGATGATTCTACCATTTAATTATACCTCTAGGTGTCATGATAGCAGTGTTGGGTCAGTTAACACTACCAAAATTGAATGTACAAGTAGACTTGATCTATATAAACTTACTCACTTCAAAACTGGGCATGATTCTTGGAAAAGAGACATAGCAAAGCTTAATATACTCACAAATTACGACAGTACCCAATAAAGCCCCATATTGTCTTATAGACGTGTGGGCTTCTTATAAAAATGACAGTAGTTGGGACCATACTATATATAATGCCAAAAAGTAAACCTCAAAGATATGCTAATGATTATGATTTTTAAAAATGTATAAATTAATTTGTAAATAGTTATAACCAAATGGAAAACGGAGGGCAAGTAAATAAAGCTCATTCCTAGCCAATAATATCTCCAATAGCAGGCAACCTCTGACCCCATTAGTGGTTAAGATGCAGGAGAATTCAACACAAAGGCTGCTATCTGGATTGCTCACAAAATACTTGTTTCAAAAAAAAAAAGAATTCTTTGCACACAGGTACAAATAAATAATAAATACTAGTCATTAAATATCTAGCACGAATTATTAATAACCAATGGGCATTATGAACTTAGAGAAAAATATAATAGTAGAGAAAACATTTATGTTTACAGCAAGAAGCTAATTCTGAAAATATTTAGAGAGGAATAAATATAAACTAAAATTGTGATCAACCATAAAACACTCTATATGATGAGTCTTCAGAAGTCACCAAAGGCTGGTCATGCAAGATCTTGGTTAAATTATTATTGGTAATGTAGACATAAAATTACTGTGCTAATTTTTGACAAAAAAAGAAAATAATACCAAGTGATATACCTATAAGCTTATAAAGATAGTTACATTTTAAGCTCTTAAAAATCTACCTTTAAATTTTCTTTATTGACTATCACCAAGGAACTCTTTA
>LR750191.1:506124-516642 GCA_902729485.2 Mus minutoides | reverse complement strand
GGTGGGTAGGGTAGCAGGGCCGGGAGGGGGGAGGATATAGGGAACTTTCTGGATAACACTTGAAATGTAAATGAAGAAAATATCTAATAAAAGTTGAAAAAAAATTTTCTTTATTGACTATCACCAAGGAACTCTTTACAACTAATTTTTCTAAATATTTTATCATAATTCAAACAAACATAATAACACTTCTTCTACTCTATTAGTAGGGAAAAAGATCAGCAATGAAAGCTCTGACATTATCTCTTAATATTGACAAACATGCCATTGAGGGGGGAAAAAAAACGAGAAATTGAAATCTTACTTCATACCAACTTACTCTGACTTTGGGTAAGACTCTCCGAAGTGTCTCAGTAGGATTCTGTCGCATCAAAAATGGAAGGTTTGCAATCACACTTGCTCCTTGGACATCTTGACCAGCACTTACAAGGAAAATGCAAATTTTTAAATTTAAAATTAGGAGCTAAATTTTTAATTTAATGGGTTAATTTGAAAAATGACTACTTTTAATGACTTCCTTACAATGTTTTAAATATATTGTTGAGATATAAAAATAAAACCAGAAATAAAATTTTCTTAAATAAATCTTATAACAAATACATGTAGACATCACAGTTATGCTAAAGAATTCCTATTTATATGCAAGTCATTAAGTGTTAGTCTTACTAATACTTTAAAATTCTATTATATTTTTCTCTGTAATCTGTTTTCTATACTTTATAAAATATGTAAATGATATAAATGCATTATGATAAAACAGTAAAATAATAATCACAGCAACAATTAAAATAACACAGGTAAAAACACAATTTTTCATACACTGTAATGACTTGTATAGACTGGCTCCATTAATTGCAAGAAACTTCTAAAAGATATACTCAATTCTTTAAAAGGCCAATAGGACATTTTATATAAATAACTTTTTGGTATAACATATATTGAGGCTTTTTCCCCAAAATAACCTTTGTGGTATTCTAGAGGCCTAAATACTTTTGGAAAGTATTCAAATTCTTCTGGAAAGGAATTGCATGAACTACAAACACTTCTTTAAAGTATAGCCTGAGCAACACAAGTTCTGTAAGCATGTCAAGTATGGGAGTAAAATCATGCCTGTTCTGAACAGCCACCAAACACATTAAATGCTGATGGTAGACATTTAGTTACATGGTTTTAATAAATTAAAATTATTCTTACTTGTAGTCAAATAGAACTGTGGTCATCTGAAGGGGAATAGGCCCCGTGGGCTCATATATTTGAATACTTGGTCCCCAGCTGGTGAGGCTATTTGGGAAAGATGCGGCCTTGTTGGAGAAGGTGTGTCACTGGAGGTGGGCTTTGAGTTTCAAAAGAGCCACTCTGAGTCTCCCTCTCTCTGCCTCAAGGTTGTGTCTCAAGAAGTAAACTCTCAGATACGGTTCCAGTGCCATGTATACCTGCCTGCCCACATGCTCTCCTCCATTATGGTGATGGACTCTACGCCTCTGAACCTGGAAACTCTTTGGTATTGTTTTATCATAGCAACAGAAAAGTAACTGCAGCAAGAATTATTCATGGCTTTATGAAAATGTATGTGAGCTTTAAATATAAGGCATTCAAATCCTTTTTAGGTAATATTTTTGTTTCTTCAGAATTGTGCAGGTTTGTCATAAGAAGCACGTTCTCATTGTGAATGAAGCTGCCCCACCATGTAGCAAGTCTTGGCCTGAGGCAGCACTGCAGACTATGGAATATAGGGCAGTGGCCTACTGCAGTGCGGCAGACTATGAAAGACATGGTGTCGCAATCACTGTTCTTAAGAAAGAAAAGAGAGTCACGTGAAGTAGGAAACTATGCTAACCTAGGAAGATAGCCAAAAGGTGGAAACTAAAGATCAAAAAAAGTATTTGTCACAGGTTGCAAGGTGATTCCTAAAAATATACCTACATCATAACCCTGGAGGTATAAATATACCTACATCATAACCCTGGAGGTATTGGGGTTATTCTTAATTCTTAGAAGGATCCTGAGATAAAAAGATTATCCTAGATTATCTAAGTCTAGTAACACGAGTGGACAAAGAGCTACTCAGGACAGGGGAGGGAATCTGACCACAGAAATAGAGATGGGACAGATGTCACAGGCCAGGGAATGCTGACACTCACACTTAAAAGGCCCCAAATGGATGCATCCTTAGAATTCCACCAATGTCTTGATTTGGGGCTTCTGGTCAACAGAACTATGAAAGCAATACACCTTGTTTCAGGTTACCAGGTTTCTGATAATGTATTATATCAGCCATATAAGCAAATACACTACTTTTGTGACATAGGTGTGAGTATAGGCCCATATGTTTGAACACTTGGACCTCAAAAGGTAAAACATTCCATGATCAACACTACAGAAGGTAATGAAAAAGGTAACTGTAACTATTTGTCCACAAAAGAAAATTAAGAAAATGCATAAAATACAAAAAGATCATAGGTCATCACTAATTTTGGAAACATAGAACTGAGGTGATAAAACTCAGCAAAAAAAATGACTCAGCTAGAAAAGATGTGAAAGAAACAATCACTGCTAAAGAAAACAGGGGGAATTTAAATATAAAAATAAAAAAGGAAAACTGATATGAGAAGAGTGACACTGAAGAAGGACAATGAAAATTGTCCTTCATGCTGACCGGAAGAGTCCAAGGATGAACACCAAGCAAGGGCTTTCATTTTTAAGTTAAACATGTTTTAATACTGTCTATGGAGGTTTGAAAAAGAATGGCCCCCATATATTTGAATGCTTAGCCACAAGGAAGTGATACTATTTGAAAAAAAAAAATTAGGAAGACTAGGAGGTATGACCTTCTTGGAAGAAGTGTCACTAGGGGTGAGCTTTAAGGTTTCAACACGTCATGCCAGGCTCAGGATGTGTGTGTCTGTGTGTGTGTGTGTGTGTGTGTGTGTGTGTGTGTGTGTGTGTATGTGTGTGTGTGTGTGTGTGTGTGTGTGTGTGTGTGTTGTCATTGTCTTTGTCTCTCATTCTTCCTACCTACCTATGGATCAGTATGTAGCTTTAACTACATCTCTAGCACCACACCTGCCTGCCACCATGCTCCCTGCCATGACAATAATGAGCTAAGCCTCTGAAATTGTAAACCAGCCCCAATTAAAAGTTTTCTTTTATAAGAGTTGCTTTGGTCATGGTGTCTCCTCACAGAAATGCAACACTGGCTAAGACACTGGCCCTGGGCCTAGACAAGACTGGCCCCACCAACAAAGAGCTGTAGGTGAGAAGGGGCTCTCAGGGCCCCATCCACCACTTACTGCTCAACTACTGGCAGCCAACATTCTGAGAGGAGGGAGGAGCAGTATCCAGTGTGTACCCACTTTTGAGCCCAGGAGGCTCTGGTGGATAGTTCAAACCCATTGTCACACAGACCTTCCAGATTAAACTCAATGGAACACAAAGGAAACAAAGTCATGAACGTGGAAGAGGTTTGTATGGAGAAGAGAGGGTGAGTAATCAGAGTACACTAAACACATGCATGAAATGGTAAAGAAAACATTTTTTTAAAACAGGCTGGCAAAATGGCTCAGAGGTAAATGGCACTTGCCTCTAAGCCTAACAATCCGAGTTCAATTCCTGGAACCTACATACAGGTAAAAGGAGAAAACTAACTTCACAAAGTTGTCCTCTGATTCCACATACTTAGTAAATATTGAACATTTTAAATTATGGGCTAGAGAGATGACTCACTGGTTAACAGCACTTGCTGCTCTTGTAGAAGACCCAGTTAAAATGCCCAGTACCCACATGATAATTCTATCCAGTTCCAAGGAATCTGGTGCTCTCCTCTGACCTTCACAGACACTAAGCACGCACGTGGTACACAGATATGCACACAGGTAAAACACTCAGACATATGAATTTTAAAATAACTTTTCTAAAGTTTAAAAAAATGAAAGAACTTGGGAGGCAGAGGCAGGTGGATTTCTGAGTTCGAGGCCAACCTGGTCTACAAAGTGAGTTCTAGGACAGCCAGGGCTATACAGAGAAACCCTGTCTCGAAAAGCCAAAAAACAAACAAACAAACAAACAAAAAAACAAAACAAAAAAATGAAAGAACATATTCCAATAAATTAATACAGGACAACCATCACTTGGATAAACTGTTGAACTTAAAATAATTTGGGTATCCAAATAAATTGAACAAGTTATTTAAGAGAAAATCATGCTGTCACTGATTTTGATAACAATATGTAATATTAGCAAAGCAGTAATATTTTAGAGGCTGACCATACTTACACCATACATAGGAATAAGTAGGAAAAAAAAAACCTAAACCATAATTCTCATAATTGCTAACAAGTACAAAAAAAACAATTTTCTATAATAAATTTATAACTGGTTCTTCTCCTACCAGGAAGGAAAAAAACCTGTAAGCTTGATAACACAGTGAGCCAGTATCACTATGGCTACATAAGGAACCATGCTAGCCAGTGGTCCAGTTGTCAGCGAACTCCCCCTCCCTGCCCACCCCTCTTTGGGGTCCATATGACAGTGTATAAAGACATCTCTCACCATCATAATATACTGCTACCCAGCAGACAGGACCCAGGATGCTGCTAAACAACCTACAGTGTATAAGACAACTCCCCACAGTGAAGAACATCCATGTCTCAACAACAACAAAAACTACCCAAGAAGCTCTGCTTTAGGCAAAATAACTATTAGCTGAATAAGGTGAATAGCAGTGCCACAATGGCCATTTCCTACTTTCAGCTACATGCTCAGCTTAGTAGAAGTTCCTGAGTCCTGATGTCAAGAAATGCATGCAGGCTGGGAAACAGCATATGGAGAAGTGGCTCTCAAACTTAGCATGTTTGAGAATCACCTTGGAGCACTGGGAAAAACTGAGCCCAACCTCCAGAATCTGGTGTCATAGATCTTGCTGAGGCCTAAGGACTTGATTTCTCACAGGTACCCAGTGATTCTGCTGCTGTGGTATATTTTTTTAATAAAAAAATAATAATTTTAGAAAGTATATTGGTTAGTTTTTTTGTCAACTTGACACAAACTAGAATTGTCTGGGGAAAGAATCCTCCAATGAGGAAATGCCTCCATCATGTTGCCTATACTTTGGTCACAGTCAGGATAAACATAACAATCACATGTGGTTAATACTTATCTGCACTACCACCACTGAGTGGAAGGGACCCAGAACAATATTCTATGTAAAAAAAAAATTACTTAATGCAGCAATACAATCTTTAAATAATTATCTGATTATTCTTACCCTCTTTGTTTTTTGGTTTTTTTGGTTTGTCAAGACAGGGGATCTCTGTGTAGCCCTGGCTGTCCTAGAACTCACTTTGTAGACCAGGCTGGCCTCGAACTCAGAAATCCACCTGCCTCTGCCTCCCGAGTGCTGGGATTAAAGGTGTGCACCACCACGCCTGGCTCTTACTCTCTTTGTTTAAACAAATTACATCTCCAAGACTTCAAACCCTCCAACTTTCTATTGGAAGCCAAGCCTGAAGCTATTCACGGGCTGCCCCAGGCCCCCTCCTGGCTAGTCTTCTGGCATGCTCCCCTTTAGGATACTCACTCAGAAACAGAGGGATGCAAACAATTCTCTCTAAGCCACTCAGCAACCTTTTTCTCAAACACTGAAAAGAACTGGGTTAATCATCTCACTTATACACCAGAGGTTAAAAAGGAAAGATGAGAAAATATAATACTAAATAAATGGATTTAGGACAGCTAGCTTTCAAATTCTAAATTAGTGTTACTAATTATTTGCTTCCCCCTGGGAGATACACCTATTTTAAAATGCCTTTTTGATGATACATTAAGCCAAGCATTTGTTGCTACGATAAAATTTGGTTGTCAATGCTGCCACTCCCTCTGCCCCTCTGCTGTGATATAGTAAACACTATTCAGGGGACTATGTGACCAACTGGCAGTTTCCAACCTCCTCTAGTCAAGGGTGTTTGGCCCAGATCTTGTACTTTCCCATGCGTGGTACATAGGCACGTGGTAAATACTTGTTTATTGGCCTCTACTTCACACCAGCATGCCACTTCTGTTGTCAAAGGCTGGATCTTATTACTGCATCCAGAACCTTGAACTCTGTGAGCTCCCTTGCTGGCCAGAACCCTTGACTTTGCTTTTTTTTTTTTTTTTCAAGAATAACACCAATTCCACTCTCATTACAATCCCAGTCCCTCAGCTCTGGACTCTCCAGTTTCTAACATTAACATTCCCCTGGTTTTCTTTCTTCGGTGCCAACCTTACCCTCACAACTATGTCTGTTACTTTCACCAAAAGCATTATTTCTTTGTTGCTTCCTTCACCAATAACAATATAAAATAATGTCTGGTATACTACATGCCAGGCCTGTGCTAATAAAAAACACCTGACTTAATTCACAGTGGCTAATTCTCACAATAGTCTCAACAAGTAGTTAGATAATATCATGGGCTGCATCCTATTTTTTCTTTAGAAAAATAAAGGTTCTAAAGCTGTCCATCCTGTTCAACTCAAAATATATGCTGTCAATCACTACACTATACACTATACACTACACACTACACAGCCTCTGCTATGTCTGAATATGTGGATGTGCACCAGCTCATGTTGGGACGCCTGGTCCCCAGATGGGATGCTATTTGGGGAAGCTTCAGAACACTTAGGAGATGGAGCCATGGTGGCAGATGTAGAACACTAGGGGGCAGTATTTTAGAGTTCTGGTCTAGCTACCTCTGCTCACATCTGCTACTATGGTGTAGCATGCCACGAGTACACACACACACACACACACACACACACACACATACACGCCCACAAATGAAGCCACCCACTACTCTACCTCCTCCATCATCCCTGTGAACCATGAGTCAAATCCTTCCTTCACTGAATCACTTCGATGAGGTGTTTGTCAGAGCCACAAGAAAAGTAACTAAAACAAACTAAATGGGTAACCAAGATCAAGCCTTTCCAATCACTTTACTCACCCACTCTAGCTCCTAACCTAAGCCATGCAGCCCACTACTGTGGAACAATACACAAAATTATAATCAATTTGAAACAGTCAAGGAAGGAAGGTTGATATATGTGTGTATATATGTCTGAGCGAGGAGGACAGAACACAGTAGCATGTACCTATAAACTCAAGTAACAGAGAGAATGAAAAGGATAGATGTTCAGTGCTAGCCTGGGCTACACAATGAGACTCTATCAAGAAAAGAAAGGGAAGAAAGGAGGGAAGGAAGGAGGGAAGGAAGGAAGGAAGGAAGGAAGGAAGGAAGGAAGGAAGGAAGGAAGGAGGGAAAGAAAGAAGGAACCAAGCAAGCAAGCAAGCAAGCAAGCTTGCTCTCTGGGCTAGAGACATAGTTCAAAGGGGAAGGACTTGCCTAGCGCCCTGAGTTTGATCCTCGTTGACACTGAAAAAAAGAAATCTCTAAGTTGATACTGCCACAAGAGCTGTCAGATGGCTTATTTGATGACATCAATGCTAGTATAAATTACTTTACTGATGATTCCTGATATGTGCCCTCTACTATCAAAATGCTATGTTTGCAGGGAGCAGAGGTTGTGTTTGCTGTACAGGGCTACAGTCCTCAGCTTTATTAAACATTAAACAGCTTCCAGCTGTGAATGGCCTCCAACTACCTAAAATTGAGCTGGTTCTCTATCTTCATCCTTTTACAGAGGCACAAAACAGCTGTCTGACTCTCAAACATACATCTTGGAATTAGCCTCCCTCGCCTCACATTGTACAACAAACCTCACAACACTCTACAGCAGGATGAAATCTCCACATGCCCTGGAATAGAACTAACTTTTAAAATACAAGTATACCTGAGGTATCATTAAATTTTATTTTTATGTAATTTACTTTGAATTTTTTCATTTTGTAATTCCATATTAAGATTATTTTTGGTGTTAGCATTGATGTTTTATTAGACATAGATATAAAATAAATACTGTAAAATTTTTGTTGCATATATATGTATGTATTAATAATCACACACACATACATGCACTTATATATAGCCAGTCACAATTTAAAATTTATTCCTATTGGTGAGCATACAGGCAGAAAAGCATAATAATTAAGATCAAAGTTTTGCAGAATAAATGGGAAGTCATGAAGGACTTCTTTCAGCCCAGAGCTGCAGAGGTGGAGCTGAAAGGCATAAAGGTATGCAAAATATGAAGGTTTCTGGAAGCTCCATTCCCTGGTAGATTTTTAAAAGAACCATATGATTTCCCCATTAACTAAAAACTTTGGAAAGAGAATCCTTTCAAAATGCTTCTAAAACATATTTTGGATATGTCATGGCACAGCAGGAGGGATAGATTAACCAAGATGATTAAAAAGAGAAGCTCAGATGGGGAAATAAAATGGCAAGCAACACTTGGAAGACAGAGACATGAAGTCTGGCATCTGTAAGAAACAGGTGATAAGTAGCTACTGCAGGAAAAGGAAAAGACCAGAATACTGAACCTTCAGAAAACAAGTGGACTGTTGGGGTCAATCTTGCAAGAAGTATTTATCTAGAACTGCTGGGTACCAGGCAGTGTTCTCAATCCTCCAGCACAATCTAATAATCAACTTTGTCAGGCAGCAGTTAGTGGCTGGGAACTTCAGAGGACTGATGGGAAAGGAAGAGCATACAACTGAAATGATTTTAAAGGGTAGTAGGGCTTCAATAATAAGTAAATATACTTAAATTAAAAAATGATGAATGCAATTTTATATTTGGAAGGCCAGCAAGACATTCTAAAGGAGACGTACACCTTGTAGAAGTACAATACCAGAGTTCCAGCACAGTATCTTGGCCTGAAGTTCAGTTAAAAAGAAAAACCTAAAGACCAGATTTGAAAATGATATCATAGAAAAGATGACTAAAATCCAGAGTGAATAGTATGAGCCACACAGTGAGTCCAATAACACGTAATAGTTCCTGCCTGCTCTTATGACTGATACGCTGGTAAATAAGACACTGAGTTAGAAGAAACATAAGACAAACAAATCAATTATAACACTTAAAGAGATCTTGAGTCAACTAAGTCAGTGTGCAAAAGCTGTGTGGAACAATGACTTCTTCTCCATAATGCTAATGAGACACAGAGGGCCCCAAGCCTTCACTTGAGGCTTTAGGCTGGGGAGTTGTTAGGTACTGTGAAGAATGTGAATTTCCTTTACTGTGCCTATACCCCAAATCATCAAAGTCAGTTACTATGGAGACCAGCAAACCCATATTTAAGAATGCACTGCTAATAATGCCCAAGTTACAGACTCAGCCTAGGTGCCCATCAGTGAATGAAAATGAAACATATACATGTATACATGTATGTATGCATGTACGTATGTACGTACATACATACATACATAAAGACAAAGAAAGATGAAATTATGGCGTTTGCAGGAAAATTGAAGGAACTAGAAATCATCATCTAGTGAAATAAAGCAGTTCCACAAAGACAGGCACTGTATGTTTTCTCTCATGTGGAATCTAGGAGATAGGGAAACCTGAAAGTAAGAGTGACGTTATTAGGGATATGCATTGACAAAGGGGACAGGATAAGAAAAAGTAATAGGGAAATATCAAAGTACATTCTATCCATGTACAGAAAACCCCTTATTTGGTAAAATCAACATGGGCTAACTTTTAAATATCTGTACAGTCATTACTATAAGTTTCTTTTGATGGTTCTTCAAGGATTTTATTATTTTTATTTTATGTATATGTTTTCCCTGCATGTGTGCATGTATATGTACATGTGAGCAGTGTCAAAAGAGGGCCTTGGATCCCTGGCTAGAGTTACAGACAACTATGAGCCACCATGTGGGTGCTAGGAATCAAACTAGGGTTCACTGCCAAAACAGTATGTGCTTTTAACCACTTCGCCATCTCTCCAGCCTTTTGACTTTTTTAAATGACCAAAAGCTATCAGATATGGGTCAGGGAACCACCTGATTGACAGCTTTCAAAACATTGTGCCTGGTTCCCTAAAGCTCAAGAAGTCTCTTCTGCGTCAGTTAAATGGCTCTGCAGGCTAAGGTACTTCTTGTCAAACCTGACAACTTAAGTGCAAGTCCCAGGACCCACATGGAAGAAGGAAAGACCCATTCTCACAAGCTGTCCTCGGACTGCCACACATGTGCTGTGACATGTGTACACACATACATGCACACGCATGAAAAATAAATGTGAAAACAATTTTAAAAAGAAGTCCTTTCTTTGACAGTCAGCTGAACTGTCACCACGGCAGCTGGCTGCTTTGAACACTGACTGTCCTGAGGAAACTCCACCCCAACTGTAAGGACTTCAGCTGCTGCAACAGTCCTCATTTCTGTTTCAGGAGGCTTTGAACAAGCACTCTAGACACTATGCAGTGACAGTAAGGCTCAGTGAAAGAGGTGACTTAATTTACCCTGCAGCTAACCTCACTAGCAACCTCATGTCTAGCAAGGGAGCACCTCCTCACTGACTCATCAAAAGGCCTGTGGTCTGTGTTTACAGACCTGTGGTTTGTTTG